>CM052148.1:5291341-5335061 GCA_028455555.1 Augochlorella aurata
ACCTTGTTCATCAAAGAAATTTTCTAATTTCTTCACGTAGAATCACCCTCTGCTTGGTTGTACTACGAATTCCGAACCACCCTATATATAATTGTAATAAACAACATTCTATAACAAACTTATAAATTTATTTTATAATAAACAAAAGCAATGAATTTAATCTACCAGTAATCTTAATAAATTGTGATGTTGAATTTAAATATATTTACTATTTTATATCTCATCCATTCATTTCTGTCGTAAATGCGCCTAATTCGTAGCCCAGTAATTGGTAATATTCATGTAGATATTAGGCAAAAGACAAAGACTTGATTTAGGAGTAGGTCTCTTCTAAAGCTTGAAGTCAACTTTTGTTTAGTTGTTTAAAATATTGAATTTTAGATAATTGTGTTATATTAATAACTCAATTTTGAATTAGAAGTACTAAATTAAATCATTTTTATTTATTCTCCTTACAAGTTTCGAGTGCACACAATTATCATTGTACGTATACATAAAGTCAGCGGTTCAAATGACTCGATTTTAAGGACCGACACCTCGAATACCTTAATTCTTAACCCGGTCGAATGCACGCAGCGCAGAGAAACGTTGCTACCAGCGATTCGAGTCATTTCCTCGTCAATAAACCGGCCGTAAAACTACTTAGCAGAAATATAAAATGGCGATAAGGATGCGAAGAACGTTGAAATCGATTTAGAAAAATGAGAAGCAGCTGGACGCAGATAGCTAGAAAATTCTTCCGGTTCTAGAAATCGAAACGGCCGTAACGGTCCTCGACATCTGAGGAACGCGAAGGAAAGTCGTGTGAAATCTCGAGGAGCTGGCTTCCACGAGACATCCTCGGAAGCTTCCATCGCATCGGTTCGCGCGAGCAGGAGGAGGAAGACGCTCCCGGACCGTCTGCACGGTCCACACGACGACGCTTCGGGAAAATTAAATGATTATGGGTAAACGATATCAAAGGGGAGACGAGGATAGTAGAAAGGAGGGTACGTGTATTTCAATTCTTCAGCCTGACAGGGCCGCGAGATTGCGTATTTTTAGCAGAAAGAGGAACGATCCGCCGGACCCCCTCTCTCGCCGCTTAGCCCTCGAGCGGATTTCGCCTTCCGTTTCGTTTCACGCCGCGACGATTCACCGGAACGACGCCGAGAACGACGCCGAACGCGCGCTTAACCATTTCGCCTTGGAAAAGATATTTTTCGTTGATCTTTTCTTACGCTTTCCCGATCACGAGCAGCCGCCATCCGCGCCGCGATCTTCCCCGATAAACCGGGGAAAGAAAGTCGCCCGACTAATGAAACCGTTTACGACTACCACGACGCCCCCTCATTTCCTTAAAGCGGAATGAACGCCACCTTCGCCGTGCCACATTGTTTCTACTTTTTCCTTTCCTTTTATGCTAACGTCCACAGGGAAGATGTCAGAATCCAGGAGTTCTCGGAAAATTGATTTTTCGATATACGTTTGTATATCTAGACTGCAAATTTCATGCATTTGCATTAATAAATACAAAATAGTAAAAACATAGAAAGAATTCGGCATGATCGATTTATGATATTATTATTATATTTATCTTTATTTTTATTTATATTATACTAGAATTTCTAACAGCTGCTCCATCTCGGAAAATTGTCATTCACAATGCATTAAAATTAAGATCCTATAACTGGACCCTTATACGGGCTTTTACGTGGATATTTTATGATGTAAAAATTAATTTATTAGTCAGTCAGGAGAAATTTAAAATTCATAAACATCAGAAGTTTATGAAAATCTCTCAATAATCTACTCTTCACTTTATCAAAGTTTGTCGTTATATCTAAACCTCTTAATACCTAATTCGAATCATCATCCAGCAAGGAAATCAGCGTTAATCTCAAAGACCAAATTTATCGTTAAGATAATTTATTATTACTGTATAATCTCTTTCGCCTGTTTTTTTTTAACAATTTGGCATATATAGATCACATCTTAAGGTACATAGTCAAAATTGTCGTAATTCTGGCTTGCGTCATTACGATAGTAACCCACTAAAACGTATCTTATCTTGGAAATCATACAACTCTGTTAGCATGGAAAAACGATTAGCTCAAACGTCAACATTTGAGAAGTTCATCGCCCCAGTGTCTAATCGTCGCAATCGACGAATCGCGCTTGAATAACAACGAGAAAAAGCAGTCGAACCACCGAAACACACAGAGACACGCCGACGATCGGCCAAAACGAATTTAGTTATTTACTCGTGACGGTATTTCCATGTACATGAATATTTTCGGCCGATCGAATCCTATAATGTCACTGCGGCTGAACCGCATCCGGATTACAAATTAATTGCCGCGCGATGAAATCAAAACATCCACCTCCGCTTATAATTAATATCATTCCGTCGTGTAAAGGGCGGTTCACCGCAGGTAAATCGTGCAACCGGACGCGCAAGTAAATTCGTGTGATCTATGATCGTTCGGACGAGTAAACGGGGATCACGGCTGATATCGTACCCCCAGACCACCCTCTATCGGATAAGGACGGGAGAAAGACAATTAGTAGAATAGCTCCTCGAAGGACGATCAATTGGATAACCGGATTAGGGTAACTTGTTTTGCGGCGATCCTTCCCTAACCGCAGGCGTTTCAATGTTTTCTGGGATTAAATGCTGCTCGATATTCGTTCACGCTTCGACCACTTATCCGGCAACCACAACAAATTCGTAGCGTTTTAACAGCGCCAAATCACAGACGTTGAAAACTGTAAATATTCCTAGATTTCAGTTTTTGCTCGGAGGTCGTGGAAAATTCCCAGTCTTAAGCAAACTATCTTCTATTGTTTGTAACTCGTACCGTAGCTCAACCGATCTCGACAGAGACCTAAACAATGCTTCGTTTAAATTTTCATCGTAATCTCAGACAAATAAGTTAAAAAATGCGAGTTTATTTCTTTCTCTATTCCAGTCAATTGCAATGTTTAAAAACAATTTTTTAGATATCGCAAACTAGTCTCTCTAGTATCTGAAACAATAGATACAAGTCGTTTCGTTCACTTCTGAACAAATTATTCTGTTTTCGAAGGTGTCGGAATATCAACCCTTTTGCAAATGACATTCAATTTTAATTATTAGTTGTTTTTCATAATACAAGGTAATCGCGTAAAATACAAAATATAAATATCGCAGCAGTATAATTATTTCGATTTTGATTGATCTTTGTACAGCGAAGTCGCAATTTTTGCAAAATTTCCTCCGAGTTGCTGGTAGATATATGTACACACAAGTCTTCCGAGTGCTAAGGGTTGATGCGAGTCACTGTACGTACCAAAGATCGATACGAAACATATCCCAGATTTCTGATAAAAGGATCGCAGAAATCGCCGCTGTAGACCAGAAACGCAAACGCATCGTGCGAGCGGTCGGAACATTCCGGCTCGAAAAATATTGGTGAAACGTAAGAAATGAAATCTAGTCGATCCCAGCTTGGAATCCTTAATGAACGTTCCATAAATCACGGAAAGGGGATGGTGGAAAAAGGAAACGTATCGCGTGGAAAGCAAAATTTGCAAAGCCACGGAATTTTAACGAGAATTGAACGTGGGGAGCGATACGTCGCGGATACGTGTATATATAGTGGGCGGGTGTAGCGGTGTAGGGTTTCGGGTTTGATTTACATCTAGCCCCGTAATCGAGGAAAGATTAGACAGCAGCCAGCTGCGGGTCAGTGCACCGACGAGCCGTCTGCGAGGGTATTTGTAAGCGAGGCTTGTCGAAATGTAACGCGTACCGATGCCCGCTAATCACCCTGACACTTCGGCTTAAGCCACGACGGGACACCCTCTCCCCTTTTCCGCTTTCCTGCTTTTTGCTGCGTCATTCATAAGAGCCGCAACGATCGAACGATAACTCGGATCCCGAATGTCCATTAAGCAATTCTGTGTCAGAAACCTCGCGCGCCCCTTCGATCCAGCTACGTCCGATACCCTAACACGTTGACCACCATGCCTCGCATACGCGCGATAGTGCACGAGGAAACTATGCTATTCCTTAGCCTCCTTCCCTTCCTGGTATACATTTGAGGCTATTTTCAAGTTTCAGGGTATATTATTTTGATATTTTTAGCAAAGTTGACCCCAGACTTGGTGACTCACATTTTTTTAACGCGAAGTATACGCACAGGACTGTATGTCTTTGTACCATTCCTTTACCTTTTACCTTGTACAAGATGCATGATTCAGGTATCATGATACTTATTATGCAAAACGATTCGACATTTCTTACCGATTGAAAATACACAAGTAATTATTTTCCGACAATAACATTTATCAATACATTTTCAATCAGAAGTTGTCACATTTTCATGTCTCATCAATATTGAGAAATAAATATTTTACACATTAGTTATGAAAAATTTCAATTTTAATATTTTGTCGTAAATCCGTCTTCTTTAATAACATTGTTTAATAAATCCCATTCCTGTTTTAGTCTGCAGTTTACCTTTTGGACCTATTGATTTTTTTCTAATTGGAGATATAAAATATATTATTAATAAAATCCAAAAATGTGGCAACTTCTGATTTAAAATGCATTGTATTAATTACAATCCATTATGTGGATCATGCTGATAAGAACACTGTGTACCTAGAAGACTGATATTAAAAATGTTTCTGTAGATGTTACGATTTTTACCTTATTTGTTATGTAAGTAATATCATTTTGTAATACAGATTCATGAACTAGCAATTCTTCATCTCAGTTGCATTTATATCTGTTTGAACAAAAGAAACACTTTTCTTGTAATTGATTGCTAGTTCTTTTAATTTTAATCAGTCCAAACAAAAGTGGAAACGTTTGCCAAATTGAAGCAAATATAAATAAATATAAATCATAGAATTGTATAAGATATATCATATCATGACATTATATAAGATATAACATATCATGTTGTTATAAACCAACATATGTTGTATAAGATATAACATATCATGTTGTTATAAACCAACATATGTTGTATAAGATATAACATATCAGGCTGTTATAAATCAACATACGTTGTATAAGATATATCATACCGTGATATTACAGCATAAAATTGTGTTCACTTTCGTCAACTTTCCTCAAGAAGTATAACGTACGCTTATACTTCGCGTACATACAAGTACTACAAGGAACATCAGGCTCCGAGAGTTAATCCTTCCCGCATGACAGTGAAGTGTAAACGAATGTTTCTTATCGGACCCACATGTTCCTTTCACGATTAATAGACCTAAGATTCGCACCAAAAAAAGAAACCTCTAACTGTAAGCTGATCTGTTCCCAACAAGGAAACTTTAACAAAAGAAAAATATTGATATTAACACTTTACCGACCATATTCGGCCGTAAACATTTCTGATATAATAGAATAATTAAATCTGCTAACATTTTTATATTTTCATAATATTAGCGTTAAACAATATTTGTGTATTTTATTTATTTTATCTTTGTTTTATTTATTTTATTAATCGCGAAAGGTATTTAAAATTGAAAAAATTATTTAATAATATTGGAGTTTAAGTAGTACTAGACGTAGTAGAAAGTTGATAGTAGATGAAAGTCGATATATGATAAAAATGATAAAAATGACTAGACGTAATACCACAGTTTAAACATATTAGAAAAAATGTAGTATTCCTATCTTCTCCGCAATTTATTCAAATTATTAACACGTTCGTCGCCAACAAACGACCATCAAAATTTTCACAAAATCAAAGCAATTTAATTAATTAAAGCGAAATTATAAAGTTGAAATTAATCACAGGGGATGGAATTAGAACTCTTTCGCATCCGAAAGATCCTAGTCAAATTCAGCTTGTTCGGATATATTAAAATGAAAATAAATTTTCAAAATTGTTTAAAAATTAGCGTCACCCATATTTGGGTGACGTGGCGATGAACGTGTTAAAAGGAAAAATATGTTTTTGTCTAGTTTTGGCATGTTACAACCGAGTTCGAATTCTTTTATTTTGCATAAAGATTGCCGTCTAGATATTAGTTTCTGTTTAGAAATTTTTTATTAGAAATTGTTCGACAATATCCGCCTAGTAACGAACTGTGGAACGATTCCGAAAGAAACAATTTTGGTCTCGGTCGGTCGAGTAGCTCAATATTGTACACTTACGCAAGACCGACGCAACACCGTAATCATTTGTAGTGCACGATTTGATTAGTGATGATCAAATATTGGTCGTTCAATTTTGCAGTATTGATCGTTTCGTATCAGTATATCCTAGTTTCTTGTAGCTTACGCCTGTTTCAGTCTGTTCGATATGTAGATATGCTTTTGTTGCTACGAGATCGTATAGCCTGCACCTACATAGTCAAATCAGTATAATGCTTTATTTCATACGCAAAGCAATGCTTTTCCTACGATACATACTTTCCCTTTACGTTCTCAAGCATTCTATATACCCTAATGTATATACTCTTTACTGCTAAAGCGAAGACATACAGATAAATGCACATACTTATTAAAACTTGCATGCTAAAGCTAAAACACGATAAAATATTTCTCAATCGAATTATTCCACAGCAATGTTTACATGAAAATGGTACTTTCAATTGCTATCGGGATAGAGAGAACTAAGTATTCGCAGCACAACGTATGACATTAGTCGCTTATGGCAAAAATGAGCGTGTGGAATATAATAAAAGAAATTGTAGGAAAATTGATTTGAATTTTAAGAAGCGACTCGAAATTCTTTGGAGAATTCTTCTTGAAAAAAGATACGAATTTTTACTTGACTTTACGTTCATTGCCGTTACAATATTCATTAATAGTAAGAAATTATTTTATTATCGAAACGTCCATGTCTCTAATTGATTTGGGTTACCGAGGTTCCGCAGTTCCTCATAAAAGATTGATTTTATGTAAAGATCCATAGTCAGATTAAGAATGAATGGATTGAGATAAATGATTCACGACGGTGGTCAGCTACATAAATAACTAAATTAAATTTCACAACTTATTTTTGTGGATGATTCACTAAAGTGCTGTGGATAATTATAAACTCAAAGTAACTTTTATTTTTCTACTGATATTTAAACAAAAATAACTATATTTATATATCTCCATTTTCTAGTATTTCTGATATAGGAACACGCAAATACAGTGTTTCGTTAAGTTTTTGTTTAAATATCGCTAAAAATGTAAAAGTTACATCTAGTATACAATGATTCGCACTGTATGCAGATATTTTCGCAACAGGATCAGAAGTTAGGCTATAGATTTCTGGTACAGTTTTAAATCCTCCAAGAACGTAAAAAGGAGGGGCCAGAAGGGGGGCTCCGTTCGGTTCCCAAAGCGATTCGTCGTGCAGCCGAAGAGGGTTAAAGTGGCGAATGTCAAACGCGTATAATAACGCGGGAGTAAGGGGTGACTGAGGGCGGACGGAGAGGGTGAAGAGAGAGGGCGAAGAGAGAGAGGGCTCGACGACGGGGTGAACGATGCCTGGTATAAGTCAGAATGCGGACAAGCGTGTGGTTTCGGGGGTGAGAAGTTTAAATGGCTCGTCCGTATGGTGCTTCTCCATCCCTTTATCCGTCTCTCTAACCCCATCCTCCTACCGGCGCGTCCCCGGTCGTAACAACCTCGTAGGACCTATCTTTCGACTTCAAACATCTAATTTTGACCCGACGAATCACACCTCAACCGTGCTCACCGTTCGTTTTCACTTTTCACTAGACCTCGAAATGTCTCATTCGATGGAATTCACGATCCCGGTTTTCGACTTTGCGAATTGGCCGACACTTTGACTGCCGCGCCGTGCCACGCGTACAACCCTAACCCTCTCTTCAAATAAAACCGCGATAAAGCAACATACCTTTTTTCTGTTTGCGTTCTATCTAACGAATCATTTTGCTACGTTCTGGATTTCGAACAGTCGATTTTTCTCAAATTTATGCGTTCAGCGATAAAAGAAACAGCAAACTGTCTGATAAAGGGAATCGTCGATATTTTTTTTTATTAAAACGACAAACTTTTGACAATTTTATTTGACAATATCGTAAAACTTTTTCAGTCCTTCAGAATTTTTAAAAAAATCTACAGCAGTTCCAATAATGCATAAAGTCGGAACTTTCAACCGGTTAGCTGTTAGAATCTCTTAAAAGAGCGTGTACGTCACTATAATTATACTGCATACGTTTGATTTTCTTCATATTTTGTTTAAGCACACCGCTGAATACAGAATCAAGCATCAAACTCAAGCACTTGGATGTTTTTGACGAGTATACTCGTCAAACGTCAGCAAATCGAACGTTTCCACCCTAAAGCACCGAAAAACTAGTAAAAAGAAACAACGTAAAAGAACAAAAGCAAACATCTTGTCACCGAAATTCCGTCATTATCAGCAATTCCGCGCGTCGCAGTTTTTAAATAATAGCAACTACAACAAAATGATGAAAAATGCGGGAAATTGATGTATCCAAGGTATGCGAGAAAAATCAGGTCAACGTTCGCGAAAAATCCATCGCGGTGAAGAGAGAATTCATTATTCTGTTGCGGACAGGTGATCATTAATCGTCCGGCGAATCAGCAGAACTCGTGGACAGAGTTGTTTAGATAACGATATTTTTAAATACCGTCTCGATGAGCCGGCAGGTTGCGGAGGATCAGAAGGGGATTGATAGCGATCAGGGACACGTGTCCATCGCGGAAAACTTTACGGTGTAATAAAGAGTCGGTTGTCCGGGGATCCGACAAGGGGATGAACTTTCAGCGACGAGGTTCTATGTGGAAGACGAAACTAGGCATCATCCTGCCGCCCGTTCCGAACCCCCTTCCCCGACCCTTCTACCAGCAGTGATTTAAGTGGCAGGCTAACGTAGTAACTTCCTAACGCGCACAGATGCGACAAATCGACAGAACTTCTGTGGCCCGCGATACCGGTGTCCTTGCTCCTCGATTCTCTTGTCAAGATGCTGCTGCTAGTTCCGCTACTTCGTCAGGTAGCGCGCGACTGAGAACTAATCGTATCAACTACCCTGCAATAATGCTGGTTCTAAACGTCGGACCTAGGGAAGTATTAACTTTCGCTTACAGAGGCGTTTGCCAGTTTTCACACGTCCGTGTCTCGGCAAAAATTAGACACAGGTCTCTTATTTGATAGGACAAACACTGGCAAGTTTAACTGATTAACCCCTCGCACTATGATTTCTTTCAGAACTACGTTGATTAGCACTTCGTTCTGAATAATTTCTTCGATGAAACGATTTTTGTTTCCTGATTGTCTCTTTCGTTCCCAAATTTTGATGACAGAAGGTTCAAATTTTCTTTCGATTTAATAGAAATTATTGGCAGCCGTATTTATTAAATTATGAACGAAATGTTCGTCACGAGTCTGACTCGTTATTATAGCGCAAGGGGTTAACCGCGAAATATTTCGTCATATCAGAAAAGCAACTCTGATTCGAATTTTAAAAGTAACATGTGCAGTCCACTCATTTTAGTTTCATACTACTGAGATTGCAGTCTGTCTTTGTTACAAAAACGATGAAACGCCATTTTAACGTGCATCCACATTTGCATTATGTAATCGTAGACGGATATCCCTTTCTTCACCTGGTTCGCGGAAAGTCAAGGTAGAGATTTTCTTGTATATTATAAATTGGAAAATTAACGGGAAATTAAGAGACGATAAAATTTTATTAGTCGTATAATGCAAGAAACGCTGTCGTAAATGCGGATGGGAGACGATAATATCTATTTGCGCGATGTTCGTCGTATGAAAATCGCGTGGATTTCTAGTCACGAGTCGGTTACCGGGTTATTGAGAACAATTAATTGTAAGTGTGACAGTGTCCTTTGGATTATGCAGTATCCGGATGCAGAAGCTTGGGTCATTTATATAAGCTAACTGCGTTTTTTAAATATTTTATTACGGCAGAACTGTGCTGTACAATTCCGGGCGAAAACACAGAAAACTTGACGCAAGTTCTTCGACATCTGGATGAGATTTCCCAGCATCCTCCCTAGTCGCTCGATTTTTCTCTGAAGCCTAGCTTCCCTACTTTCTTCTCACTGTGAAATTTCCTTTTGGCGCGTCACCGTTTCGTTTCGTAATGGTACAAAAGAGAAATATACTCATTTATTTTTCAGAACATGTTCCCCCGCGTTTAGATTAGTTATCCGGGGATAGATGCAACAATATCGTCTTTTGTGCGCGCTAATGTTTACTAAAATATGGAATAAAATATTTTAAAATAAGATATTAAAAAACCGAAAAGGAAAATACAACAGCATTGGCTAATAACAATATTAATAGATAATAATAGTAATAACAATAAATATAAATATAATGAAACAGTAGAAAAATGGTGAAGCGTTATACATAAGAATCTGCGGAATAATAAATAGTGCATTTATTGATTTAGTGAGGGTAGAATCTTCAGACGGCAATTGAGCGAAGCATAATAGTAAGCATACCTAATAATTTAGCCCTTTGCATTCGGTATCATATTCTAATCAATTTTAAGTATCATCCGTATTGTTTAATTGTGGAGAGCAGCTCAAAATATAGCTGACGATACAAACAATGAGAATAAATAGCAAATAGTGAATTATAGATAACAAGTGATAAATAGTCGATAACAAATAGTAAGCAGTAAATAATAAATAGTAGGTAAAAATAACAAGTGATAAATAACATATAATAAATAATAGATGGTAAATAGTAAATGGTAATAAACAAGAGATAATACTAAATAATAAATAATAAAGATAGTGAGACTAAATTGCATATTTAAAGTATTGTTAGTGATTCGGTACTGTTCTTCTATTCAGTTTTGCGGATGTTATTCATTTTTGATAGGAACAAGGTGTTGAAATACGGAACTGTAATAAGATTAGAAGAATAATGAAATAATAATAGAAGAAAATAAAATAATAATAGAAAAATAACTTTACGAATATTGATCAACAATTTTCAATATATCAAAATTATTATTTTTACCTAATAGCGACTCCTCGTTTTTTAAATCGACGATTTTTATTTTATTACATTTATTTTGTATATTTATTGAACACATTAATCGCTAAAACCGTGAGCAACAAATTACCAATAGTCGACGTAAAGAAGAATGGTTTACGTTCCGACACTAAATTCGTTTAAAAAAAGTGGATCAAATAGTACGATACGAAAATCGCGGCAGAGATGAAAGAAAAATCCGCGGATCCGTTCATTAAAGAATTTCTTTGTGCAGAATACAGCGGAAGCCCCAAATCATCTATAAACCGTCACTCGAAACTACGCACCGCATACTACGATATTTTAATATTCGCCAAATAGTTTCGGCCGTGCTTCAAAGGATTAAATTCACGTATTAATAAATCCGCGAAACGCTCGATGAAACCTGCCTATTGTAATTTCATAACGCAACGTATATTGGAATTTTGGAAATTTTCATGGCCCTCAAATAAATTCTCCCGGGCGAACTTCTCATCGTTAGAATATTACCGTGGCGGCAACGGCTACTTAATTAGGATTAATCGGCAGCGAACAGTCGGTCCCCGGGACGCGGATTCGCTTCCGATACGCGAGACGAAAGCAAAGTACGAGCCAACAAAACCAGAAATAGAGAGCGAAAAAAAAGCAAATTGCGAGGAAAAAAACAAACGCGCATGCATCCGAAATGAAATTTCGACGAATTCCCGTTTGAAGATCCTGCTAACGAACGTTTTCGTTTACAAGAGTCACCGGGAATATAGTCATCGATTGCAATTTCGTACATTCGTATGTGACAAAGCCAGTGCGCCCGGTGGATTAAATAAATTCCATAATGCTCTCCACTTCGATCCCCGGTGAATAATACGTGCTCCCGCGTATTTATTTACTAGGGATACATGCGCGCCCATATACAGAGCCACGAATTTATAAAGCTATCACGTGCCCTGCTCTGTCGATCATCGCGCGCCACTTGTGCTCCGTATAAATACGAGTGCACACGGTTACCAGACAGTCTCCTCCAAAAGATATGAAAGCTTCTCATTTTATTTGCACCGGATTATTCCGCTACGATACCCGAAACCGAAGAAATCGACGGGACGCGAATTATCGGAACCGGATTCGCAGAGCAACTTATGACGAAACAGAAAATTATAAAACGTTGCGTGCACTTCGAACCACTTCTCAGTTACGCGAACCTAATTTTTCATTAGGTTTTTAGAACGGTGCGCAGTATCGAGTGGACGATTCTATAATTTTCGATGGTCTACAATTTACAGTCGTCGCCGGTAACGTTGTATAATAACTTTGTCTTTTGGACAAAATTATTATGATTTCTTCGAGATTAGTACAGTGAATCAATTATTTAAATTGGGTTTAAATTTAGTCTTACCGTAGATAAAGTGCTCAGGAGAAATGAGAGACACTGAGAGACATCTACAAAGGAAGTAAGAGGTCTCCACGTTAGGCAACTAATCATTGCGACCGTGAAGAAAATTTAACAGCAAGGGGTTAATTTTTTCTAAACCAATACCGGTACGAGAAAGTTGACTTTTCGAATAAATGTCTCGAAACTTTTCGATCTAGATTGTTGCTCGGTGTATAGATCGGCTGAAGCGCAAATATGGCGAAGGCGCAGCAAGCGCGGCGTAAAGTATGCGAGAAAAGACGCGAATTTCCTTGTCGACGATTTACACCCTTCGCGTAAAAATCGTACGGCGAACACCCTCGGTGACTCGTATGCTCGTTCTTCCAGCACGTTTCATCCCCTTGCTGTCAGACGACTGACAGCAGCTCGCGCTGTTACTCCTTCTTTTTCTTTCCGATGCCGTCTACTCTCGAAAATTTTCCCTTCTTTCATAATTTTATTCATTTTTCTTGCCAGCGATCCTCCAGCGGCCGTCTGTTTGCCTATGGAAATGCCGAGAGCCAGCCGAACTACCACTTCCTCTTCCTCGACCCAACACTTTTCCACCCTCGTGTACATTTCACACCCCGCCCGCCCCCATTTACTGCCGAGCTGTCTGAATATTATTAGTAATTAACGAAAGGAACGGACACGCCAAGGGATTCCTGCGGGTAGCCGCGCAAAATGATTTTATTATCGAAAAGTTTCCCGCGGGGGTGCCACGTCTCTTTCCACAGGGGAATTTCGAATTTTCATGGAAAACTTCGCCGCGGCTCGTTTGATAAGCCGAGTTACGCAAGTCTGTTTCAGTTCGACGAATCTTCTCGTGTAATACCATCCGTGCAGCTTGCTCTCCGATCACACTGATCGTGCGAATGCCTCCGCAACTTCTAGATTTTATAGAACCTTTTCAAACAGTCGATAGTAATTACATCTCTTACAAATAGTCAACTTAAAAAATTATATATATATTTTTTTATACATATTTTTATAATATATTTTATATAAATTCAATGAAAAGAATAAATTTTATAGATTTATAGATTTTATAGATTTTATAGATTTTATCGATACGATATATTTTACAGATTTATAGATTTTATAGATGTATCTATATCTATTTATCAAGTTCATTAAACTAAAGCATTATGAAATTTTTATACATGTATCTATATCTATTTATCAAGTTCACTAAACTAAAGCATTATGAAATATTGTAATTAACATATTTATATATTAATTAACATATTGGAAATTTCTATTATTGTTAAAGTTGTTAAGAGTTCTTTGTATGAAAATCCAGTTTACTAAACTAAAGGAGTTATTCAATTTTACAAATGTTTTCTACGGCTAATTGATCTCATAAATCTTATACAATTCATATTATGATAAGCAAAATAATATATGCATATAAATACATCAAGTTCCACAATTCGTCAAACATTTGTAAATATTTGTTCACTAACTTCTGACACAATTCATACAATAATCATACGTATAATGAGATATATTTAACGTAACACAATGGAAATCGTGAATAGCACGAACATGATACATGGAACGAAGATGAATGAATACGATATTGATAACGAAGACGATATACAGTAAATTCTCCCCAATTGTCCTTCAGCCTGTAAACAATAAGTGTACAACTTGAGACGAGAGGGTACGATTCTCGAGCCTTGCGGCTGATTTTTATAGTTGCCGATCATCAACAAATACAAAAACGTGCCGGAAGGCTCGAATAATCGTATCCCCTCTTCCCAAATTGTCCATTTTTGTTTAGAAGCTGAGGGGCAATTGGGGAGAATTCGCAAACGACTATGCGATACATCAACAATTTTTTCAGTAACATTATAAAACACTTCATCTAACAGTTTCAATAGATAAAATATAAATAAAGGTAAATATAATAATACAAATATAGGTAAAATATAAATGCAATAACCACTTGTAGAAGAATCTAATGAAAAATTCATTGGAATTAGGTTTCACGGGACCGTCGCGTTATTTCGAATCGGCATTTTTGCCTACTGGCACTCTTTATATAGCATTCGTGACTCGGTAACAAGTAAAATCCATTTGCATCGTTTCGAAACGTGTTTTTTCGATGTTCCTGTAACAAATGCGTTTAAGAGCGTGTCGGCAATAATTATGTTTACCCCATAGCGGTCCGCTCGTTCACGATGAGCAACAAAAGACGTGGAAATGCGCGAGGTATACGATGCATGGAAAAACGGGAGTTCTGGACTGCCCAGAATCATCGTAAATACTGAAAAAGGGAAAATTCATATTTTCCATTGTGGATTTAAAATGAGCAGCCGAGCCACCACCAGTTTACGTTCACAGCCGAACGATCACTCATGGGTCAATCAGCGTTCACACATGTATAAAAGCTGAAGAGAGAATAGGTGGTAAGAGGGGAAGAACGCGAGCTTGCTTTAAATACAATAACGTAGGCGACCACGGCCGCTTGAAAATTAATAACAAATGTGTACGGTTTCAATATCGAAGCCAAACACGAAACATTTTCTTCTTAATACGTTCGATACCAGCGTCGCGCATGTATGTGTGACGGCCACGATTTTGTATTTCACGTAAAGAACATCGAATTAATTTTCTGAATATAATTATTTAAAATTCTAACACGTACCATGGTGTTTCGAAAATTTATAGCTTCTCTTTGGCGATATTATTATCATATTTTATAAAAGGATACGATGTGTTTAATATGATCAATACAATGAATATAACTAAGTATGCTAGTGACGCTGGTATCGAACATGTTAAACACGTGTTCACAAGAGCCGGATACTTTTTAACACGGTATAAATTTGAAAACACTGGACCGAATGACTCGAATTCTTTTTTGAAATTTTAGAGTTCTATTCTAACTGTTTTATACTTTCTTTGTTTAAATTTGCTACGGTATTGTCTGAAAAATTAGCGTCACTGTTTTATTTTTTATTTTGTCCTTAATACACTGCTTTTTGAATTATGTCAATATTGCTTTTCGTTTTGGTTTTTAGCACCTCTTATTCGCCCGACACTAAAAGGGTTAAAATCCGATTAAAATTGAATTGCGGCGGCAATTAGCGACATCTCTTAAAGCTCAGTCAATCATAGTATTTCTTAACATTTCTACTTTTATAAATAAGATTACCAGTTTTACATGTTTTTAAATTCTCTCAAGTGGTACGATTATGGCAACTCTCCCCTAAATAAAATACGAATATCTCCAAGTTGGCAAGAAGTTCGAAGAAGTAAGTTCAAGAATTTAACCTTTAATAAACCAATGTCTGTCAAAGTTTATTGCATTTCAAAAATCTGAATATGTCATTAATGCACAAAGATCTGCAAGTAATAACAATGGAGATCGGTAAGAAGACCGGAATTACCGATCGGAATCCCAGCAGCCTTTGATGTTTCGGGAAGAAGCTTTCCGCGCGTAGAAAGACACGCGGCCCGACAGTCTATAATTGTTTCGGAATAACGTTGTCAATTGAAATATCTGTTCGCGCGGTGCGAATTTCAGCCTGCCTGTAATTTAACCTACCGGTGGATTATATTTCGAAACGAAAGCTTTTGCGAAAGTATCAACGGCCGTGGCTTGGCACGAGCGTGCATCATCTGCCCTCCAGCTCGGCCGGTGCGAATTTCAAATGTCGAAAACCTGATATAACGAACGTTATCGCGAATAATAGCGAGACCGTTGACAGACGATGACATTGAAGAGTACTTTTCGCTACGAAACCGAATCAAAGCGGAATATTCGAGCCGACGAATCGTTAGCACGTTAGAATCGACGGTGATCATAATCGTGGCCGTGATTTCCTGGCCATCCAAAACGGTTAACGAACCGAATTTTCTTTACCGCGATACGTCAACATCATTGATTCCGCGATAAACTTTATCGCTCGTTGCTGCATTAAATGATTCTTCGTACATGCATCAAGTAATGTGTTCGATCGACTTATACAGTGACGCATTAACATTCCGACACCTTTTAGGAAAGAATAGCTTTGTTAAAAGTGTATTTCCTTTTTAAAGAAACTAGCTTACTAGGCAATGTTTACGATAAATTGTTTTAAATTTATAACTGTAGGAAATAAGAAACTGTTTCTTAACTTTTTGTCTGAGCTTATTCCGAAAATTTAAACTGCGCATTTCGTAGATGGCATTTTTTAAATTTTCGTTATACGTTCAGATAAAAAAGGTGAAGAAATATCATTATTAATATTAATTATGTATTGCGTTCGTCATGTCTACTCAGGGTGCAAATAAAATATTCCATACGATTCGAATGATTAGAATTTCAAATTCTGCAAAATGCTGCAAAAACTTTTGAAACTAATTTTGATTTTTATGATGTCAATTCGGATGGCCTAGCAGAATAAACATGATGATCTAATCATTCTGTATTGTTTTTCTGTGCTAAATAATGTTTTTCGTCTGTAGTAGAATTCTGCAAAATGTTTGTCCTCTACTACTACGTTTAAAGATAAGATAGAGTTGAAGAGCCAAAACTCTGATTTTTGTTTCCTCAGTTAATACTTAAAATATTTAGATGAAACAAAAACAAAAAAATATTTAATTTTACAGGTATATCATTGCATCTTATGACATTAAAAATCATTCGCATGATGCAGGGTAGCCGGAATTCGTAGTAAGCTGAACAGAAGGTGATTCTACGTGGACAAATAAGAAATATATTCGGTATAACATTTTTTTATCCGGGGCTCCGTTTTCGAGAAAATCGACTTTAGGCTAACTACTATCGTAGTTGTTAGATACTGTTTACAAACATTAATTCTTGCGAGCCATGTATGTAGTAAACAGAAAAGTTTCATTATTGACAGCGCTTATAAACACTATCTCGGACAGAGGCAACTGCGGTAGAAGAATAGTAAATCCTTTATAAAGATAAACAAACTTTGAGAAATATATGTATACTTTGAAAAAAGTATTGCTATCTCAACCGTGCAAAAGAATAGGTTTCGTAGAAATTTAAATAAAACATAACAAACGATGATTGCACTACGATGAAACGAAAAATTCTTCGCAATAAATGTCTAGAATTTCCATTATGATTTATTATTTTTCACTATTTCTACTTAGACTAATAGACTATTCATCTATTTATCTTCAGACTAATAGACAATTTATCTATATTATCTAATTATTTATTATTTTTCACTATTTTTACTTAGACTAATAGACTATTCATCTATTTATGTTCAGACCAATAGACTATTTATCTATATTATCTAATAGACTATTTCGCTGTAAAGTAAAATTATATAAGATGATCCTCTTCCCCAGAAATTATATTTGCACAGCGTGCAGTGCATTGCTCGTAATAATTCTCACGTCGCGTATTGTTATGGAGCAATCCATCTTAGGTAAAGCAAATTAGACTATCAACGTGGTTAGAGCATAATGAATTGAATTTTACATATTAAATATTTTCAATACGTACATTGGGACAAAAGTTTAATTTCAACTTCTATAGTTTTCTATAGATGGTCTATTGTCGATATATGTATAATGAGAGCCTGTTGCCGAAGAATATAGCTACAGATATTTCATAAAAAGGTTTAAAATTCATTATTCCTTACGAACTTGTTGACAGCATTGATATATTGCCGTCGCTTTACAAAAAAGTAACGATAGTTTCGTTATTCGGAAATTCGTGTATCAGAACCCTAGCGTCCCCATTTAATTCGGATAATCGAGGTTATATTATTTTTCAAATATCCTTTCATTATGCGAATCATCCTAGTTGGAATAAAACGCATGATGGAAGGATCTTTGTCATAAACGCGCGTTATTGTACGGTCCCGATTTGTTTTCCGAGTATTAACTGTATCTCAATTTCCTTTTCGCGCAACAGCCATTCAGCCGTTTCCACGCATTATATAAAAACGGCATTACTTACGATATAACCGAATAAATTCCGTTTTGTCCGACACTGGGTAAAAAAAACTCGTTGACAATGTCGAAAGGCGAGTAATTAATTTAACCAATTCATTGGCGGAGATTATGGCGGCGAACAATCGAGCGCGCCGAAAAATATTGCGGCAATAATTTGTGTTTAGCTCCATATATTTTTCGGCCGATGGCGTGCCCAGAATTTTTCGGTTATTTTTATGATAAAAACCGGATATTCCACGCTCGCGATTTAATACGGCCTATTGACGCATTGGCGCAGTTACACGGACGAACGTTACAGTTGTAAATCCGCGCTCACGGCCGGAATCGCGCGATGAAATATTTTTATCTAATCTACATTCTAGGCTGAAAAATTGCCGGCGACCAGCATCGTTCAATTCTACGATTTTTTACTTCTGGCTCTACAAATTTAAACATTGATATAAACCAGCCTCTATTATTCGAACTGATAAGGGAACGAGGAAGCTTCGGCGATATTAAATGCGACTGATGAAACAAAGGATCGTGCAAACTAATTGTTGTTTGTATAATCAGGAATTCTTTTAGTTGGTGATGTCTTTCTTGAAGCAGAAAATATTAATATTTCAACACACTAATGTTTCTGTATTTGTATTTTCTGTAAAATTGTTCTTAGGATTTTTGCAGAATTCTGTAACATTTCATAAATATTTGTTCATATTTTGTACAAGATTTATTTCATGAACAATTAACAAAGTATTTCCTTGTTTCATTTTTCCCCATTAAAATCAAAGGTTAGTTGAATCAACTTCTATAAACATTAATATTTATATCTGCATTAAAACTATTTCAGAAGTTGGTATATTGAAATTCTTTTGATAAAATATCGCAAAAGGCATTGTGTATTCATCTTGATACACACTCGACATACCGAGCTTCGGAAGTGTCGTTTCAAAAGTCAACAAAAAGCTCCAAACAGGCGAGCCATTTTTTAGGAGGACCAATTAACTATACACCAATTCCAACAGTCGCTTGATCCACTTGAAGTACAACTCTTCAACCTGTCACTCGCACACGGGTCAATTAAACTCGCACATTCACAGTCAAAATAGTCTATTCTATTCCAATCATCCAAATGTTATCAGTCTAAAGTGATGAGAATTATTACACCGTGTACAAAGCGCCGATAAATTGAATCGAAAGCGGAGAATAACGCATCTTTTCGCTTGAAAAACAAAATCTTATATCAAAAATCAACGTATCTGCCATGTGTCAAATTTATCTCGTGAGTTTTAGCAACTGTTAAATAAAAAATCCACATGGTTATGCGATAAATTGTTTGAGAAAACAAAATTTTGAATGAAACAAAAATCGATGTATACAGTGAGGATGAAAATCATGAAAAAATATTTTGCGTGATTATTTTTTAGGAGACAATAACAAAGTTTCAGTCACTTTTGACTAAAATCGTTGATGCGGAAAATAAAATCTGATTTTACATTGTTGACAATCTGAATTTACATTGTCGAAAGGTTGAGTCGAAAAATCTTAAAGAATATGAAAAATTCGAAAAATTTGAAAAATTGGAAAATCTTGAAGAAGAATCCTATTTTAATGTTGAATACTTTCCAAGAACGTTTTCGCTTCGTATGCTCCGAAGGGAACAGAAATGAAAGTTCCACTTAGAATTGATCGGAGTTCGTGATGATATTAGAAAGGTTCTTCGAGATCGTAGCACGTATTGAACATTATTTATTAATAAATTGTTAATAAATATCTCACAATGGACGTTCTAACATTCTCCTAACTTGTTCCAGAAAAGTTTTCGATTATTCCGCATATTCCTCTCACGAGACCTTTCTCAATCGAGATTCCGAGATAACTTGATACAAGGAATTTTTCCGATTATTTTCCTTCTTCCTCTTATTCATTTTCAAACAACGTTGTAACATAGTTCTAACTTGTTCTAAGGTATCATTCGACTATCTCTGGAAACTGCTCCGAAGTGAATTTAAATTGCCAGCAATTGAACGTTGTTCGAATTTGACAGCGATGAATTCCTTTCAAGCCGAACATGATCAGCTAAAGGATGAACTTTGCGTGCAAAACTAGTAGGATATTTATTGCTGGAGAAATATATGGAAAAAAATGTTTCGGTAGATGCACCACTTTAAAATGAGAATTCCTGGGTAGTTTATTTTACATAATGTATGTCGCAGATCAGGGATTTCGGGATCGTCTGGCATCTCTTAACGCGATGAGTTAGGCAGTGTTATTACATAATGCCGGTGCACGGTTGTACGATTAACGGTGCCTATCAGTTTTTCATGGAGGAATAATCCTCTCAGTATCTACGTCATCGCGTCACGAGGCGGAAAAGGGCAGCACGTGTTCCAGGTGAATTTCATCTCCCGTTCACGAGCCGTGCACACCAATCCCTGGACGGGCTATGCGCGTACATATGCGTGTGTACATACAGACAGGGACCAGTCACTATAAAAGCACCCACATCCCCGCGACTGCAACCCGAACTGTTCCCAAATAAAAATGAAAATATAGCCCATGTAATGTATGGATTACAAAAGGACCGATACCCGACGTTTCCCATCGTCAATATTTGTGGTACTTTGTCCTGGAAAACTGAAAACGAAATTCAACCATGCGTAAATTGTTCCTTCGTCCCATATATTCATCGGCATGGCACGCCTTCTAACTCCCGGCGTATCCCTTTTCAGTCTGATTGCTCTAATTTCGTTTAATGAATTTTGACGCTACTGTTTCTTCGGCAGGTATCATTTTGTTTTCCAGGGAAAAAAATACGTTTTATTATTGTACGCTCGCCACCTTGTTAATATTATCATTTTTGTTTCAGTATTACACAAACGTTAATACTTTTTTGTTAAATGTTTTTCGGCTCGCAACAATGGTTGCTTTCTATAACGATCATTATACAGTATGGAATTGGTATTGCATAAAAATCTCTGAAGATTTATGAAATATGAAATCGAAATTTTACCGTTTCAGTCGATTTTTTGTATACGGGATCGGATAATGAAAGAAACAAAATTTTTCACCAATTACTGGTATCTTGGATTCTTTTTTCAACGTGTGAAATCGAACACCGGCGCAGGTAGAAATTTTCGTGTAAGCCAAATACGCCGAATAATAACCAAATGTACGCCGAATCTGCCAGATCGGAAACTTAAGTATTGCAGACAGCGTTTTTTGAATAATTGCGCGTTTTCAAATTTCATTCGAACGAATGTTTTCATTTTTATTTTGTCTTTGTTTCGAGCTGTTCTAAAATGTCGAACGTTTGCGAGTATATTTTCTTCATCGCAAGAATTATTAATTAAATTGCAAACAGCGGTCACCGCGTATTCGCATGACGAATATACTCGTCGTACGCAGCTAGCAAGTACAAGAATACAAATTTACCAGAAACTCGAAAAATAATTTGGAGACAAACATTTACCATATCGCAGCCTCCGTTCATTCAAGCATTAACTTGTTTACCTACTCTTTAGCAATGTAGGACGTTTGAATGCGTCGATGTAATTACGGAAATCGTCGGCGAAATGTGCATTGACTATGTCACTGCTGGGCCAAACACTGTAGTGTCACCCCTTCGCACTTCAGTACACGCGATACATACCGTTGACCTCTGTGTAGCATAGGGGATACGTAACGTTTTACATAAAATACAAGACTGCGATTGCTTCGGAGCATTGGTTCTCGCGTTCTCCTATTTCCATTTCGAAAGTAAACTCATACGTCGATTACATCGATTTCATGCAATTACGTGGAATTTCGACAATATTTACGGCAATATTAAAACCATGAAATTATAAAAATTGCGTTTGTTACAAGATAACAGTTTCTAAATTGGCTATGGAAAACTTTAAAAAGTTTAGAAACTTTTAGAAAGAAAAAAATTAAATACTTTAACAAATTTCGAAAACTTAACTTTTTCGACAGATTATCACGCTTTTGAAGATTTGACAAAAGTATAACTGGGTGGGCTCAGGATTATAATTTTATTTATTTATTTATTAACGTTTTAAACGAAATGAATTCTTGTTGAACATTGTTTAAAGAAATTATACGGTATTTATCAATTTTGCCCAAAAATTTTCGGTATGTTGTAACATTATGTTCAACGTATCGCAATTATTAAAAGTAGAAAAACATTTTCAGATAACTTATGTTTCTTACAATTCGCTCAGAACAGTTTTAGTTTGCATAAATATCCACAATGATTCGATTAAAAATTCACGCAACAACTGCGAATTCAAAAGTAAACGATGTAGCGATGACTATCGAAGCATAGTACTTTTTTCACGCAATGTACAGTTTCTTCGCAATAATTATTTATCTTTTTGATTTGTCTGTTCTATTTCGTCTTGGCCTTCAAGCATTGCAAACACCTTAAAACTTACGAATATACTTTAGAATATTTAGTACAGTTAACATTTACTATATTTAGCGAGCATACTCGTCATACCGCAAAACATTGCCATTTCTTCGTGACGGATATACTCGTCGGAAACAGCTAATTGTTTAACTGTCAACGAGGTTAAGTAGCAGGAAAGAAAAGGGAGAGGACGGTAGCCGAGGTCGATAGAGGATGAAATGTGCGAGAGCACGGGGTCAGAGAACGAATTAGAAGAATTTCGCCATAAAAACCGGTTTTCGAGGAGGGCGGGGGTTGGCTGGTAGAGTACCATGGAATATCGGTGTCGGTGATATTGTACGGTACCCGATATTAAAATGCCGGTGATTGATGTGTGTACCGTGCTGAGCGGTACCGCGTTACGATACACACCATAGCATTGGGGCCAGCCAATGGGAATCCCACCCTACACACCTTACTAAAATACGAGGCCGTCATAACGGGGTGATATTGCATCTTCGAACGGCCTACGAATTCCCCGCTTCTTTGTGATCCATCGAAGAGTAGCCAAAAGTTTTTCGTGGTCAGAGAAGAGAAGAGAAAAGAAACGAACAAGAAGGACGATCGGTATTTATATGTGCGTAAATCATCCGGCCATTGTGGGACACCCGGCATCTTTCGCCGTTCGGTAGGGGAGGCGAGCAGTAAATCTTCGAACTATACTTCTTTTTTTTCTCTACACCGCGGAACACCAAAGCAGGTTTCTATTTTCATTGCGACGTCTCGATTTTCATTAGCGCTTTTACGAAAATTTCGAGTTACGAACGAATTGTGAATTAATCGTGAGGAAATGAACGTTCGGATAATAGAGCGTCGTCTAAATACGGTATTAACCCTGTGCACTGGACCTACGGTATTTACTAATATAAATAAATGGAAAAAAGAACAGGTACACTTCTAACAGTTTAAATATAAACTTTGATATGAAATGGTTAAATCTTTTATGTTTTTAGTTACAGACACGCGTAGCTATTCGCATGAGGAACGCCTTTGGTTAATGAATAAATTATATATCAATATAACCCCCCTGGGTATTTATGTAACAATGTAATATTTTTCGATAGTAGCTTTCACCAATAAACGAGTATGGATTTAGTACATATAAGTACAGTAAACAGAAGTACAGTACTTGCAATAAGTGCAAACTGAAAAATGAAAAGCGAGAAAGCGATACAAGAATACATTAACAAGTTTCAAAAGGAGTCGGATAAAAATGTAGAAAATAAACATCGACTTACACTGTGACGTAATGTAATCGAGATTGTCGTATTGCTTGTATGGAACGGCGAGGATGCAGCGACTAACTAAGAAAGAAGAGGGGTTGAAAAAGCGGCGGGACCAGCGTGTAGCAATGAAATCTTCGATCGAATCATTTACAGATACAATACGCGCCACGGAACAAATTAATCTCCATTTATACGGACCATTTCCGAATCATCGATTAACACATTCAATGAACGCTCGATAGAAAGTTACAAAGTATGCGTGCATGCCTGTTGCGAGAGAGGCAGCGGCCATCCGAATGCTTGAACACTAAAAGCGACATTCGAGGCAAACTGCCAGGGAGCATCGCGTTATCATCAGCTGTTACCTGGCCGGCCATTAGCGATAAATTGACAGGCAAACACGGAATTGATTTTAGCACCGCAAAACTCGGTTTCTGCGGTGTCTCGCCACCCACACTTAACCGTTTGGCGTTTGGTATCCGCGCGCAGAAAGGGCTCGAAATCTCGGCGTAATAAATCGATGTAAACGCCGCCGACGACAGAAACAAGAACGGGAGACAAATCATCCCAATGGGCTAAGCGATTCGATCGAGCCAAAAAAATAATACCGCCGATCGACTGTTATCAAAACAGTGTTTGTCAATGAAACGAAAATATTGCGAGTCCGGACTAACGGTTCAGTTACGGGAAAAGCTCTGGCAAACCTTCGATTATCCACGCACCGTTTGGTAATAGAAACTGCCTTGCACTCCGTCCGAAATAAAATACAAAAAATGTTCAATCGAACCTTGTAACACATGTCGCATTTATTTCATGCATTGCGAGTAGTCATCATAATGAGTGGATATATAATGATGACTTTGTAAGTGCGAATATTTTAGTTACAACTAAATATTGTTTCTATTTTATTAATATTTAACTGTTTTCGCTACGATATCTTTCACAATTCCGTTGGTTTTTAATAATTTGCTTAAAAGGCCAAAACAATTTTCGTTTTTTCGAATTTTACCTTCATTTACATTCTTGGAATTTGATAACAGAAGAATCAACTTTTATATCGATTTAGAAATTAATAATATTTGTATATTGTATATGAAATCTTCACCACGAGTTTGACTCGTTTTAATGGACGGCGTTAATCTTCCGAGTATGTACCTACTCCCAATTCTGTAATCGAACTATCACATGCAAAATCTAACGTTCTTTGTCTATAACAATGAGATAACATCAATTGAGAATATGCAGCAAAACTTATCAACATTAGAGAACGTCAAAACGTATCAAATTCAAATCGTATAATACGAAATGTCGGATTATTTCAAGAGAAAAATTGTTTTTCCATCAATTAAGTGAATATTTTATTAATCAAATATTCGTCATTCGATTGAACACGCTTTTGCAAACTTTGCTCTTAGTGTTTCGATAAAAAATATCTCTTTGAAAAAACCACATAAAGAATCCTTGGAATTTGTGAGAGACAAGAAAACCGACGTTACATAACCTAGTATTTGACAAATGTATTGTTTAGAAGATGTCTGGAGAAACGAATAACTTTTATCTTTTGCTCCTGCTCTTACAAATGTCCTTGATCCAGCAACAAGGAACGAACCAGCATTCCGGTTAGCAGTTGTATTCCTAGTATTATCAGGTTGGAATGTCGCTATAATAAATGGTGGAATCATCCCCCTCTCCCAGAACCGCGTGGTACAAACAATCCCCGACCGCGATTCACCCTTATATTGTTACCCGAACAAAGAGTCGCGCCATGGATGACTCGTGCTATGTGCTTTATGTTAACCACCCCTTATCCACTATTCCACTTCTCTTCCGAGTCGCCACAGAAAGTATGGTTATCTAAAAGTTCAGTTCAAACGTTGTAATTTCCATCAGGATATGTAGTTCTCACGTTTCGTTAAATATATCGCGGCATTGAAACAAAGTCTTTTTAAACTAGATTTCGATGTATTGTACTTTCCTTAGAAAATCTTCAATTTGGAACACGTGCGTTTATTAACCCTTTGTGGTCGAGTGGCGACTCGAAGGCGCCGCTAAAAATTATCATATCACGTATCAAAATAATTTTTATCAAATTTACTTATATTCAAAAACGACTCTAAAGCGCCGCTAAAAATTATCATATTACGTTTCAAAATAATTTTTATCAGATTTACTTATATTCAAAAAATTGTTAAGGGCTGTTAACTGTTGCATGAGTCACAAAACTCAATACCATAATATATAAAATGCTCTAGGTTATACTAAAATGGAAACACTATAAGTCTGAACAAGTGTTATGGATTTCCAGTTAAAATGGCTCTGACTGCAAGGGGTTAACTATGAAGTAACCTATTTGAATTTTCTAGCGTTACGATTATTAAGAACATAAATTAATTTTTGTAACAAAATATCAAATTGACGATAGTTAGGTACACCTGTGCTCAAGAGTATCCGGACGATTGCAAGTATCCGAATATCGTTCGAACATCTTATAAATATAGATTACTTTATTGATTAATAATGTCGTCTTGTGAACTTATTCTTGAATATTATCAGCAATTATATTGATTTGCAAACAATATTGCTTTAATTGCTGAAGTTACTAATAGACGGAGATGTATAGTCTGAAATAAATATTAAACTGATATCAGTCATGTCCAAAATAAATATTAACGGAAATACAAGAAAATTACGAGTAAAAGTGAAAGCTGTCTAAGTATCGTCGTGTTCGGTCACGATTTTACGAGAAAACCTCGCTAATGCAGGAGTGAAAGTGTCATAAAACGATACTAAAGAAGAACGAAAATTTTAGGTCG
The DNA here is from genome assembly GCA_028455555.1 of Augochlorella aurata. Classification (NCBI taxonomy): domain Eukaryota; kingdom Metazoa; phylum Arthropoda; class Insecta; order Hymenoptera; family Halictidae; genus Augochlorella; species Augochlorella aurata. Next base: position 5,318,119 of record CM052148.1, read on the forward strand.
CGTAATGGCGACGTTCGGATATGTTCGGCGTCGCTTTGAAGTGTAAAACGCGATGCAATTGGTCAGTCAATAATTTTCTATTTTTCCCAATGATAACTTTGTGGAATGCTACGTGAGAGCCAACAAATTCTAACAAATTGCAATTTTTGGAAATAATTTTTTAGTCATTGCCTAAAAAAATATTTAATTTATATAAAAAGTATTTAATTTTGTATAAAATCATATTTAATTTATATAAAATTATATTTTATAATATAGCACTCTGGTGCATATCGAGACGAATTCAACGATCTATGACACTGTGACCTTTAAAAATCAGTGATCGTCAAAACTTGAAAATGATCTTGGGGGAAAAAAGGATATCAGTCATAACATAGAAGATATCAATTTCAAATAATCTGTCAGGCATTAAGTGTAACATTTCGTAAGTGACACGACGGTCGAAGGTGTCTCAAGTATTTGTTCCTTCGCAAACTTCCGCTAACTGCGTTCTTTGATCGGAAAGTAACCTTCTACCCCTTCAACGTCTAACCCCGGACTCCCCTACCGCCTATGGAATGAACTTCCCCCGAGGTGTTAAACAGAACCATTGTCCTCGATTCCTCAAGATACCAACAACTAGCATCGTCCAGCTCGCGCGAAGCGGCGAGTTTCGTGTACGTTTTCGGAGCAAATTGACCGCAGCGTTGTCGGCGCGCGAAAGTAAAGTCGTCCCACGAGATTTATCCGGCGGCGATCTCGGTCGGCGCGGTATCGCGATGTTTTCCGTCTTCCCTCCGCTTCATAACTTCCTTTCAGTCGCGGCGCGGAGGGCGGCAAGAGGAGAGGAGGTCGGTGATTTTTTGATTAAACCAGCGTGCTATTTGCAGTCGACTACGAGAAGTACGCGGTGTAGCACTGAGATATAATGTAGCCGTGGGGAGGCAGTGTGACTGCGAGAGGCCGTGCGCCCCGGGTGACAAACGTTCCTTTCCTCGTGGCTGGTGGTAGCGCGCGCGTTTTTGCGCGGCGCGGAGCGGAGCAGAGCGGATCGGAGCGGAGCGACGGGATAGTGGCCGCGCGTACGTGCGCAGCCTGTGTGCCCTGGCAATATGGAAGATCATACGTCATGCAGAAGCCCGAGGAGGAGAAACGGGAGGGTGGGACCACGTACACTCTGGTTGTCGTTTGTTTGCACACAAAGGCGACGCGCTGCTGCGGGGCGGGGGCAGCACACCGGGCTGGAGCGGGCTCGAGCGGCCACGGCCGCGAACGCGAAAGGGAGACGCAGTCCGGAGCCGAAAGGGGATGAAGGGGGGTGGCTCAGCTCTCGGTACACACGCGAAGCGTAATCTGTGTGCACGCGAGCGCGGCCAGCACACCCACACGAACGGAGATTGAATTCCAGCAAACGGCGATATAACGCCGTCGGAAACGAATAAGCCAAATAAAATAAATACTAAGGGCTTTCAGCGTGTACCGGCGGTCACGATTCCGTATGTACGCGCACACGCGGCCCCGCGTTTATTTGCACGCGAGCCCCGTGACTTTATGTGCGAGCCCGCGGAGTGATATACACGTTGCGGAGGCTCGCGCGTGTGGGTGCGTTATTGCCGAGCGTGCGGCTTATTAATCTGACGCTAAAGCGATAAAGCGGCTGCCCACGCGACAGCTACGATAGTACTTCATACGAGTACGACGACACTCTCTCGCGCCCGATCTCTCTGCCCATCCACCGCCGTTCCGCGCTGCGCCGCGCCGCGGACACAGCTAACGATTCCCGCCATTATCGCCGCTCTAAGATCGCGGCTACTCTTTACGCCACCTTCCGCGTGGACGCGGAATACCCCGGGGTCAGTCTATCCGTACCAGCCCCTTTCGAAAAAGTACAGACGCAGGCTGTTGCTTCCTCGAATAGTGTAAATTCGCGCGCCGAGTTCAACAAAGCCGTAAGTCACGCTTCGCTTGTTATTGCTTATTGCTTGCGGCAATATTAACTCTGTACACTCGAGCGGCGACTTTGGGTCACCATTAAAAAATTGTTACGTATGAAAATAATTTTAACATTATTAATTTTATTCGTATTTAAGGGGAACTGCTGAAAGTGTAACTGCTGCACGAGTCACAAAATTCAATTTTATATGAATAAAATGCACGAAGTTACGTAAAATGGAAATACTACAGTTCAGAAAAACTGTTTTGGATTTCGAGTTAAAACGGCTCTAACTGCAGTGGATTAACACTAGGTTTACGAGCAGCTACGTTATGTTGCTTTGTAAAAATAACAAGTATGTAGTCGTTCGAGTTTTTAGCGATTTTTACGATAATGCATTGTTATAATTTAATGAATGAATTATCTCCGTAAATGTATTTTTATTATTTTACTAATCGTACATTGAAGAATTTACAACGTGTCAAAATGACGTGTAAATCGTCCTTTATGTCCTTTCTAAATTTGTTTATCTATCCCTTCCGAAGTACGAATAGCCTTTAGTTAATAGGAAGTGGGATTCAAGGGAATTCGCGACTTAGGCTAGAACTTAAAATGGATAATGAGAGACTTGAAAATTTCATGTTTTTTGAAAATAGCTTCTGTGATATGAAAAACAAAAGTGAGAGAGAAGGAAATATTCTAACCTTCCGTATGCTGTGTCAAAGTCAAGGTTATGCCAAAGTCACTAATAATTGCACCGCGGAATTTTACGCAAAATCAAAATTGTCCGTAGTATTTACGAGATATATAAGCTATATAGATGCTCGTATCATTTTACAATCATTTTAATAAGTTAGAATAAGTTGAACGATATTTTCAAATTCCTTAAATATTTCTACTGTTTTGTATTTGATCGACTCATTTTTGCCATAAATGCATCAAATCCACAGTATACTAATAAGTCTTATTGTTAGCGTAAGTTAGACTGACTCCAGCGCAAGCCTAAGAGGGTTAATTATCATCAAATTACTTCTTGACCCTAAAAGAATAGTATAACCATACAATAATAACACTATCATAAATATCGTTTATCCATATTAATCAACCATAAATAATACGGAGATTGTTTCACTTATTGCTAATTATTGCGAACTTATTACAAATAAGTTTGAAATTTCGATAACAAAGATCGTGTAAACGATTCCGAGTGGCGAATAAAACAAACGAGGTGTACCCAACGTTGTAAATACTAGAAAACGATTCGAACATCTCTTTGATATCTAACATTTTTTTGCCCGGCATGCGGCGCGGCGTCGCGGCGCGGTAGATTATCGATAACGAACGGCGAAATCTCTGGCGAAAGTGTTGACAACACGATAGCATTAAACAGATTCACGAGTCGCCATAAACGGGACGTTTGTAAATCGCGCTTTAAGCGGGGAAAAGGAATAGAATCGAGGAAACTGAATTGGCCCGAATCCCCTGCGCGCGTTATCGTGCGGCACGCGTGCCAGGATTTGTGTGAGCGCGAACGAGTCGTCGTCTACAAGAATTTGTTGCCCCTCGAAAGTATTTAAATTACATTCCCCGGCCGCATTCCAACGTTTCAATTCTTTAAGTCTGCCCCGAGAAAAACTTGGAAAATCACCGATACGTCTACAACTGTAACGACGCGTTTCTAAACAGTTGTTATTTATTTCATACAATAGATTCTATTGTATACAAATTGTTCTCACTGGATAGCATGTAGTAAATATTTTTGTTATTGTATTTCTTAAAGAATGGCTTGATTATTTTTTATTCCATTCGTCGAAAGCTCTGCAATGTTATTTTACTATAACTGTGTTTTATATAATATATAACTGTTTTTTTTTTTTTTAATGGGGCAGTTATAAAGAAAAAGTAAAATAGAATGGTCCTCGAGTAAAATAAGAAAGAACAGTTTTAAACCGTATAAGTTCTATGAAATTCGAGAGTATTCATTCACGAGAGCTTCTGTTACAAGGAAATCGAATGACGTGAGCTTTCATTCGACAATCGAGTGAAAACAAGTTCAAAAGTTGATGTACGGTTTTAAAACGACACGTGTAGACGAAAATATTTGCGATTAGCTTAAACTAGTACTGAATGTATTACAGATGGAAAATATAGTTTTGTTCAGTGAACACACATTTGTCCCACGTTAAGTCATCTTTTACGTCTGCTAATCACTTAACCCTCGTACGAATCACTGCATATGTGGATGGATATAGTGCATTAAATACAAGAACAAGCTAAAGCTTATAAATAGACACTGAGTCAAGATCTGAGTTAAGATCTCCTACTTTAAGTGTGTTATACGGAAGGTAAGATAACAAGATAGTGAACCAGTTAGAGAAAATGGAGTAAAACTTATTAACTTTATATTTATTGAATAAAACGTATTAAATTTGCTTATACAAAAATCAAAATGTTTTAAAAATAACGTAAACTGTCTTATTCGATAAACATAAAGTTAATTATGCCCGAAAACAAACCACAGGCACAGCAATTGGTCATTCGATAGTAACCGGCTTCACTACCCTATATAGCAATAAAGCCATCCATCGAGCACCGACGGGGGTTGAAAGTAGGTAAGAGATGCGTCAGATTCGAGGGAAAAAAATCGGTCGCATGAAATGGGTTCCTGGGAAGAACGAATCCGAGCGTAGAATCGTTCGAGAGGATCTGTCAGGGTGTGAAAAGCGCGGCGAGGAAACTAAATCAGTGGGAATCCCCGGTAGCCGCTTACGGGTCGCGTATGTGCGTAGATTTAACCAGGCACAGAGAGAACAAGAGAGCGAGAAAGAGAGAGAGAGAGAGAGAGAGAGAGAGGGCTGGCTGGTTGCATGCTTCCGCGTTATCATTTCGAAAATCTCTAAACAGCTCCCATCCTCCCTCGAAAGCCAGCCCCTATCCGTCAGCGCTATCTCCTGCCGCCTTGCGGCTGCTCGAAAACCAGGATTGTTTTGCATCCATCCACTTTTCCGTCCTTTTCCTTTCCACGCGGGTCTGCGAAGGGCAGGTGGGACGCGGAGGGTCCCGGGGCTCGTCCCTCTGGCGAGTTTAAAGAAAATCGGTGAAAATTTAAAGCGCTTACCCTCGTGGGGGTTCCACGGTGGTCAGGGAATCGCGGAGAGGGATGGCTGACTGTTATCGGAATGCTTATCGTGTGTGAGGGGCTTACGTGGATTGTGCTCGGCAACCACACTGTTACGATGTTTCGCACACCGTCAGGATACTACCAAATATACTCTCACCCAATCGCCGACAACTATGACCCCACTACCCACCCCCTACCCCCTCCTCCCCCGCCCCTGACACCGTCACTGCCCCTGCTTACGAGCTGCCGACAAATAGTCAACGTATCGTGATTATGCTATGTTTGCAACAGTCACCCTACCCACCTTTCGCAGGCATCTGCGTTGATCCCGACCCCCCCTCGCGAGCACGGGGTGAAAGATGACGCGCGTTTTACGCGATCGCGGAACAACGTAGTTAAACGATACTGCGCAATGTCAATATCAAATCTCGGCCGCTGAATTCGGAGAATTGTCTCGGATGTTTGCGCTTTATTGGGAGCACGATTCTACCGGGTTTGTATTATCCCCGTGGCGCGTGATCACTGGGTTTAATGATACGCGTTGTTAGAAACGTAATTCAACCCCGCCGAAGAGAGCGCGAGTTCGATCTGACAGGTGCGCGTGTGGAGACTTTTCCGGGTTGATTGGGAGCGTGGCAGCACGTGGTTGCTGCGTTAGATATTTAGTAAAGATTTGTCTGTAGAGTAGACCGCGGATCTTTGTGCAAAATAAAAATCGTCTGCATCATTTGCGAGACTTAGGTGCGAAATAAAATTTTTGTTTCTTCTTTTTTAAATAAGAATATACTTACCTCCATATGGGCCTCCGTCCGAGGTAATATTTACAAACATTGACAATAATGGAAACGATCCGTTTATCACATAGTTTGGAACAATTTATAAAATTAATAAAACACGGATAAAAAAATGTTACATAAAATTTTTCTCTTATTTTTCGTACTAGAGATTCTCACTCTGTATATATCTTATGTCTCCTTGTTAAAATTAGTATAACGTAATAGTATAATATAATTAATTATCCACATTTTTAGTTTCTTTCGAACATTCTTTGAAAATATTGTACGACCTCGATAGCACAGTTAGGCTGTTCGTCAAATTTCTTTCTAAGTAGATACGAGTTGAAACTATTTCGAAAATTGTTATAGCAATGCAAACATCGCAGAGAAGCATGATTGGATTTATTTAAGCCTCGTGCAATTTCATCGTTCGAAAAATTCTTATAATATCAGAAATTATTCTAATATTAACAGCATTACATCATTTTTATCCGCTTGAAACTAATGCTACTTTAATTTTTCCGATGTCTTTACCGTTTCATATCTCACTGATTCAATTATGCGATACCTAGGTTTACGAACTTTTACGAAAACGTGCTGCAACGGGCGAAAAAGACGCAAGCGAAATCGAAATTGACTTCTCTGTTCCTAATTGCCATCGTTTCAATGGAAAATCATCTTCTTCGGGATTTGTATTTCGAAAATTCTCCGCTCGTGTTCGGCGTCAATGTTCCTTTCGAAAATTAAATAGGTCAGATGGCGCAGGATTCAGAGCCGACAACAAAAACACATTGTTATGTAGCTTTAACTAGCGGAGATGCAGCTACCCGTTGGTAGTCGCGTTTTATTCACGACGCGCGTTGCCGATACGCCTGATAACGAGTTAAAAAAACGTACACAACCCCGAAAAAATGCAGGTTATACAGGAAATAGATATTGGAACGTGTATTTGCTGAAAAAGGAAAGTAGACCGGATATTGAAATATGTTTTCACGAGACTGTTTTCGATCAATGCGGTTTAGTCTTGAGCGAACAAAATAAATCAGCAGGCAAACCAAATATTTTTTTGTGTCTGAGGACGCGCATGTAACGTTGCTATGGTCAATGTTGAAATGAAAGCCGTTGTTCACAGATCTTCTGTACATTTGCAGAAATATATTTGCCACTTTCTGTCGTAATTATTTTTGTGGAAACACCGGATACCTTTACTTGTTCCAAATAATTCCCAAAAAATTTAAAATATTTCTTGATCGTTCGAATAATTGCAGAAGAACGCTGCGAATACTTATAAATTTATTTAGAATTTTACAATTTTTAAAGTAATATGTATTCGGTGGAAGTAAATTAAGACAGAGTTATTTAATTAGAATTATTTAATAACAAAATAATTATTTAATAAAAATTATTATAATACAGAATTATTTACTTAGATTTTGAAATTAATTTTTACGCCAATCTATTGTAATTTCTTAAATTTATTCAAATTCGCAAGCTGTAAAAATGTTAATATGATGATTCATGTCATGTAACTTTATTTTCCCATTTAGAGTATTAGAATAGGGTATCCAGAAACAGGAAATTGACTGAACTATTATTGCAAGTGATTCGCGGGGACTGAAGCGTAATAAATGGCTTCTTACTATTTGTTAAACGACTCGCTTTGTACGCATGGAATATTTTTGATGAGGGACAATGAGAGGGGGAGGAAGAGAGATATTTATAGAAAGATTTCAGAAATGTGTTCCGGCATATTTTTGCAAACGCGAGGCGAATAATAAACAAAAGTGCGCTTTGTATTTTTCGATGGATTATACTCGTGATATTTGCCCGGGCGTTTCCGAGCGTTTCAAAATTTAATCTGAAATATTCCGTGAAAATTACACGCGTTACAGAGGTCGGAGGAGCTTTGTAATCGTCGATCGAATCGAAACAGTGCAACTCAGCACGTGCATAAATTCATATTTTATCGCAAAATGCATTATGCATCGTTCCGGCATATTTTAGCTGCAGTTTTTGCTCTGTTGCGTTTCACCCACCATTGAAATGAACCGCAGAGATTTTGCTACCCAACGTGTTTTTAATCGTGCGCGTTACAGACAGTTTTTGCGAGCGGGCCGAGGCATTCGAGCACCCTTCGACGCATTGTTCCTTGCATTTTTAATCATTCAGTGCATTAATCTACCAAGTTTTCGGCATTTCATCCGCTATACCCTAGTTTCTACATTTTCTTTCCGAATCTGTGTTCCTCTGTAACACGATAGTCTACATTAGATGATACTTTTCACATAAATAATAACAATAATTTTTATAACAATTCGATTTTGTTTCCCAAATTTTTATTACACGTCGACCGCGTAAAAGAATTCTAAACTGAACATCCATGTAACTTTGTCGACAGACTTTTTTGTCTCGTGTCGTCACAAATTTTGCGAATAATTAATAAATCGTCAAATTAATTGTTATATTATTGTTCTATATCGTAGTTTTAAACAAAAATTCTGCTGTAGCTTAAAGCATCAATTATCCTCTTATTGCAACTGTACAATTTGAGAAACTTTGCTGCAGTTTAAAAAATAGAAGAACATGGTTATATTTATGTAGTTAAAATATATTATGTATTTAATTAAATATATATTTAATTATATATATATATATATATATATATATATATATATATATATATATATATATTGCGAACGATTATCTCATTGCAAGGACTCGACGCGAACTAGCGACGAACCGAGGTATCCTCGGGCGAAACTAATTAAATCGGTAATTAAAATCGGGAAAGTACATTGGGACGAGCGGAGATGGATATTTTCTACTCAGACAGTGGGGAATAAAACGAGACCTGTTAATTTATCGTAATCGTTTCTAGTGACTAAGTAAGTGTGTGACGTCCTGCAATCTTCTTTATTAAAATATCGAGCAACCGCCTTCGTCCCGTCTTTCCTTCGGCCACTTCCCTCCAGTATTTCATCCCCAAAGCGACGAAACACCCTAAGTCTCCACGGATATATTTAGGTACGCCGAACATAAAGCGCATTTACCAACGGAAAGTGAAACAGGATTCTATTTAATTTGACTTTTGCGCGATATATTCCCTCTGGAATACAACCTAACGTTCGTGACGCGCCTGGAAAATATCGCATCAATGCGTGCTACATGCTACGCCAATCTACAATTTTCTTAAACAATACCATGCAAAGGCTCGATATAATTTTTGTGCGTTATTCATTTTACTGCACGGATATCATTTTGGGACTATATGAAATGTTGAAATTGAGTAGTTGATAAATATTTGTGTGTACAATTGACCACCTATTCATATTTTTCTTTTAGTAATTCTTGGCAAAGGTCCCCTGAGCTTTCGTACCAAAAACGTCTGCATAAAACATTTTGTAACGAGTTATTAAAACAATTTGCTGTAATCATAATTTTATATTTTTTAATTCATGTTTTTTTAAATCATATTTTTTATATTTTAATCACACGGTTAAATAAGGTTATTAGTATCCTAAACTACAAAGTTTCACAGAGTTGTCAATACACAGAAACGAAAATTCTACAAGCTATTGTTTCCAAGACCGCTGTGCAATGATATTTTCCTTTTAAAACAATTTTTTAGTGAAAAATAAGATTAAGGAAATAGTTACATTATATTTTTAAACTTTAAACATAAAAATACAAAATTCTAATTAAAATTATTACAAGAACAAATATAATTGTCAAATTGTCAAATGAATCACTGGGCGGGTCGCCGTCGACTGTTTCAAATCATGGGAATAATGAAGCAACGCGAATACTATCGTTCATACAGAAACAATGATCGTTGGAAGTATTTCATAACGTTTTTATTCCGTGGGTCCCCCGGCAACGCCGAGAAGTTAGGTAACCCCGAAATTCGAGAACATGGGAGGCGCGCTATTAAAAGTCGCGTGAGAACGCAGCGCGATTTGATGAGACGCTGCAAAAAGCCGACACTTTGGTGTAACGCGATTACGAGCAGTACGGCAGAAAGGCCGCTGTACTAGGAAAAGCAGTAACGCTGGACCAAAACTGGCCACAGGGATATTAAGGCCCAGCATAGTAGCCGTTAAAATTTATATATTCCCCGGCCCTGCTGTCGGCTGGGCGCAGCAGCCACCTTTCAAAATCATTTCCGCCGGCCTATCGTCGCGAAAAGGGCCCGCAAAGCGCAGTTTAATCGACGATCTTCTCGTGTCGAAAAATTCACTGCTTGCGAACCCAACGACGGTTTTTACGCGGCAATACTGTATAATAAATTACTATAGCCGTCCTAACATTCGCTCCGTGTTACGAGTACTTTGCGACTCTTATTCTCCTTCCGCGCTTTTGTGCATCCTTGTGATCTACTTCCCGCCGGAAATTTTATTCGTTCGTGCCTTTACCGATTCTTCGCGCCGCTGGAAAGCGAATTACCGTTGTAATTTTACGCGTTAGATTGTTTCTGCGTGTGTTGTGTTACACGCGTTTAATTTCTCGTGAAAATCACGTGTTGCGAAACGCCGAGCTATTAAAATAATACCGATAAATTCACCGCCGCTTTTCAACGGACTTACAATTTTTGTAGAGCTATTAATAGCGTATAGATTATTATGATTTTTATGCAATCTCGCTCTTGAAATTTAATCGCACCGTTCTCCATAAATGAACCATTATTGAAAAAGTGAAATATGTCTGAACTCACTTGTTAAATAATGAAAATACAAATAGACTTTGTCAGCATGGAAATAAGACAAAATAAAATCAAATACATATGTATATACATATTCAGCTATTATTTGAAGTACAAACTTTTTTTCTGTTACGAAAAAAATCTTATAAAATAAAATGAATTTTAAATAATGTAAAAACTCTTTTATAGTAATTATCGTAGACCAGAATTAGTATCGAAAAACGCGTGCGAAAAAGATAAAGTTTCCGTAAAAACCGCGGATAAAATCTGCTGTGGAAGCAATGACAGAAAAGAAAATCTTATTTTCCAAAAGATTAACGTTAATCAGTTACGCGATTACTTTTACAGGATACAGTTCTAGCAGCGTTCGGTGCAACGTAATTTCCGAGCGTTTTATAGAATTGCAATCCGCGTATTGTTGTTTCGCCGAATAAAAGCACTCGAAGAAGTAATTCTGATTTACCGCGGAATTAAAAAAATTAATCCGCAATCGAGCGTCGCTGGCCGGGAGAAACGAAAAAAATAGCTGTATATTTCGATAATACATCGGCTCGTAAAAAAAAATGCAGAATATCGCAGCCCGCGCGAAAATCGACACAGACGAAAATGTCTTTAGCAGATAACTTCGGATTGATCGGGAACGATCATCCACGTGATTATGTAAATTTATGTAGGAATAAAAAATCGGCGGGCGACGTATAACACGACGGGAAACAAAAATGACCGTTGGGAATGATAAATGTTTCCTGTTAATACTTATTTAGAGCCCTAACGATTAAAACGAATCGGGGCGCGATAAAAAAATAAATCAAACTATTCACGCTGGTCGGTCAAGTCGAAAAAATTTATTATCGCGAATGCATCACGATGATTCCGCCCTGATAAATGGTAGTTTTATCTATCATCGCGCGATATTTATTGTTCCCCGAACAGTATCCGAATATTACCGTAAAATTGAAAGAGATAATATAGAAATAGAAAATAATACGCAATCAGCGATCGGTAAAATATTGTCGTCGATGCATTTTGATTAATATAACCGCGTGCTACCCGCGGCGACTTTTTATAGCGAGATAAATATCGGCGGTTAAAGGCAGCGTCATCGATGACGCGCGCAGCGTCAACGCGCGTTTAAAAGAAGTAAAATTTTAATTAAACAGAAGGCGCGCGTTCTCCCGCGACCAGTATTTTTAACCAACAAAAATCGTCGCGGTGCCGAAAGCAACGATGAGGAGGACAATGAATTTATGCGTTATTTAATCAAAGAAGCCGCGTTTAACTATCATTTTCACTTCTTATCTCTTTATTTCGTCTTTACGCTCCTTATTCTTGGCAGTCAAGGTCGTAAGTAAAGGAGCAACCCTATTCGGCGTGCCGTGGAATATTTAATTAGTTTTTCCAGCCGACAGTCGCCGTCCATAAATGTTAATTGCAGATGAAGTAGTAATAAAAAGCCCCCCGAGTCCTCGCCGAGCTACCCTTCCTCTCTTGGCCCTTGATTCTTACGACGCTTAACGAGTACCCGCAAACATTATCCAACGAAAACCACTATAGAGACATTTTTCCCTCGTTTACAGCCTCGCTGACATCTTGCTGTACGCGATTGCTAGATCTTCAATGTAAATCATTCCTCATCCGAATGGCTATCCCTTATCTTTTCGTAATTCCGTTCTTGCCGGTCTCCTTTATCTTTTTCTCTGGGCTCATTCTCTTGGATTCGGACTTTAGATCTTGCAATTTAATCTTTCGAGCAACACTACTATATTTGCGATATTAGGCGTGTGCGCGGATCAGTGACTTAATTATTTACATTGCAAAAGATCGGCGCTTATTCATCTTTTCGTAATTTATTTGTTCCGACTTTATTTTTCTTTTTTGGAACGTTATCTTGGATGCGGATTCTAGATTTTGCAATGTAATCTTCTGATGAACGTTACTCAGAGAATATAATAGAACACCTAATGATTCGGATACCCACGAAATTAAATATTTTTGTGAATAATTTTAAAGTCAAAGTAACATTTACATTTTTCGTAATACCTAACAGAGCTACGATTTCGGATACAGGTTGCTAAAATCGTACGTTTTCAACCTTTTTGGAAATTGAAATTCAAGTTAATAATAAGCCTTTTTACACGTTTATAAAAACTAAAAATGTTTAAATAACTTGTCATCATACTATTCTAAACAATTTTAATTTTTTAAATTCGCTTAAGCGGTACGATTATGGCAACTCTCCCCTATAGTACCATTAACAATCCAAACGGCCGAAAGCAGCACCGTTCTGCAATCAAGAAGCACGCCGCCGAAAACACGCGTAACCAAACAGAAAGAAAGAAACGGAGCGATGCTCGCATAAGTGAGGGGAAGGAATATGTTTAGAAAAGCCTTAAAACGCGTCGGATCAACGGGTGTGAAGCGATTAATTAGAGTCTGGTAAACGGTCGATTCGCCGGGAGCGACTGCCGAGGAAACCGAAAGTTTCGGGCGTCGGTGTTGTCGAGGCTTTTAGGCTAGCTCGGCGCGCACGAAATTGTGGAAAAATCGTTTGAAGCCTGCGACGAGAGGAGAAGACAGGCCGAGAAAAATCAGTGACGATCCACGCCGGGCGATAGAAGGACGGGGATGGCCAGAGGGGTCGTGCCAGCAAAGGCAGAAAGAACGGAATTTAATTAAGTAAAATTACTGTCGCGCGAAGAGGCGAGAAGCAAACGGGATGAGCGCGGGGGTGGAGAGCAAGGGATAGCTGGAAGGGGGTGCAGGATGTTGGACGAAAGGTGGCGATGCAAGACGTTACATGGGGAACGGGGCTCGAGCGGGAGACTGGCATAATGATCTTATCCCTCGATGAAAACGTAGTAATAGAAAGTAAACGAATTCAAGCCAGCCAAGAGCCCCGGCTGCCTGCAGTTTTCTTTGCAGCCGAGACCCCGGGAGCGGTTATGGTCGCGGCGTATCGGTAACGTATCGCTTTAATTCTCCACGGAGCTGTAGTCGTTCTTACAAAACCGTCCTCTGCTCTGAGAATGGCCAATGTTACCACTCAGCACGTTGCAGTTTTGGACAATTAAATTGAAGTATTTTTCAAATGATATTTCTACAATTTTTCGAACACCTCGTGAAGAACGCTGAACAAATTAAGAAATAATGCATTTACGACAGTTTTCAACTTATTAAGAATGCCAACAATGAAAATAAATGTTTATTTTACTCTTGTTCATTTTGCATAAAGATCCGCAGTCTAATTATAAGAAAATCAAAATCCGTGACTGTTCGAAAGAGTAACTATAACAAATAGACTCTCTATGCAATGCGAAATGTTTCTATAGCAACTGTAAGGAATAGGAATTACATAAAAATATATTTTAATAATATAATATTTAATAATATAATAATAATTATATTTAATAATATAGTAACATATACATCTACTCATTTTTGCCATAAATGCAGAAAATCCACAGTCTAATTCCGAGACACTAGGAAACTGCTTGCAGCTTGTTTTATAATTTACATTACATTTATGTTAACAAAGCGCCAGCCTTAGGAAACGAATCAGCCGCGAAATCTATAATTCAAAGCAAGCGGTTTAAACGCATACGCGTCCCCGCACGGCGCGATGAAGAAAAGATGTTTTGAGGATCGTCGGAATTACCCTCTCCGTTTCAACTAAAGTAAAACCAGGAACGCGTTCATCCCGGAGGATCCATGCAATCACACGGAACGACCATTTACGCCTCGCTTATGAAAAATAATACCTCCGTTGCGAGAAGATCCTCGCCGCTTCAGCGGCAACGATGATCTAGGAGAACGAGAAAGCTCGAAACGAGTCATTGTTCTTGCCTTTGAAATTCCATTCCCGCGGCCGAGTCGGGTGCATCTTTACGCGAAACTAGCGAATGCATAATTTAGCTTGTCGAACAAAAAATTCCGTGCGCGGCGTGTTCTTAAATCAAGACGCGCGTCTTCGCGTGCTCGTTTACGATGTATTTCTGATCCTATTTTTATACTTAGACCGCGATAGATTTTGCAATTAGAAAAACGCGTTGACTTTCAATGTGCGCTCAACCGAATGAAATTATAATATATACAATGTGTCAAGTGTTTATCGCATCGATTAGTATTTCTTGCAGAAGCGCTTTATCACGAGAAATTGCCGTTCGACTTTAAGAAGCAAGATAAATATTTAGTTTTTCTGTGAACAATTGAAACTTTATAAATTATTTGGACGATTTAATATTTTATATTAACTCATATTTGCACTCTGTCGCATTAGAGCAAGCTGCAGCAAACCCTCCTTGTATAACATTTACTTAATAGATGAAATTTTATGCAAATAGTGTTAAAAATATGTAAGTTTCAATTAATCAAATTCCCTTTATACGGAAAATTACTCTACACTTTGTCGAGTGTACAAAATGAGATTTCTTAAGTAGAATTTTAAATGCACGACACAGCGTAGCCAGATCTGAAAAACTGTTTCTCGATTTTTGCAATGTAACAGGATACAAAAAACGTGTCAATCTTTGTTTCCCAAAAAAGACAGTTTCGAGATCGCGGTATTTTTATGCGAGTCGGGTTAGCAACGGACGTGTTAATAATGCGCGAGTTTGCCAAGACCAGCGCGATCGTTGAAGCGCATTACCGTCGCAAGCCGACCTAGAGATATCTGACGGAAGTGCAAGCTTGTTTGCAATCGGTCTTGTTACATTTGTAGACACGAAGATGAGCATAGCTCGTTGGCTTAGTCTGTGCAAACGCGCAAGTCGATCTTATAGCTGGATTTCGGGGATCGATGGACCACTCTAAGCCCTGGGAATTGCGGAAATTAACAGAGCAATCGATATTCTTGTCTCAATATATCGGTTCGATGATGTGATCCTACGATCGATCGTTTATTAGACGATTATCCGTTGTTATTCATCCGCTTGGTCGTTAATGTCGAGCCGAAACAGCCGTAGCACTCGTTTGGATTTATATTTACATATATTTTTTTATCCTTACTAAGAATTGTACACTCAGTTTGCAACAAAATTTATTCCTCGAATTTACACGATAGTAGGATAGCTGATTTAATTTGGAAATTTCTTCTTTGCGGGTGAAAAACTGTGAAAAGATTAGTTGTCCAAGTCGGACTACTAACCAGAGGTTGTCAAAATGTGTCCAATTGACAAATGAGACAATGCCCCCGTTACTGGAACCGAGATAATCTCCACTATGTCCCGAGTAATTCCGCCTGCGTCATTAAAATCTCCCAAACTGGGCCAATTCCTTGAATTTTTCCATTTTGATCTTTACCTAACCCAGATTATTTTTTAGAACAGCACACTTAGAATGATTTTTAACTGATCAACGCTTTCAATATTATAGAGAGATTAAAACATGTGCCGGTACATTATCTGGTACATTATTTTTTTTTCTTTTGACGAGGTGAAAGACTGCGCAAATATTCATCTGAGAACCGTTCCTTTCCAAGTAATAGACAGCTTGATCTTATAGTAATCTCTTAGAATAACTATCAAATTCATCGTACGAAAGATCTTTCAACATATTTGGGACACGAGTGTTGTATATTTTGCATAAAGCTTCACCATCTAGTAAGAAATATTCACTGTGGACAAAGGATGTCTACATATCTTCGGATCTTCTCAGATCTATTATAATTATAATGCATTCTGTCGAACATCTTTTAAAATGGAATAATTTTATAACAACTGCACAATTGCAAAACATTGCAGTTTGTTGAAAATTCACTTTACTATCAGAGCTAAGAATAAAAATTGCCTGTATGATTATAATAGAAAGAAATAACAAACTTGAAGCACTGAAAATTTGCGATTTTCCACATTTTTAATTGCTTCACCCTTTGCCCTACAAGCACGTGTGAGACTCATGGTATTCGGGCCAACCTTGGATATGTATTTACATTCCATAAGTTGTCTGTGATTGATACAACTTATGAATGGCTCGAAGGCTGAGATGGGCTTTAAATCGTTAGAACTTAAATCGTAGGGCAAGCGGTTAATTGTTTGAAACACCTACAAAACGAATTGTTTAAATTTTCGTTCTAAGCTCAGACGAAGAAGTTAAAAAGTATCATTTTCTTATCATTCTTGTTGTTTCAACCCAATATTCCCATAGACATTATCTGAGCGACTTCGAATCATAGCGACATAAACCACATTTTCGAAAAACTTGACTTTTGATTCGTAATGTAATCTACAGAGTGTCCCAAAAATTTGAAGTAACTTTTTCCTTTACAAAAATTTTCCCCGAGACATTGTCAACGAGCTATTAACGAAAAACATTGACCAATGAGAAGCGAGCTCTGCTTGTTGATAATTCGTTAACGATGTTTCGAAGAAACTTGTTGTAAAGGAAAAAGTTGCTTAAAATGATCTCAGGTATACCCCATTTTTGGGACACCCAGTATAC
>CM052148.1:5335161-5416386 GCA_028455555.1 Augochlorella aurata
CTTAAAATGATCTCAGGTATACCCCATTTTTGGGACACCCAGTATACATGCCAAAATGTGAAAAGGACGAATTAAATGACTTTTAAAGTTACTAGAAACCAACTTAACTCTAAATTATCTTAATAATAAATTTGGCCAGCAAACAATACACATGTTAGTAAATAATAACACTCCTTGTTTCTCATAACTAGAGAAACAATGAGTAATGAGAGAATTGTCACTTACGTCGCTATGATTTTAACCCACGAGCAAACTAGTCCCTGTGACATTAAAAAATTTTTAAACAGTTTCAAACGGTGTCCAAGTTTTAGTGATGGTTTTAGTGATCGAGTGCTTGACGTTCGAGGAGTCAAGCGGAAATTCTGAAAACGGAGGAAGAAGCAAAGGAGTGAAAGTTTAGCTGACGCCTAACGTAGTGAATGGTTAATAAGTGTTTTCTATCAGGGATGGTATGCAGCGTTAATGAAGATGGCTGGTAGGCCTACCTTGGTCGAATACAAGGCAGCGGGTGGTCTTGGCAGCGAGTCCCGGGGGCAGAGCGAATCTGTAGGCTGGGCCCAGCGACAACCCTAACCCCAGCCCGAGCGCCTCCGCGCCGCATCGGCCCCCGAACACAGGCCCCACTAGAATCACCCACATAACAACGGTCATCAGTCATCGTCATCATCAATACAATACATATTATACACAAATATAGTAAGTAATACATGGTTCATGCAAATTCCTTTAGCATTTGCTAATACCGATCGCATTGATCTTACACAAAATCGAAAGTTGTAGAGAAATCGTGATCACTATAATTTCTGTTCAAATTATTTTGATGCGAATATGATATGGTTCAGAACCATAGTTTCTATTTAAAATAGATTTATTGTTATCGAAGATGTATGTTCCTATTTGCGGTAATATTTCTATCAATGACCATGTCTCCTTCGTATCAACAAAAATCGAGAACAAAGTATCTAATTATGGACTTGATAACATTTCTTGAAAAATATCGTATATGAATATTAACATAATTAGGCAGAATAAACAATTTCAAAGTCATTATTTGGCTTGGAATCGAAATTCCCTGGGCCAAAAAGTCACGCCTTAATGAAACACCTGTGTGGGAAAAAATTCAAATTTCATAAGATGAAATGGGAATTTGTTACTTCTTCGCTTACCGTAAATTTTAATTACAATGCTATAGTCGCAGCATTTTGCACGCACTTTTACAAAAAATCAGATCAGGGCTCGAAATATTCTACGCAACGCGTTGCGACGGGAGAGATTCGCAATTCTCTTAAAAATTACAATCGCACAAACAAAGGAATAATCGATTACAACACAAATTTACTAATTCTTCTGTACGCAATTTGTCGAAACCAACGAAGTTATGTAGTCCAATGAACGTTTACGTGCGTAATCGGATATAATAATATCGCGCATAGTGGCTCATTATCGGCGGATTTTTGAAATCGAACGTACACGGGGGCGCTCCGGTGTTTTGAAACTGTATTAATTACACGACTGTAATAAAGAATACCATTCTCTGTCGAATTGGAAATAGAAACCAATGGGGTTCGGCCGGAAAGCCGACTTCGGCTGTCCGCCGATGTTAATGGACAAGATGAAACGGATAGATTACGATATATCGTTTCGAAAGGAGTATTAAACGTATGAAGTTTTTATCGCTACTCATCGTCTTTGGTAGGCGAACGAGCCTCGCATTATTACGATCAAATATAGATAGCATTGTCGTTGCATTCGACACGGATTATATTGGTTTTTAGTATAGAGGCAGCACGTGGCGGTCGGTTGTCTATCAAAGACCCTTCCTGTATATCTGATCCAACCCGCCAGCTTAAATTCATATTCATTAGATAAGAGCTATAAATGAATCCTGTCCGATCGTTTGCTATTAATACGTAAAAATATCATTTTCATTATAATGCCAGCGTAATTTTATGCTCATTCCACGAGACGATCTAACTATCAAGGTTATGTCAAGGTTATGTAGTGTCGCATACATGCCTGCGTTGAATTATAAAGCGCGTTAGTTCCATAAAATCGTAGACATTTTATTTCTAACGGCATTCTTTATTATACCGGGTGTTGGATATTGAACGTGGAATGCTGTTTGCGTAGTCTCGCGAAAAAGTGTTTGCGCACCTTTTAAAACAGATTAACTTTTCGATGATTGGCTGAATGACTTTTTGATGTGTTAAAAGGGCTAGGTCGTTATACAATGTCGAAAGAAATCGTAGTAAAAATTGCGATTGTTAGAAATAATGGAAAAAAATTACAAATGACGTTTATCAACTTTCCATCGGTGCTTATAATGTTTTTGTAGATCTCAAACATTAAAAGATGTGGAAGACTCTAAATAATTCTTATTCTACTAAAATTTTCGTTTAAGAAGAATTTGTTCGAATATAAATATTTTAGATCAATTCGAAACAATGCGAATAATGTTTAACTCGGCTTCCAAGTAAAATAAAGTTTTTCGTTTAACCTTGTCTCGAACATTTCAAAGCAATCATGTATAAGAAAAAAACTAGGACTGAACACTGCTCCAAATAAATACGCAAAATTGTTAATAATTAATAAATAAATAATAAAATTCATTGTTAAATATCATTGGAAGATAATTCTAAAATACCGCGTGCACTCTGATAAATCGGTAGAACCGTTACAATAGTTTTCGACGAGAAGCGAAACTTGGCCACGAAATTTTCCGTGAAAATTCTGTGAATACGCGAAGCAGAATCGTGCAAAAAGCAGCTTCCGCGACTCAGTCCCGTCGCGAGGAGCACGCGCGAGCCTAAGTCACTATCTAAATTCATGCTCGGGTAGGGTAAATGCATCGGGTGTAATGTCGGAGGCTTAACGCGGCCTTTAAATTCGGCCTTTGAGATGCAGAGTACGGGAGAGGCGCTTCCTCTCCTCGTCCTTCCTTTCAGGACCTTTGACTTTAGGAGCTTGCACGCTGATTAAGACACCCGATACAATTAGGCGGCGGAAAGAACCTCAAAAGACGCTCGCTTCTCTTTACCTGAACCATCTCCCACCCATGGTCCGGATGCAGACGCTTAACCGGTGCCACGAAACAGTGGGGTGGTTTTCTCTTCGTTGCAAAGAAATTCTGTGAGAGTCTCTCTGAAAACTCATTTCGTCCGACGACAAATACGTTCCTCGCGGAGACGTATTTCTTTATTAAACGACGTTAATCCTCAATTGCGCTGGTCAATTAGAGATACATCAACCGCTCCAGGATGAAACGTAACGGAGTCTGGTTTGTTGTCGAGAGGGCTTCTTAATGCGAAGGTGGACGGGGGAGATGTTTAAGAATTTTGTTAACAATTACTGTAGAACTTGTTTGGTACAAACGAGTGGGTCGGAATCATAGTGGTGTAAGGCAGATTTTTTAACATTTTGGCTTATGTTGTAAGAGGACATCTTCGAGTAAACCGTCAAAATGAGGATAATTTTTTAAATTTCGTCACTTTCCATACATGTTCATCGACGTTTCGAGAAACATGAATTCTTTTTATTACATTTTATCGACGTTTACTGAAAGGTAGACTTTTTCACTAGTCAGTACACGATATGTAAGAAGATAGTAGCACTGCTTGTTTCTCGCAATAAAGAAAATGTGAATTATACCACTATGATTCTAACCCATCGAGATGTTGCAGGACTATCGTTTCATTTTTCAAAATAAAGCTGTATTTTTGTTTTTAAGGAGAAATAGTTGTTCCATCCGAGTAATAGTAATTTTACGAGGTCGTTGACGTCCGTGGCTGACACGGAAAGATCAAGAAGATTGTCAATTTAAATATAAATGGCTATTATTTGAACTGATTTTTCGGTTATAGTAGTATAATCAATTAATTCAATGCTGTTTTAGAATAATTTGTAGATAGCAGAATATTTAACAATTGGACAAATTCATTTAATAAAAAAGAATATAAGCAGTTAAGAAAACTTTCTGCGCAGGTTGCAGTCTTCGGTTTAAAAAACATACGATGGATACTACGTATCATGATACTGAAGTTTAACAGATATTATGCGCTTCGCGGAATATTCAGAAAAACTTCACCCAATCATTCTCCATCACCAAATACATTAGACAACGTGAAATCGGCTCGCTTCACACAAATCTCAGAAGAAACGTCCGCTCCACCTGTACCCGGCTGCAGTACTTAACTGATGCATTAGGCAAACGGAATTCAACTTTTTGCCAGATAAGTCATCTACACACGGTAGTATGTCTCTTAGATTCGACAGAAATTATTACTTCCAGATAAATTCCCAAAAAATCGAATGGTTCTCAGCGACCAAATCATTTGCCTCATAAAAACGCAAGAAGAAACCTCTTCTTGTGTCTCGGCTAGTTGTGAAACAGTATTCTCTCGTTGTATCGGGAGAAATAAATTCATGCTTTTATTTGTTGAACTTCGGTTAGCACTGTTACATTAATCCTTGTATAAAACGTGTATGTGTAGCGTGAAAATAAGTGAATTTGGGTGACAACGCGCCAATGTCGCATATTTAGAGAAATAATTCCAAAGAATAACTTCAATGAAGTTAATTACTACAGTCTGTAATTTCAATTATGTTTTAGACTTCCACAACAATGTTACTATATATAGTACAGTTTTAATAGAAACTTTGAACTTGCTTAGAAGTAAATGAAACAACTCTCGACTGCAGAACTTACACCAAACGTGCAAAGTTCTGACGAATTCTACATACAAAAGTAGAAAAGATTACGAATAAAAAATAGATTACAAAATTTCTTCTGCAAAAATTATCGATACTATACACTTTGGAATACGATACAGTTTCGTTTCAACTCACGGTTTAATAACAAGAGAACCAAAATTCTTATTTCGGGTCAGACAAACCCAATTTATGTACAGCGGTTAAAGGTCCATCCAATCGCCAGCTCAATTAGACAATAATTCCTGGTATAAATACGAGACGAAAACAACAGCAGTCTTCGAATCTTCCATAAAACTGCCAACGTCATAAGAAACATTTGCTGCCACCGGAGCCAGCTATATCATAGTATTTAGCCGTTGCATTAGCGAGAAAGAATTCGCCTTTTTACAAAGGCAAACCTTCTGCAGGACTGCGTGGTGAACGTTTGTTGGGTGAAAAATCGGCGTCCTTTTCACTCGGTAAGAAAAGTTGTAGGCAGCGTATGGTGGTGCACGTCGGCCAGGGTGATGCAGGGTGTCAGAAATAGCCGAGGCGAGGAGGCAGTGTAGAAAGCGAATCAACTAACAGTGCAAACAGCCATGGAACGTCAGTGGTTGCGTCGAAGCTGAAGCAGCGAGTCTCGCTTTCTCGATGAATTATTCAAGGCTTCTTGATCCGGTCTCTCAACCGTATAAACCGACAGACGGATTCCCGTCCTCTCAATCGACCAGCTACCGATTTTTTCCTTCTCCCCGCCTTGCGCCGCCGCTCCCGCGGCTCCGCCAACCCCCAGATCGACAGTTCTTTCCCTACTTGCGAGTATGTTGACCAGATTAAGATCGCAGGATCGACTGTCAGCTGCCGTGATCATGATGCGCAACAATCGCATGCCTCGGAATCGTCTCGTGCACCATGTTAGGCGGTCTCCTGTTTCCCGTTGTTTCCCCGGTTCTGCTTGGTCTTCGTCGTCGTCTTCTTCTTCTTCTGTTCTCTTCTTCCAACGATTCTTGTTCGGCCACGTCCCCTCCCTCCATTCATGTAGATGTCTCAGACCTCGTCGTCTATCCACCGCGAGATGATCCGTCGTTTTGCTTGCAAGAAATTGGACACTCACCGGGGGAATACGGAGACTTTGTTGCGGGTAAATTGTTACATAAAACGCATTTTCTTGACGACACCACTGCGCTCGGCGACTTCACTTTGCACTGGTCTGCAGATATCGAACGGACGAATGGAGAGTGCCGATTGGAATTGATCGGAGCATTTCGACGCGTTATTTCATGGTTTCTGGAAGTCTGTGACTCACAGCTGAAGGTTTCTTCGTAAGTTTCTTTGACATTGAACTATCGCGTCGATCAAAATGGCCGGCCTCGCGTATCGTCGTTTATAATTGCTCGAACTGTAAGACGATTTCACGGTGAACGATCGAGGAAATATCTTGATCCAACAATATCGTCAGAGTTGGGCATTATTCAAGTGACGTTTAATCTACACAATTATTTAATATTTTTATCCTGGACAATTTACTATCGCATTAGTCGTGAATAAATGATTCGCGAATGAAATGTTATTTCCCTTTTCGAATAGAAACAATTTATTTCTAAGCCATTGTTCGTTGATTGAATAGATCCTTTTCGAATAAATATAGTCATTCGTCTTTCGTGAGTAAGGAAGAAAAATTGTTTGTTACTTGTCAATCGAATTTTGTCCAAATTGGTATACGATACAATCAATTGTCACCGTCATGAAGCAACAAAGGCCAGTCAATTTTGGCGTTAATAAGAATGAATATGTTGATCTCGGTGTCATTCGATCGTGTAAGCCTAATAGATTTTTAAAGCGCTTTCTTAATTCAAAAAGCTGCTCCTCGTCAACTCTCGATCTCTTCGGGTCTTTTCAAATACTTAAAAATCTTTCTCCAACATTTAGACGCAATAGCTTTAAAAAGTCGAGGAAGCAATAAAATGCTTCATTCAGAAATTTTTCTACATTTTTGAAATATTTTATGGATACTTTTACGTGAACTGCGTCTTTCAAAAAAGCATAATCCTCACCTTAATATGTAGCTCGCTATATGTAATTTTGATGAAAGCAAAGATATTTAAATTACATAGCTATTAACGATAAACAGAGTGGTAATTATAGCAATAAAGCATCATTTACGCCAATAGCAACGTGGAATATTTAGTTACAGTTCAAAAGCGGGCTGAAATGTGCAATCTCCGTAAATCGAATAGTCATAAGCAATATTCTGTGTTCTGCTAATTTATAGAGACCATTGTAAACAGCAATAAATACAATTATGGACGTCCTACATTTGCCTATTGTTAAAAAGTAATTCAGGAAAGCATTAATTGTACGTTTGAAGCTATCCGCATATGTAAATTAAAGTAATCCAATAGAAGACTGCTCATGCATATACTCGCAATAAGAATTGCATCATAATTGGACAACAGATTTTTTGAGAAGGGTAGTGATATTAGAAGTTCACATTTTTATCTTCGACTTGGGCAACGAGAAACGGAAACCTCGATAAACGACTGAACGTAACGAAACATAGGAAAGTCTTAATCTGCAGCTTGAACTTTTAATAACTTAAGGACTTAAATAACAATATCACTCAATGTAATACCACGAGAAGTTAGATGTATATCAAAAATAGTACTTGTCGACATACGCCGTTTCATAGCATTAATTCGTACTGCGTATCACTTTTTTGTTAAAAGTGGTCCACGGAGAGGTGCATACAAGCTTGCATTATATTAAAAATGCCGAAAAGTCTAAATTCAGTCTTGTCATTTTGATAAAACAACACTCGTCAGTCATTTTCACCTTAAATATTTTCAGTTTATCGTCAAAAAATTTTTATCCTGAAGTCTGTCTGGCGATTCGGTCTTGGAAAAAGCATTTCCAAGAGATTATAAGGAACTGAGAAGGAAATTAAAAGATTCCCGTGTTATTAGAAGATATAACAATGCGTCGCGATTCCACGTGAGCGATCCGAGCGCCGTCGTGCAGGTGCACAACACCATGAAACGTACGTGCGTGAAGGGACGAGATCACTCTCTCGCAAGAATGAGCAATGCGCCGAGGAAAGGGGGAGAGCTCAGTTACTGTAAAACAGAAGAAGTAGTAGAAGATGAGACGTTCAGACATGGTACTGGAGAGTGGATTGTGTTGCGGCAACTTAGCTGGTTCAGTTCCCGGCGTGAGATCCAACGCTGCAAGCACGAGATCGAACTGGAAAAATGGGAAGGGAGCTGTACAACCCGCAGCTGGAACGCCAGGAACCATAAGATCAATATCGAATCATTTACTGACAAATGCTGCTAATTAGAAAATCGCTCTTGGCTTGCAGAGGATTCCTCTCCGTTGTTGCCGAGCAAAAACGTATATCAGAGATTTCATTTTATATTTTGTTGCTCTTACTTTTGGATCTTTTATGGATCGCGCAGTCTGATTTAACACTTTGACTGCCATACCACAACATCGAAGTTTTTATTTTAACAAATTAAAATTGAAAAGTTAAATCGTGTAACATCAAACGCACCTTATCCACACGCTTAGGGTTTGCGGAACCTAATTAGGAAGATGCAATTGATTAACGCAAAAAGTAATTTTCAAATCTGACCAAATAAATCTGTCACCCATATATGAGTGATTTTTACATTTAAAAATTGATAAAATTAATTTATATTCAAATGAAAAGTAAATTCATATTTCGGATTCGTTGCATTACTCAAGTTAATGCAAATAACATTGATATTTGACGGATCATTACGCAAGCGTTGTTGTATTATAGCGAAGAAAATATCAGTGTGTCAGAATAGAAAATATATCCTTTCTAAGATATTTTATAATTTCAAATGATTTTGAATAGTTGAATAGTTATCTTGTTTTATATCGTCGCATGAAGCCTTGTGAATTATAAGTAATATAATACCGAACCTTCCGCATATTAAATTCTCTAGTGTGATACGTAATACACAATTCCGATATTCATCGATGAAATAATTATGAAACACATGTGCATGCTTCTTTCGACAATAAAAATCAATTTCGTTTTACAATAACGTTAAAAAAGCACCTGTTTCAGTATTTTGCCAATAAAAAACAGGATTTGTACGAGCATAAATAGTCAAAGTTGCCAGGAAAACGTAAAAAGATAAAAAAAACTTTAAAAAATTGTCTTTCATTTTCTCTTGCTTATGAAGGAAATGATTAAACCAAAATATACTCATTAACCCTTTCGGTACGAACGCCGGATATATCCGGCATTATATTATATTTTACCGACGTATTAGATAAGGATCATATTGAAAATATATTTTGCATATACGCATAAAACTATATATACATAAAATTATTTAACGCTTAGAAAATCTTTATACAAAGAAGGACTGACCATGTGCTAAGAGTGAATTTTCGGCGCGGCACCTCGTACAGCGGGTGTGTCACGGCGGACATAAACACCTTCGTTCAGGCTCACGTTCTAACAAAAATGACGCAAGGTCTAAATAAATTCGTTATTCTTATAAAACACAATTAAGTCCGTTTTATAACTCGATAGTTTTCATTGTTAAAATCAAATAAATCTGCGTTCTCGTCTCTCTTACAAAACCGGTCACCATTAGAGTACCATACTTGCAGTATTAAATAGATTTCGTCGGTGATTGTACGCAGAATACGGTAGCGGGAGCAACAAAATGCCGAACAGTATTAGTATTTCGATTAGTTCAAAGTTAGAATAGCGGAATGAAGAAGAGAAAGGTGGACGAGAGCAGTCGAAGCTGTTGGATGATAATCGACGTCGATTTTCACCGTAACAGCCGGCGTGTATCGATTGTGGAAAGACTAATGGCCAGCGTGGTTAACCGTATTATCCCACGGCGGAAGTCCGCCAGTTCAAACGGGGACATAAATAGCGGCGGTTCCCGAATCGTCTGTTTCAATATTAGTTTAACAATCACGGCTACAGGATCCACCGATACGAACGTCACGCACACTACTGCCAATATGCGGTATGAAAATATATGCGTAAAAAATTGTTAAAACAAAATCAAATATATGCCAGCAATTTCGTTAATCATCGATGATCGGATTCGCCCTGTTAGACACGTTTTGCTTAGATCTTTTTAGTTCGGCTCGCGTTGTACTTTTCTTTTTCGCATCCTTCTGTATTTGTTCGCACGAAATAGAAATCAGAAAAGGAGACATGAAATTCTACGACGAACAACTGCTGCAAGTAAGTATTAAAAGTTGATAATATGAAAATAATTGCGATATCTGTCCATTATAGATATCCAATCGTATTATAAATAATTAAATGTCTTTTAGTTAACTGTAAGTTACTGTGATTATACAGTAAATGTTCGTTTCTCTTCAGGTTTTGTTTAAACGCGATACTTTTATAAAATACATAATAAAATAAAAAATATCAAAGTATTAGGCCGTATGGAAAGAAATCTTTTACATAAATTCAATGAAACGAATTCTATAAAATGGAGAAAAAATATTCTGAACAACTTGATATATTATATGTATATCCAGTTCACATCTTAACCAGTTAGCTGTTTTCGACGAGTATACTCGTTATGAAGAAACGACAACATTTTGTGCTATGTACGCATCAAAGTGTAATTTTCAGATTCACAGCTAGAACCATTTCTATTGTTAGAATACTAAAATAAGGTTACCTAAAATTCCTTCTAACAAAATACACGACTAAATCTAACAAGATTTTCATCTACTTTAGATCATAAAGAAATACTTAGTACTTGACTTTTGACTTTTATTCTCATCTATGAAGATTCATATTTGCATAAAGATTTGCAATCTGGCGCTGATAAAAAGTATCTGCTGTATAAGGTAGCAGGATTGGTAACAGAATAAAGTTTGATTAATCTGAAAAACAATGTGTAAACTTCATGCGACTATGCATGCATCATTAGACTATGGCTTCGACGTATTTATGACAAAAGCGAGAAGATGCTATTTAAATCGGTGAAAGAGTTGAGATGATGGAGAAATATCAATGCATTAGTTACAACCGATTGAAATTATGAAAGAAAGGTTGAAACGTCTATTTGGCTAGAATCGCCTGCGATCCAAGAAATTTTTATCTTCCACAAAGATCAGCAAATTATTCATCATTAATTTTCCACTGCAGCTTCGGTAACGCGAACGCACAGAAATATTAATAATCCTTGAACGTTCAACCCAGAGTACGAAATCAAATTGTGTCACAGAAATTTCGTAGGAATCGCGGTCACGAGTGCCGGTGGGTCGGAAATTTCCATTTATAGGAGGTCCCATAGGAGTTCTCGACCCTGCATATTGCAGATTTCCGCGGAACGGGGACGGTCGAGGATGTTGTCGGATTCTTTATTAATTTTACAACTTTTTCATAAAGCAACGAGGCTCCTGGAACTGATATACTCGCGCATAGTTTGCTGAATATTGGCGGCGAGTCCAGGATAAGGAGGGAGAAGGCTGGTCTCGTTGCTCCGGATGGATTCTGGTCAGCCAGTTTCCCCGGTTTTTGATCGAAATTCCCAAGATTTTTCAGCCTCCTAATTTCTGGCAACCCGGCAGATTGCCGATCGAGCGAAAACGAGAGTCGGCCGGAGGATGCCTCGAAGTTTCTCAGGGCGTTCAAGTTTCACGGTGGTTGATATTTCATACAGAGTCTGCGATGGGGTACCCCTTCGTTGTGTCCGACCTGTTCGGAACCTAACGTCAACTACATACATTGTTCGCGTATTATTACTACGTGTCCTCCGCCGGCGTATATACCCCATTGAGTAAAGTGTGGTTTTGCGTCCGGCTGTAAGCGTTCGACCATGTACCTTTCCCTCCGTTCCCTATGGCGTTTTCGCTTTCATTTCGACAGTTTCTGCGCTAAAATCGTGTCAATCGCGCTCGCAATTATTGGCACATATCTTTGCACGAATTCGCCGCTGCGTACAATATTCTGTAAACGTTGAACTGAAGGGACGTTGATTCGAAATGATCACTTGTTAACCCTTTAAGAGCGAACATCATCCTTCCTGTGGCGGTAAGAAATAGGTAAAGTTCGAAAATTTTTGTTATCGTTAATTGTTATTTCTCAATTGTAGTCTATTGGCTTGTTAACTGTTTTGACGAGTATACTCGTCATGAAGAAATGGCAACATTTCGTTTTATGACGGATATATTCGTGAAAAACAGTTAATTAGCTAATAGGTTTCCGATGTAAAGCGTTAAATGAATTTATAAAAACTCTTCCTTTATAACAAAAAGCTTGTTAATAAATTACTAGTAGAAAGGATGTGTAATGACCAGAGTGCGAGGATGTAATTAATTTAAGAGGGCTTAGCTTCGAGTGCAGAACTGTCTGACTAGGTCTACCGGAACTCCGTGGCATCTCGGGGTTTGTCAAGGAAACAAAGAGGGTAGCATCCTTACCCACCCATGTTTTCTGCTAGCAGTGCTGTATTTATCAACTTTCCATTTCACAGAATTGCTTTCGGAAATAGTGTCGTTTGGTAAACTGAATAACCCTCGTCCACACATATTTTCTGCTTCGATTGCTTCATAAACTGAATTTCCTGTCGAATTCGTAGCTACATCTCAGAACGGGAAACGTAATAAATTGCCAGTTTGCCAGTTGAGCATTTATAATCAACCGAATATCAGTACTCCGTGTCAAAAGGTGAAAGGCGATGTAAACAATTCTTTCATTTAAAAATTGATTGCTGTAACGCAAATGTAAAAACTCTTTATCCCGAAAACCTCGTTAATAAACAAATTACTAGTACAAGGGTCGTGTAATGGCCAGAAGCTGGACAAACGGCGGTATTCGAGCTAGCCAGGTCCGTGTGCATCGGACACGGTAGAAGAAAGAGAAGATCGCGTGGAAGCGATTCAGGGGCCCGGTATAATTTATTTAATTATATCGAATTCACGGTGAGAAGCGCGTGCCTGGAGTTCTCACGGTAGGACAATAAGGACATTCATTCGTCCCTCGGTTCGGGCCACGGTGTCTCGGACAAGCGGTTTCTCTTAGGTCTTAATCGCTCGCCACGGAATGCGCGTTTAATGCAAAAGAGGACACTGGCGGCTTGTGTTTGACTTGGCCTGTATTTTCTCCGGTTGTCCCCGACGACACCGCGGAACTTACTTCAGGGCCCGTTTCCATAGGCCTCTCTTTCGAGTTCCACGGGCTCCGAACGGTCTTACGAAATTCTTCTGGTAGCGTTTGACGCTAATGATACCCGCGCATCGTGCTAATCTGAGCGATTGTTCGCGATCTCCTGCCTGGGGAAATCTCCGCGGCACTATGCGGAAATTGGGATCTATTAACGCCAGATTAAATTACGAGAATTCTAGCGTGTATTTCTAGCCAAAAGGTTAGGCCAGGTAGTTTTGAGAAAACATTTAACTGTTCACGCTTAGCATCATTTATCATTTGATTTGGTAATTCTTTGTCAACATATTTTTTAAGATATTTCTTTTATACGCGTTATTTTTTTCTATTGACCTTAATGCATAATTTATATTAATTACCAGAAACTAGACACGGGAGGGACGCTATTAATGCTCTGGGTCTAAATAGACCCGATCTTCGCCGTTGCGGTGTTAATGAGCGTCTTATCGAAGACTAATAATTATTTAAGGACTCGCATGCATTTGGTTTAAACCTAATGTGAACGCAAAGTTAATTCCTTCGTATTTCCTAATGCTACGATCACTTATTAATGATTCAGTAATAAGTTGTAGTACAAAATTACGACAATGAATTTTGGCCGACGATGTTCAAGAAAATAGGTGTTTCGTTCCAGTGCGCGGTGTCGTGTTACTTTTCTCCAACTCATGTTACTTTCAGTATTTACGTATAACAAACTATCCGTAAACCTGACGTATCGTGAGACTGAAAAACTGTGGAACAGGTAATTTGAGAAGAGAAACCATATTGCATACCCTGGTCACTATAGTATCGCTAAAAGAGCTTTCTTATGTCACCGGTATCAATTAAGGAGTTTCCTTGCAAAACTTCTTTCACAAGATTCAATGAAATCGCGTTCGTAACTTCGTCAGAAAACGACTTTCAACTATTTCGTATAATTAACGGATGTTTATTCAAAATAAGTTGTCTGCATCTATTTCAATAAAAAATAATATAATCATGCTTTTTAATAGATTTAATCTTTCTGCAATTTTAAATTGCAATTATTTGATTTCGCAATGAATGCATAACGATCTAATAATTAGTCTTATATTGTAACTTTATAAATCAATGCAATGATAACCTTTCCTAGTCAAACCATTCGTTTTTTCGAAACTAATCTTAATAATAAATAATCTAATAATCTAATAGTAAATAATAATAAATAATCTTAATTAATCTTAATAATCTTCCTAAAACAAATTCACTTATCTTTACACGCGCACACAATATATAATAGATATAGCAACTTCAACTATTTCAACTTCTTCGTTCATAAACAATTTATTACAAATATTTGAGGACACGACAAATTTCATTTGTTTTTTTTCGTTTCATTAATATATTTAATATAAAATATAACATTCTCGATGGCAATAGACAGTCGAATGTCCAAAGGACAATTCACCTAATGTTTTGTCAAGACGACAATAAGAAAATACTGACTGACGGAAAAACTGGATTCCAGAAAACTAATATGAACGAGAAAAGAATCGAAGAAAGTTGAGGCTCATCTGCGTGAATAAATTGCTGGAAATATTGAGCTTTATCGCGAATTTGGTACAAATGGTAGAGAACAAGCTGTCTGCTAATGCTTGTGTAATCCCATAAGCGGCATAAGTCCCGATGACTGGTCGGAATAATACCGATAGGCCGTTCCACCCTCTTCGCTTTGCTCGATATATCCGCCTGCCTACTGTCCCGTGCCGCACGCACCCCTTCCACCATACTTTGCACTGACTTTGCCTAACCCAAATCCGTTATTATAACCCAATTATTAGCTATCTCGATCTCCTTAGAAAGCGTACAAGTTACTGTAAATGTTTGTTTCTCTTCACGTTTTGTTTAAATACGGCACTAACAAAATACATAATAAAATAAAAAATATCAAAGTATTAGATAGTATGGAAAGTTCGTTTTAAATCTTTTACACAAATTCAATGGAACGAACTCTATAAAATAGGAAACGAACATTCTGAACGACCTGATATGTAGTTCGTTCCAAATTCGTAGTTTTTGTTATTTTCCGTATAAATTCTTATTACAAATGAATTCTTATTTGGATAATCTCTTGTTAGAATGAATCCTTAGTCGAATACAGTCTTATTCGAATAAATTATCTAGACAAAGTAATGTTTCGTTCCATCTAAATTTTCTAAAATAACAATATTTTAGCAAATATGTGTACGCAATATATAATAAATTAAATGATTTAACCTCGACATCTTTTGAACATCTGTTACAGTGATATTAACCCCTTGCGCTATAATAACGAGTCAGACTCGTGACGAACATTTCGTACATAATTTAATAAATACGGCTGCCAATAATTTCTATTAAATCGAAAGAAAATTTGAATCTTCTGTCATCGAAATTTGGGAACGGAAGAGGCAATCGGGAAACAAAAATCCTCTCGTTTTATCGAGGAAGTTATTAAGAACAAAGTGCCAATCAACGTAGTTCTGAAAGAAATCATAGTGCAAGGGGTTAACTTAATTATTTATTATTCTAAACGGAAACTTTGGTTCTCCCGTTACCAACGTCCAGGAATGAAAGTAAGTGAAAGGAATCGCAGGGCGGGCGTTAAAGTCCGCAGATTTAATGACCCGTGGGTAAATAGGGATGCAAATTCGAGCGAACGAGTAGCAGTTGATACGCTCCACGGTATCGAGGAGGTCGCGGTTAAATCACGTAAACGTCCTATCGGTGCTACGGAATGGAATGTTTCGACAAGCGACGCTCTTTTTCTCCCATAACGAACATTTCCGGCGTTCAACTCTGTGAAACGCTCTCTGAGTACGTACAACCCTCGTTCGCTCTCTTCAGCTCTCGAGAGGCGAGCTGACTAGGAGCAGGCCGTAGCTTTAGTAGGGGAATCGGATGCGAGGATCTTTTCCCTGTAATTAATTTAAGAGGGCTCGGCTTCGGGTGCAAAACTGGTAGACACTGTCTGACTAGGTCTACCAGAGCTTCGTGGCATCTCGCGGATTGTCGAGGAAACGGAGAGGGTCGCGTCCTCTTCCTTATCATCCAGACTAACTCTCACCCACCCACGTTTTCTACTAGCACTACTGCATTTATCAATTTTCCGTTTCGCAGAATTGCTTCCGGAAATAATATCTTTCGGTAAACTGAATAACCCTCACCCGTGTACGTCTTCAGCTAGTTCCTGCCGTACGTAATTTTTCGCTTCGCCGAATTGCTTTCATAAATTGAATTTTCTATCGAGGCTGTCAATTTTCATGCAAAACAAAATATTATCTGCATTACGTACAAGATGCAGAAGCTGCATGGACATTTCTTTCTTTCTTTAATTATTATCGAGTTGAGAATAATGCGATTTTTAAATTCTTAAAATGTTGTTGCTGCTTCATCTATTCACTGTCATTAGAAATGCATAAAATTCGCAAATCATTTGTATTTAGAAGTTCTTGAACTACCGACCGAACTTTAGCTTATGTTTGTTAACGAATAACGGAGGCGCGGACGAGGTAAATGTTTAAATGAGTTGTCTAGGTAACATAGTGAAAGCATAAACTGTAGGAGCGGCTTTCGCAGGGGTTGCACGGTAGTTTCGAGTTGTCGCGGCTTATAAGACGGTGTTAAGCCCGTGTTACCGAAAAGGGTAACACGAAAAGGATGAAACGGAGAAGGAAGATCGATATACCAGGTACTCAGGAAGCTGGACGAAGTCGAAGCAGAAAGGGAGCGCGTGGTAATCCAAGATTTATCCTCGTAGGCTGTGACAGGAGGACTGCTGCTCCTACTGCGATTTAAGGGCTATCGGGTCCCTCCACTTTTGCAGACTGCTAGCAAGCAATTCGCCGAGATGCGAGAGAAGAAATAGGCGCCGGAAAGGAGGAAAAGAAGCTCCTCGTGCGATTTAACGCCGTAATATCTTTCGGAATGTTGTTGCATAATTTATTTCCTATCCTCGGCGAGCTTCATGCTTAAATCTACCGGAAAGCGAGCGCACAGGATTTCGAACAAATAACTCAATTCGCACAACACAGATAAATTCCACAATTTAACTGTCCAACAGTCCAATCATTACATAATTTAAACTTAATAAAATTAATAATAATTTTATGGAAATGAATTTCGGCTGCATAAAGTTTTAAGGTCTGAGGCAGCGTAATGGTATATTAACAGAAATACACAATTGTGAATTCGAGTGCAGGTGCTCTTTTAATCACAGTTTCATTTCAGCGTTGTACAGTGATCGGGACATTTTTAAAATCATCTGCCAATTAAAGAGATTGTAAAAATGTGTTTCGAAAAATTCGACTTCTTAAAGTGTTGTTTGTATCGAGCAGTGGAGGAATTTATTTATGTGCCATTCTCTTTAAAATCATACAATATAATAACAAATATAATAATATAATTTGTCAACATATGCTAAGATTTTATCAAAAATTAAACACTATCACTATTTTTGTAATTTCGACACAGCTTATTTGATCTACAGTCGTGTAAATGAATTTGGAACACGAGAAATAAAATCGAAGCATTTGTATAAAAATTTACCAAATGCTACTGCAACGTACAGGCAGTTTAACTTATCAGATACCAGATCACGCCACAAAAAGGTTGAGAATCGCTGCTGCACAGTACAAATAAGCCAGACTTTTCCCTGGAAGCAGATACGTGACATGCTCTCGCTGGAAAAAATTCTCAAGTCGATCCCAACAGCGACCGTGCAAACTTTCATTAAAATCGTGACGCGTCCTTAGCAAAAGATAGCAGCGCATCCATCAATCTGCAGGGAGGATCGAGTCGATGAAAATATCTCGCGGCAACATGAAACGCGAGGTCCGGCGAGCTTGTTAAACCGAAATCCCGCTAGGATCGCGCAATTACACGTGTTCGCGTATACGTCTTCGGGTTTTATAATCTTCTCGAGGTGCGACGAGAGCGGTTTGCGAAGGCGGTGGAAGCGAGCCGAGTCAGAAGCGTGATAAATCGTCGTAGCCAATGGTAGCAAGCCGATCTCTACGATTAAAGTAAAATATATGGCAGCTTTAATTACGAAGAGATTTCGGAACGCGACTGGACGAAGTATTATGCGCGCGAGAGAAGAGAAGAGAAGAGCAGAGAAGCGCAAAGAAGAGAAGAGAAGAGAAGAGAAGCGCAGGGAAGAATGGTAAGCGGTAAAGGATGGTCAGGAAAGGGAGACGATGGGCCCAGAGGGGCGACCTCCAAGATGCATTATTCATGGAGTGTGAGAAGATACGATATGATCCAATATGTGGTCCGCCCATACCCGCTAAACGCGTTCAACCTACGAGGATGCTGTGAACAACATCCCCTCCCTAATCTGCTGAAAATTGGTCCGCGAATTTTCGAGTAATTTGCTGCGCAACTACAGCTTCCTGGCGTCGACACTGCCACGATCCCCTTTTAACGCCGAATACCTTCTTCCATCATCGTTTCCTGCACTTTTCTCGATAATCCGGACATCTTCTCTACACACCCTTTGAAACATTCATTGTCGTCTAAACACCTATCGCATCCCATGTTATTATACATATGTACAGAGTGCGCAGAAAATTCTGTTCCCATATCTGTATATTTATATTTAGCTGCTTTGGAAATAAAGATACTTCAGCTCAATAGTCTCCATGTTTTGGCAGTTTAACGAACGTATCAATCACTAGGCTTTGTGACGGAATTTTGTGAGGGAAAACGTTCTCATCCGACTTAGGTTCACAAAAGTAAACAATCAAATTTACATTATGTGTCCAAAATGTGCTCCTTCTGACTCAATACACTTTCGAAGCCTTTTTCGAAAACGATCAACGATCGTCGCATATTTGATTATTGCTAATCGAGAATTTGACAAGTCATGCAATAGTTATGTAACACTTTAGTAAACATTTCTTGTTATAAAAGAAGATCTAAATCACCTAAATCCAATATAAAAAAAATAGTGCACCTACACGAACGTAACTGTGTAAATAACGAAGTGAACTAATCATTGAAAATTCGGTCGATTCATAGTTTGGAGGAACGGAGCTGGTATATTTTGCAAAAGTCGCGCACAGTGTTGCGGTTACCCAAGGTATTCATTGAAAAGCGTTATTGCCGATACTCGAGTTTGCGCGAAGAATTCTCAAGAGCTCCCTGTGGCGTGAACCATGCGGCAAGAAGAGCCTCGCTACCGAGAGGAACTTTGAAATGAAAAATAAACGGTGCGAGAGGACGAGCGGAGATCCAGGTGGTTCGATGTTCTGACAGTTTTCACGCGCAAACAAACATACGAGGGTTACTCCGAAAGTTTTGACAAGCCGGAGATCCGTTTCGAATATGTTAAACGTTCTTGCATATTGTGCAAAGCAGCGTCGTTAAACGGTCTTTCCAAAGCCACGAAATTTCTCTTTCATTAAAGTTTTCTCGGTATATTAATTTACGGTATATTAATACCGTAAAGAAATTCGAAAAATTGGCAGTGTTTCGATTTCTGCAGACTATTCTGCCAGCGATAGAACGGTGGGAAAATTTCTTTTGTTTATACGAAAGCTTCTACGAATACTATTAATTCCTTTTACTGTACTTACTTTCTATACGAATCTGCAGACGAAATAAATTCATGAAAATTTGCAGCGTCATATATTTGTAAATCGTTTACAGATTTTTTGACAGATTTATATTTTTACTGTTAGACTCAACGTCGAACTTACCACGATCAGATGATCGATTTCTCACTTTACAATTAGAACAATTATAAAAATATTTTCATTGGAAATTCTCACTTTTCTGCAGGCAATATAGTAATGCACACCAGTTAATTTTATTTCTCGGTGGGTTACAGTGTTAGAGGAACTGGAATTAATACTCGAACTATCAAGTTCTAAATGCGACTGATGCATATTTTTTGATAGCAATGGCAAGAGTAAAGAAGTTTATCTAAACATTTAACATAGGAACATTTTTATTATATTGGGTACTCTAAAAGATAGAATTAGGAACTAGTCGTTTAGATTGGTTTGGTAATTTCAGCGTTAAATGAAGTTTATTCGTATAATATTCTACGCAAAAACGAAATTTGGTAGGCTGAGACCGTCTAGTGTAAAAATATTGAAAGTATTTGATCTTCTAACAGTCAAAACAACGAAAAAATGATTAATCTTTCGCGCTATTGAAATAAAAGATAAAAGAAAGTCAGTACTCCAGCTATTAATTTGTACAAACTCATAGCAAACGCTGGTAACGAGAACCCAGTCAGATACAAATTATATAAATAAAAATGATATAGATAATAATATGTATCAGACAAATTCATTGGTAATAAAGTATCAAAATTGCAATATCATTTATGCATCAGGTTAAGCTGAATCGGCGTTCCTTGGTCGTAGCCGGGGTTATTCCGTGTTTAATTTCCGACAACAAATGCTGCTCACCTGTTCCACTCAATCTATACGTCACATTCCCGGTTCTTTTTCTTTTTTAATTGAAACCTTAATGCCGCGGTATTGCGATTTCGCAGCATTGAAACAGTGCGGTGCATACTTGCAGTTGCACGCCGCAGAAACCGAGGCGGCAGCGGCAAAACGTATTAACACACAATGAGATAGTTTTGTTCCACCGCTCCTTGGGAGCCGTGCACTCGCTTTGCTTCTCTTTCCGACGGAAGCACGTTCCGTGCCATGGATATCTGTCTACCTGGTGTCCGAAAATTTGTTAAATTCTACGCACCTCGCGCCGCCTTATTTCACGTTCAGCTTTCCTTTATCGGCATCGACAACAATCATCGCTTTGCTCCTGAGTATAGCTCGTGTATCTCTGATTGCAGGCATTAATATTTCTAAACTCTCGCCTCGCGATATCGATTTAAACTTCTGATAGACGCAGTTTAATATAAACGTACGTATCTTATTTTATTACAATTTTATTACATGCAAATTGCAGGCTAGTCTTTCTGCTATTTATGTTCTAGCATAGAAAATTAGAAAATATATCGTCCAAATGTAATTGCAAAATCACAAAATGAAGAGTTAATGATGTTAAAAATAGATGGTTTTAGCGATTATACGGACGGCAATTTTTAGCACGATTTAGACAGTTTATCAATTTTTTAAACATATCTTCAACGATGCTTCCGTTAGATCCATTATGTGTTTGAAATACCGGTGGTTAATAATACTTCATTGATTTACCAATTACAGAACGGATCCACAGAAATACTAAAATATGTACATCAAAGTATTTTTGCATAATTTGAAGCCCAGTTTCGTCGGATACCAAAGTCTGGAAACGAAGGAGAAAAGGTAAAATTAAAATAAAAGGTAAAAAAAAGCAAGTTCGTCTAGAAACAGTCAAAAGATCGCCACAAATGGTACAATGACGTTAAAAATACGGAAGACTCGCTAATTAACACCGACAGCGAAGTAATCAAATAGTCAGAGTTATACTAACAAGGCAGATAAGAAGGGAACGCACGTGAACGAGCAAATTACTGGTTCGGCAATCAACGAAGGTATACAAATGGCGACGACTCGTGAAATTAGTGCCTGTATTTCCGGACGTATTCCGCTAATTGGCGACGGTTCACAATTATATTCTCCGCAGTGGTAAACGTACACGCGAAACGAGTGGAATTAGAGCCAACCTTCCTCGGACTCGCTTGTAATTGTGAGGAATACATTGTGGCAAGCTCAGCTGATGGGTTCGGATCATCTATCTGGCTAAGAGCTGCTTGAGAGAAAAATTTCTCGCGGCCAGAGGAGTCGGGCGAATGTTCCGAGTACCTTAGTAGTCGAATGAGCTGATTAAGAGGTGACCGGTGCCATTAATTTATACAGCTTTTCTACTGATCTCACCCGCGCGTTTTTCTGCTGGTGATGTAGGCTAATTGTTCGCTTTTTACATGACGTGAGTGATTTTATCACTGGATATTTTCATTCGCGGAAACTTCTAGCGTTCAGTTTAATGTTCAATGGATTCTGTGGAAAAATGAAATTATTAAATACTGTGTCATTCATAACATGAGGTAACACTTGGAAAGTATATCGAAACTATTACAGATTTTCTTCGAAATATAATGCGAATTGTATCGAAAACAATTAGTAGTAGCTAACATTGTTGAATTTTAAGATCAATGTAAATTATAATACACAGACAAAGATTTGCTATCTAAAATACAAACTGTTAAGTTATGACAAAATGTAAACTGCTATAGTTTCTCCAAAATGTTTACAGATCAGGTTTTGAAAATACAGAAAAATCTTTCAAAAACTACAGTGCTTTTATAAAATGTTGAAACTTACTTCGGCTTTGATTATTTCTGTTGAGGCGTGTTTGTTGTTTGCAAGGTTTTTAAAATTCGCTCTGTCCTCCGAAATTATGAATTATACGATTCGTTAAGAAAATGTCGTGGAAGTACATTGATATCAGCTGATGTATATCAGTACATAAAGGGCACTTTAAGGAAGAAGTTGATAGCCAGGCGTGAAAATTAAAATCGAGTATTTTGCGAACACCGCTTACATGGAAGACTCACAAAGGACAGACCGTTAGGCATCTCCTTTGCGCGAAACTCGCTGTGGACCATTGTGTGCGGACGTTTTGATAAATTGCCGAATAATTGTCAAATGTTAAAAAACAACGAGCCCAAGGCGACACGCAGAAAAAGCCGGTCCAAAGTAGAGACAACCAGAGGCGTTGACCGCTCCTGTTAAACATGTGCGAAGATGTCCGAATTCACTCCTTCACTATGCTTCAACACCCGAAAGAATTCCATAGAATCCTTAAAGTTCGCTGGAACTGAGCTATCAAAAATTTTCTTGTACAGTTTTGATCAAACTTTCGTTTATGAAGCTTCGAAACTGTAAGTATCAATAATGTGGAGTTGAAATATTTGAATAAAAAGATTTTTCCCCTTGTGTCATTTTGAAGCATATTAAAAACAGGTTTTGTTCGAAATATAAAACAATTTGTATGAAAATTAGTTAACTGCCTTTACGATTTTTAAGATCACGGTAAATTATAATACACAGACAAAGATTTTCTATCTCAAATATCCGAACTGTTAATTTATAACAAAATGAAAGTTGTTTGTATATTAGATAAGATATCAAACAAAGTAAGAATATATATGCACATTTCGTCATTGTATTAAAGATATTCTAGCTTTTTAATACGAGCGGACTGTTTCGAAAGAACTTTTATGTTTCCGCGTTTCATATAATATAATGATTATTTACAACCTCGCTGCATCGTGTTTTTCACGCACGTTCTATTTCCTACGCGTAAATGTCACCGCGCAATGCACTTACACAATTTGTTAGTGCAGCATTCGTGCCGTTGACTAATTAAGTTTGAAATTCAAAAGCGGTCGGTCTGAAGCGAGGAACAAAAGGACCGAACCGGCTGGAAAAGAAGCTCCAGATAAAGATCAAGATACAAAAGAGCAAGAGGAGTATGTGTTTATGCTTGGCCTTTTAGCGCTGCTTTGCTTACTGTTCAGTCAACCGTGCGCACGCAAACGCATACAAAGCCATTTACGCCTCCGCGCCGCTGCAGCGACCGATCATGCAATGCCGTATTTTCTTTTGATACTGCTTTCACTCCGCTGCGACAAAGATAATGCATCAATAAATGTATCGCCGACGAAATTGGCACTGTCCACGCAGACTAATCAATGAACACCGGCTAAACAAGAGTATCTTTTATTTATTTTAACCTCAGGGACTACGAAACAGAGTCGCGTTTACGCAGACAAAACAACGCCGAAATTAGAATACCCTGAAATACAATTTTCGTTGCTATAAAACGCGTCGAATGATTGATATAAAGTCGAAACTTTATGTTTCTGGTCGAGATATATGAGTTTATTTTGAACGGATTTAGAGTCGTGTTGCAGAACAATTTATGTGCGCGCAATAAAAACATGTTCTTTTTTTGCAAAACATTAATGTTTGCGCCTGGAGACGCCAAGAAAAACAGGTGCGACTTTTTCATGGAAGAATTGTGATTTGCGCGTTGCTTAAATATACAGATAGTCTGCCAAATTCTGCCGCAATCAGCAAATGGTGAATTGTTTTAAAGAATTTAAAAACGATGTCTTATAATTTTTGTTTCGGTAATATTGTTAACAGACAAAACGATTGCCTGTGAACATACTCGTATGAAAAAAATTATATCAAAAATTATATTATATTATTTATTTAAGAATCTATTCTTCTCGCGGAGATTTTTATGTTCCTTTCTCACAAACGTTCAAAATTTAAAGAATTTGACTGCAGCAGAAAAAGTGTTGAAATATGTACAAGTAACTATAGAAAATGTTCAATATTCAACATGCTAAGCCACCCTGTTTCTATCCGAATAAAAAAGAAATCTTTATCCCAATGAAAAAGAAATCCTTTTCGAATACATGAAACATTTATGCACGAAAAATGAAATGATTTATTCAAACTGAAGCGGGGAAGTCCTGAGTGAATTCGGCAAGCTTTTCGCATGAAAACACAATTTGAAAACAAACTTTTACGTATATTGAAATGACGCTTTAATGACCGCAACGAGATTTGCCATTTAACAGACCGTTGTTCTTCGTTGTCATTCTGCATTACTCTTTGTCGCCGGTTTCGGACAATAAACGTGTAATGTATTGCCAACGCGTTGTTCACAAAGAAGCATCTAATTACGACCGAATAATGAAAAAGAGCAATGGGCGCAATCTCGCGGCACGACCGTTGCAGGATCGACGGCACTGCCGCGATTTTTCTGGTGATAGGTTCGTAAATAGAGGAAAAGGCTGTCCGGCGGCGTCCTAACGAAATCCGGTTAATGATATTGGGATTTGATTAAACGGCACGGAGGGATTAACGAAGAAGAAAGTGGCGGCGAGCGAGCAGGCATTCGACGGATTTCTAACGAGCACCGACAAATAGTGCACTTGAAATCTGAAAAACAGCGGGAACGCTACAGAAGAGAACGAGGAAATCCGAGCTTTCCCGGCATCCTTCGGCCGGGAAAGCCGGGTCGCCGCGCCGTCTCTTTGACACGGTCGTATCGGAGTAACGCGATTAAGTAATTAGAGGATTTTTAATCTTGTCCCTCTCACGCCCTCGTTTTGGCGCCGGTCACGAGTTGGCGAAAAAATAAATAAACTCGAAGCCGCGCGCCGTTCACGAATTAAATCGCTGATGAAGAGCCGCTCCCGTGTTCTTTTGCTGCCACTCTTTTTCCCCCGTGTCTCCCTCATTCGCCTATTTTTCGCTGCTCTCTCTCTCTCTCTCTCTTGCTCGCTCTCTCTCTCTCTCGCTCCCTCTCTCTCGCTCTCTCTCTCTCTCTCTCTCTCTCTCTCTCTCTTTCTTTCTTTCCTTCTTTCTTTCTTTCTCTCTCGTGTCCGCTCTAAATCGATAAATTATTCTCGACGGAACGAAGGGCTTTCAATCTTCCTTTCGGCCTTGTTCGACTCGCTGGTTTATATCTGTCCGCATTTGCGACGATTAAACAGACGCTATTGAAAAATCCAATACCTTCTCAGAGATCAACGCGCAAATTACTGAGCTAATACGTTACTGTGTTACATCGATTGATACTTTCTACGTAAAGTGTAGAACGGTTTAACACTTCGACTGCCACGGAAACTGATTTTCACGCTAATCTGTTATAATTTTATAATTTTATTGAGATGCGCAAAACGTAAGAATGTTGATACAACTTTATTTTGGAATTTTTATTTAACTTAGTAAAATATTTTTATTTTATGACATTTTTAAGATTGTGGCGTGTCAGTTGCAGTATTGAAATGAATAAAACTCGTATTTAACAGATTCTCTTTAAAATCTTTGACACAATATTATAGTAAATTTGCGAACATTGAAAAATCGTGAGAAACTGAAACTTTCAGGATGTGTTGAAAGAAGTACAATAAAATTGTGGAACAGTATCAGCAGATTGAAGCAAGAATATTAAATTTTATAAAAAAAAAAAGTTAACAGTCAAAAGATATAAAATACATTATATATCATATAATGAATCACAGTATATTAATTTATTAGCTGCTTTTGTATATAATGCATTTCACATCTTTGTTTTAATTAATTAT
Source organism: Augochlorella aurata (assembly GCA_028455555.1). Lineage (NCBI taxonomy): Eukaryota > Metazoa > Arthropoda > Insecta > Hymenoptera > Halictidae > Augochlorella > Augochlorella aurata. Next base: position 5,361,111 of record CM052148.1, read on the forward strand.
ATTCTGCGTGACCCAGGGACTATTAACGTTTTTTATAAAATTTAATATTCTTACATAACACAAAATGTTGTCACTTCTTCGTGAGGAAAAATACAGGGTGGACCGGCATTCATAATACAATTGCAAACGGAGTGATCCTACGTAAAAAAATAAGAACAAAATTTCGTATAACATTTTTTTATCCCGAGCTCCGTTTCGAGAAAATCGACTTTAAAGATTGTTCATCTTTGTGAAGAATTTTGTTGTCGTCTATTCTACCGCAGTTGCCTCCATTATCCAAAATAGTGTTTTGCAAACATTAACAGTAATGCAAACATTCCATTTACTACATAGTTCGCAACAATTAATGTTTACACTTCGATACTTTTTATGAAATTATAAATGAAATTTATAGAAGTGTTGTATTAAAACAAAATATGAAGAAAATTAAACATGTAGGGTATAATTACAGTAACTGGTTAAAGGTATGCTATCGAGTAAAACTATTTCTCCTCGGCTGTTAACCCTCCGTCTACCGTGCCAGACTCATGGCCAACAAGAGCGGGTGGACCGCAAATATGATTAGTATATCAGTGTGAGACACTGCTACAATGATCTGATTTATTCACCCGCGAAACGGAAGTCGAATCGGTTCTCGGAAAACGATTTCCCGCCGATAAAGCGGTCGCTCGTCGTGTTTACAAAATGGCCCCTTCGCCGGGCAATTAATCGTCGCTACCGTCTTGCTCGGTGTTGCACGATCGAGTCCAATAAAAACTGGCGTCGCGTGTGAACGATAAGAGCGTGACAGTAATAGGTGGCGTAACATTAACAGCTGCTGGTAGCACTAACGATAATACCGATGACAACGACGGAGGTGCTAGCGGGGACGGTAGTCGGAGGTTAGACAGTGACAAACCGCCTTGGCCCGGTGTGATTTCAGTTAATTGTCGGCGCGGCCATTTCTCACTCGAACGGCTCTCGGCTTCTGCCCGTGCCGACGACGTTGTAAATATCCCTAAAGATGGTACGGGTAAAGGGCTAAAGGTGGAACATCTTACTCCAATGGTAGGCTTAGTTTATCCCGGCTTAACTTCGAGCTCAGCTGTATCTTCTCTTTTTCTGCTGTTCTTTCATGGAAACGGCCTCGCTTCTACGCAGAATGCACCGAACTACACACATATGCACATTATGTAAAAAAGAGCTCTTTCCAAATGCGTTTGTGACACAGTCTTTTTTAAAATTTGTTTCTACACCGTTCAATATGGATAGCCAAAACAAGCATATGCGGCATGTTATGCTTTAAAAAAAAAGTAATAGTGCAAAGGACACTGCAGACGAGATTTGTACATTTTACGGGAGTGGCACTGCGACTATTAGGACCATCCGCAATTGTTTTAGGAAATTTCGAGCCGGCAATTTTGACTTGAAAGTTGAGAAAGCGGCCACCCAGAAACGACGGATACGGACCTTATCATGAGTGTGCTCGCTGAAAATCCGCGATATAGTGGGTGCCATTAACATTCTTAGGACAACGGCACATAAGCATTTAATCAAGATCGGATGTACAAATCGTTATGAAATTTGGGTTCCACACCTATTGACGGAGACTGAAGAGTCTTGTGACTGGCGACGAGACTTGGATTTTATACCAAAATGTGCATCGAAAACGCACTTGGTCTTGTTTCTCTCGATAAAAACGCATCTTGATGAATACTTTGCAAGTAAGCCTCGACAGTATTGGAAATATGGCATAATGAGGCTTCCTCAAAGGTGGAAGAAGGTAATACAGCAGAACGGTTCATATATAACACAATAAATCAACCTTAAACAACAAATATCGTGTATTCATTTCGCATATAAAGAAAGGAAGAAACTTATGGGACACCCTAATACACCTCCGGCAATAACCCTTATGGGTCTACTGATTTTGCATCCGAAGTTCGACTTACTTCAAATTACCTATTTCACTTTTTTACTTATAGTCAGGGAAATCCGAAAAATATATGTAAAATATCTTGATAAAAAATGAGCATTGACAGGAAAGCTCGGACACGTGTGCTTATTTTGTCTTTGGCAGCACCGCATAAATTTTGATTAAAATCCGCGAACCCACACGTATGTTTGTTCTTTGTAAAATATTCTGTCGAGGTCTTAAAAATGAAAAACTGAACGTGTCTTTTCTCCAGAAAGGTTTCGATTGCAACGTCTCTAAAAAATATTGGAAAATTGTCTTCGTAACTGAATGTTCCAACACGTTTCAAAGAGGTCGTTGTAACGAGACAGTTTCAATCTATGATAGATGTAGTTGCAAAAACAAATTTTCCATTTTTCGATGAACGCTGAAATATATCTGACACGTATTTTGTTTTATCGAGAATCAGTCGTGAAGAGGGGATGAAAACAACGACAAAATAGGAACGCGTGGACCATATTTGGTTGACCATTTCGGAAACTATTGGAAACAAATGGCAAAAAGATCAACCTGCCACGGGCTGTGCAAAATATGTAGATTTAATTGATAAGTTCGGAAAGGTAGGATTTTCTGTAACAAAAACCGAGGATCGATGTTTGCATCATTCCGCAACAGATCCGCTGGTTCTCTATTTCATGATCGAACTTTACTTTCCAAACAGAAGTAAGAGAAAGAAAGAAAAAAAAACGGAAAATTACAGACACACAGAACTTTAAGTTTGCTAGAAAATATCCTCTTATTTTTCAAAAGAATTTAGACACCAGTTTTAATCGATTAAACGATCGGTATCAAAGCCAGCGCTTGTCCAGTTCGCTGCGCGACCTTTTGTCACTTTTTCGCTTTTTCATTTTTGCATTTAAAAAAAACACGCAACGAATAAAGGAAAAACAAGAAGGAAAAAGAAGAGCGACACGGTAGAATATCCGTTTGACAGAGAACGTTAAGGGGCCACATACATAATTACGTTGATGGGACACGAAAGGAGGAAAGAATATCGAGGCTTTAGTTTACCAGTTAGCCATAAAACGTCGGTTGGCCGAGTGTCCTGGCTAGTCGACCACAGTTATTACGAACGAATATATGACACGTTGTCGTGGTGTACACCGCCATACGGGCTGATGGTGACAGTTCAATCCGAACTTCGGCGTTCGGCGGTCAGAAATGCTGGCCGCAAAACCGCACGCGTGATTTCTGCCTCTCTTTGCCCCTACCAAATCATCACCGTTTCTCGAGCGGCTCTTTTGATAACTTTCTACCTTTTTTAAACTCGTTATACGAGCATCGTAACCAGAATTCTAACCCCTCGCCTCTATCAGCCAATCGGCTCGCATTATCACTTTGCAACCCCGTGCAACTTCGAAACTAAAATACGCGTTAAACATTGCAATTGATGGGGGAAGCTATTGGCTAGAAAAGGAATATTGGCAAATGGAAACTTTAGCCGGACTCATACAGGAAGTAATTCGACTAGAATGTTAATTTGACGGTAGTAGAATTCTTTAGACTGCGAAAATGCTACATTAGGATTCGTAAGGTTCTTCGTAATTTTCGCATATCGAGAACACGTTAAAAAGTGTTCAGAAAAGTGTACAAAATTAATTGGAATGCTTTTAGACGTAGATGTAGGTACTATGATACGAAAGTTTTACATTTGCAATGTATTCGGAGGGTTCTATATACAAAATGTTTTACTAGATACTAAATAGATGCTAAATAAGTACTAAATAGATACTAAATCTCGTCAACTGAAGCTAATCATCAAGCTGCGGTTTTGACACATTCATGACAGGATTTAATGAACCACGAAACTGTGAAAAGATTATTGTTATTCCATTTTTATCTGATTTCTGTCTCAAAGCAACTGACGTAAAAAATGCATTTCTACGATGTCATTTTACAACCTAATTTTTTCACCACTTTTTATTAATCTCTCTTTGGTACACTTATTTTGATAACGGTATTAGTTGTATGTCTGACAATCTTTTATTGATGATATTTTTTGTATTAGATATAGGCTTTACATCTACTATATATTTATTATATATAACAGTTTTTTACCCATGTACAAAAATACAAATAATAATAATTATAATAGTAATAATAATAATATTATTATTATTATCATCGTTGTTGTTGTTATTATTATTATAAGCATTCTACTATTCAACAGTCTACCGACCGTAACATCGATACTTCATGATTTTAAACAGCCCTGGAGAACAAAGTAAAATGAAACCACGCTAGCAAATCACCCTTGCTATAATGTCTCGCTTTAACGATCACTGTCCTGAAAACTAAGAACTGGTCGACACCTAGAAAAATCGAGCGATGGTATTTCTCGCACACCGCAACCGTGTGCTCCACGCGAAGGTAACAGTTCTCATCGTTTCTTTTCAAATCGGAGTGGACAGTGTCCGAGCGTTGTTTAGTCGAGCTAAAGCGCATTCCTGAACATCAGGCTCGGGGAAGGATATTAATTCGTCGGCGGCTCGCGCGATGATCGACGCACGTTCACGGAAATCGTTCTCCAGAACGATGAAGAGGAAATGGAAAGCGGACTGGCACCGCAGTTTGCCAATTTCCCGCAGGCGTTGTGCGTAGGTGCGCGACCGGTTAACAGGTTGGGAGATGAAGTGCGTGAACGAACGAGATTCGGAGAGAGGTGACGCGGAGGCTGATGTGCGGTCGAACAGATTAATATGCGTGAGGCTCGCACGCTCCAAACCCCCGCAGGCCCTCCTGATCTTCCATCCTTCAGTTTCGCCCACGTACAGCCGCTGCCGCTGCCGCCGCCGCCGCCACCGCCGCTGCCGTCGTCCTTTCATTCCTGCTCCCATTTGCGAAACATACAATACGTGCATGAACACGTAGGAACTACGTATGCTCGCGATTGTGCGAGCTACGAGTGCCCGGGACCGTTTAGTAATTTCTGTCACGAGTCGAGTGTTCCGCACGGAACGTCAACGCGGCCCGTTACTGCAAAACGCCTCTCACTCCTTCCGTCCCCCGCGACGCACACCCTCAACGCGGTCCGCTCTTTCCCTTTCCACCTGGTTGCTTACGTATGCGCCGAGGTGCCGCGCGAATCCGTGGCACGCATCTCTGAGAAAGTTCGCGGATAAGGCCGAATCGAGCGTTCGCTAATTCTATTAGACCCAACCGCCATCAACGTTTTTCGCCAAAACTGACCGCTCCGGGTCTCGATCGTGTTACGTAACGTGCTACCACTGATTTTGGGAGAATTGCCGAAACTGGGGGAATTTAGTTTGTTATTTTTGGACACGCTGATCGGTTAGACCCATCCGTGTCATTTTTGCATTGTGTATTGAAAGTATTAAATGAATATCGATGATTTAAAGATTCTTTAACCCATTTGCATCTCACGATGCAGAAATAATTTGTTATTATAATTACTTTTGCAATTCTGTTGAACCTTCCAGATTCCAATCAATGGCGTACAAGAAAAAAGAAATTCGACTCGAGCACACTCTGACCGCAAGCATTAAGAAAATATTAATCACTCCATTCACTACACCTGTAAAGATTTATTTAAATGAAAATCTTCTAATCATATAAACTGCGGATTTTATGCGTTCATAGTAAAAGGAAATAAGCGTATCATGTTATTTAAGTATTAGTAAGTTAGTAAATGTTTGTATATATAAGTGTTATAATTATATACAATTATATATAATTATATATAAGTGTCAGTGTTATTATTCTTAACCTATCAAAATTACTGAAAAATAAAAAACTTGCTGTAGACACATTAATTTACATAAAAGTCCGCTATTATTAATCGATTAGATCCAGAAACACACTAACCGAACAGTTGAGCTAACTAACGAGCAACAATGAATGTCCTTCCAACTATTAACATTTTCCACCTCCACCCTATCGCAAAAAACTAACCATCGCAAAAGTCGTATTCCTCCAAACTAGATTTTCACTGAAAATAGTTCAAGTTTCAGCATGAAAGTTCACGCCAAGTCACCGCACGACTCTCTGCCATAAACCAGGAGATGCCGCATAAAAAACCACAAGATTTCATGAAAACCTTTATTCTTGTTTCGCAGAATTTTATAAGCTATTCAATTTCCAGGTGGCAACGGTTCCCGGAAGGTAAACATCGTTCGAGCAGTTTGGCATACGACAGCAGCCGGGCATATTCGTGCAGCGAAATTTCTCGCGTAAACGCGTGCACCGGTGCATGGAGGCAAGATAATTGCAGGCTACCAGTGCGATGATGTCTGGTTCGTGTGCAGACATCCGGTTTGATGGTGAATATAAAGGAGTTCGCATGCACGATAAAAGAGAACTCCTCCCTCACCACGCCCAGATCCTTGCAAAGAGATTCGTACCTCGAGATCCACCCACGTACCACAGAATTCCTCTCTCTCTCTCTCTCTCTCTCTCTCTCTCTCTCTCTCTCTCTCTCACTCACTCTCTCTTTATCTCCGTCTCTCTTTCTCTGCCGCGCCGCGTTCAGCACTGTGGAGAGAGCTCGTCTAGGAGGCGGAGCATCTATTTCTATCCCCGGCGAAACGTGGGAGATCGTTAAGCGAGCGGAGGAGTCGCGGCGCGTCGCGACGCTGCAGCAAGACGAGCGGAAAGAGTAGGAGCACGCGTAGGAGTAACGCATAGGTGGGAGAGGCTACGGCAACGACGACGGAGGAGATTGCCATGGCGTCCTTCCTCTCTATACAGCTTCGCGCAATCTCCTCTTCGTCGGTAAACTCCATTGCAACCAGCCAGAAATATAGTTTCCACTCGGTACCCGGCAAACAAGAAGAACATACACCATTTCCTTTTCCGTTATCGCCGGTCGACACCGCTCGGTGTAACTAGGCACAGACACTACTGCAAATAACGAGCATTAGCGCCGGAAAATATGATGCGAGCCACCGAACTAATACCGGAAAAGGGCACGTGTTTGCTCACTCGAGACTGTCGACGACTGTTCGATTATCCTCAGCGATCTACGTTGATTTCTCTTTTGTAGTCTGTCTGAAAATTTTCTCCATCGTGGCTGATTTTTTGGTCTTTTTATAACTCCTTTTGTGAAGAAACTGTAACAACTTTGCTATCTTGTCATTTCTTCGAGTCGATTTGTATCATAGTTTCGTTGTCAGTGGAAGAGAGAAGAGCAAGGTGAAAACGCAGTTTGAAACTTAAAGATCTGAAAATGATATATTTCTTTAGAGAAGATATTCAACTATAATTTAAATTTGAGATAGCATTATTTTGCCAACAGGAAACGTTTTACAGTGATTCCTCTCACATTGTTCCTCAGCTTGCGAACGAAAATGAACAATTTGGGATATCGGCAACTATAAAAGCGAACCGAGAGTCTCGAATAATCGTATCTGCTTTTCCCAAGGTGTCCATTTTCGTTTCCAAGCTGAGGAACAATGTGAGAGAAATTACTGTTTATCCTTACTGTAACTTTCCTGAACGAACTTTGCCCCGGTCTCATCTAGCTCTAATTCTTTAACTTGTTTCAAATATAATTTCTAAATATCCATCTGCGTTTGAACAAAAATGATCTTGCAACAGTCATAACCTTGTAAATTTTAATACAAATCAAGCGATAATTCATTTGCAACAACTTTAAAGATCGCGATCAAACTCAAAAATCATCTTTCTGCAAACTTCGGACGTATTTTTCCCGAAACAATTTCAAAGCATCAGTACAAGATCTCTCGAAAACTATTCAATAGATTTTACTGAAACTTTGTGCACATCTCTAGTACACGGGACACAGTTATTCCTGAAACTCCAAAAATTGTTGCTTTCTCACGGACTGCAGAGAAATTGATTTGTGGACAATAATTCCAAGTGTATAAAGCAAACATGTCATACAAAAGCGACATGCTATTTTACCAGAATAGAATAAGTGTATGTAATGGTAAAAAGTTCGCGATGTTAAAAAAATCCTTAATATACACAATTTAATAAAGTTTAACAAAGATAACAAATTGCTATGCTTCTGACTTGCTTCTCGACATAATTAACTTTATATTTATCAAATGAGACGTATTAAAATTTTATATTCGAAAATAAACAAAATAAAGAAATGGACCAGTAAAAAAATGTAACATCCGATGAATATAATGTTAGTTATGATTAAAAACAAATTAAGGGCGCAGCAGATCATCCCCTAGTAACTCCAGTACCCTAGCAGGCTCCACTATCCTAGTCAATACTTTCTACTCTTGATGACACGTGTTATGCTATACAGTGAATTATAACCGTAAACGCGATAACTGAATGAATTTCCTGCATCAATTATTCAATACCACACGCCGTGCTTTATATTATCTACTAATCAGTCATCTCTAATCAATCACAAAGCATCGTCATCGCCAACGCGTAATAGAAGCCTTGTTCTCAGCCCATTGAAGCAGTCTGGAAATAAAACGCGTATTGATCCGAACAAATTGTCGATCCACGGGAGTTGCAGAACAATCGCAGGAGATCCGAGTTCAAAATAAGACATCGGATCGATCGCCGACAGAAGCGGCAGGAAACGAAAACAAGCATAGCCGTCTACCACCGTGTAGCTTCCGCGCAGGATCGGGTTAAGTTGGCGCGGCGAGGAGTGTATATAGGTGACTATGGCAAGAAATACAGGCGTCTAGGTAGAAACCGAGTCCTTTCCATTGCGCAAGGATCCAGGCGGAGGAGTCTTTATCCAATGCACATGCAGCTCGTATACAGAGCTCCGCCTAGTTGGCTGCAGTTGAGAGGAGGAGGACTCTACGTCTCAGTTATTTTACGGCGTGCACCGGCGCCACCAATGCTGAGCTACCTTCGACTCTCCTACTTCTTCTTCCATTCTGGCACCGACTACATGTATATACCGCGGAACGGGAGGAGCGTACTCGACGTCGTCGCAGTTGCAGCTGCACCTGCTCTTGTATAATAAATCGTACGTCTTCCTTCACAGCTATCCGCTCCACCTCCTCTCACCCCTTCTCTCTCTCTCTCTCTCTCTCTCTCTCTCTCTCTCTCTCTCTCTCTCGCTCTCGCTCTGTCCCTGTCCCTTTGTCCCACGACCCTACCGACCGAAAATAGAAGATAGCAAGTACGTGTGTTACTTCGCCGCAGATGAAACGGGAAATACCGCTATCGTAGAAACGTTGTTCCGCTTGAAATCATCGGTACTTTTCCGATTGGAGTGCGCCAAGTATGTCCGAGGATGTTGACCAGTTGGAATTCAATGAACACGCGAGGAACAGTATACAGGCGGTTCCACTTTAACCCATTATATCCTGCAAGTACGTCAAGTACTGGTTTTTGTCCGGACCAGCTGTCATTTGCCGAGATTTTTTTCAGAACTTGTCCGAGAATTTAGTTTTTAGGAAACTGGAAGATATGACTCGAGTCGCTGTAGCGGACCAGGCATGTTTGGAATAGGAGTAGGATTTGTGAGCATTAGACTGATCGATTTTATGCATTTATAATAAAATTGGATAAGGTAAAGAAGACATCGGGCGGATTTAAAAATATAGATACGCTATTTTGAATTTATTTAAGAAAAAAGCTATGGAATGCTAGCATTCGAAGATACTACATCTAAGAGCAGAAAATTAGAGATTTTTAATGTATGGAATCTGCTCTTTTCGACTGAAATTGTTGTGTCTTTGAGGTGACTATTTTTTGGGTAACCGAGATCACTGGTGAGAACGAAATAGTGCAAATTAGTATCGATGTAATGGTATATCATTGTTAGTTGTAGTATTCCTCAATGACGATAACTATATATTGCACGGAGATTTATTCATTCTGTTATTAATTTTAACGACTTTTAAAGAATACAATAATATCTTTAAATTCTTCTAAAGTTACCCATATTGTGGGTTTGACGCATCCATTTTTATCATAACTAATTAATATTTTAGCTACATGTACAGGGGATTCGGAAAATCGTGGTACAACTGGCAAAGGTTTTCAGAGTTTTCATATAAAACAACATTTTACACAGGGCTCCATTTCTGAGAAAATCAAGCTTGAAATTTTATTATTTATTGAATTTTCAAACTTGATTCGGCACAGGATTATATAAAGCATCATTACCTCGCCGGATGTACCACGAGTTTACGAACACTCAGTATATGAATTAGTTAAACAATATTAAAGTGAGTGTCTAAAATAACATCAGCGCTAGAAAATGTAAAATAAAATGAGGCAAAATATGATGAATGTTTTAGAAATTACAGTAGAAGCTCGAAGATCCTTGAAGTTTTAACCATAATTACGCAATAAATTTACAAACTGAGTTCGAGATTCAAAACTGGCAAATGCATGTATTGAGAATAATTATGCGACAAGTCGTTGAACCGCCGTTTTATACCTCATTTTATACTTCATACACATCGATTGCCAGTTTTCCGTGGCCAAGTTGAATTTCATCTTGTAACAACAATCAATGGTAGCAATAATTACTGCAGGAGCGCAATCTACATCATAAAAAACAATTTAACGAGCAAAATACGACTGTCGTAGAATTCACGATCGTAAGGCTGAACATTTATTGCAAAAAAGAAACATTTATCGCGAGACACAGCGCGCGGTAGTCTTGACCGTGATGATCGTCTCGTAAAATCGAAAATAAACTGTTCCAGTTTGAAAAGTTTGACTGTCATTGAAATATCCTTGAAACGTCCTCGACGCGGTTAATTGCAAATTAGTTGTTCTTTATCACGAGATGTTCGCCTTCGAGCGGAATATTTAATATAAGACAAAAGTTTTACTTGTCCTCAATTTTTACAGACATTTCTGTCGTTCATTTTGTGCCAATTATTATTGCTAGACTGCGGATTTTTATGTAAATATCGATGTTCACACTTAATTCTACTAAAACTAAAATAAGAGAAAAATTTTTTTTTAATTTTCATCGATATACACGACTTCTTATATTTTGGAAATTTGTATAAATAGTATACGTATATATTTCTCAACACATTTGGTTTTTTAACTGTGCTCCGACAACTATGATTATGAGATAAAGAGTATGATCTAAAAGAAAGTGCGGATCGTGAAAGCATGTTTAACTGATACAATCTAAAATCAGTAATTGTTTGCATAATTTTCTGTCACACGAATTTTCCGAAAAATATGAAACTTGAAATACCATAGAATCACTACACTCGTAAATTATTATTATCAGACAGTTTTGTTATGTACAGCGATAAATGAATCGTTCTGCTGCATTCAGTGAACAGAAGAATATTATCTCGAAAATTAAAACAATTAGCACAGAATATTTTTTTATAAAGTTTGTATTAAATTGACCAAAACCTTTGGTTTAATTAGTGTTACTGAAACTTTTAATTTAAAAAAAAAACAATTATCAAACTCAGGAAAAACACCTTCATTATCAGACACATTTTCCACTATCGATAAAGGATACAGTTTCTCCCCATGCATTCATGATTCGATCAAATTTTTTACTGACGAACCACTTCTTCCTATGAGTGATGTTTTCCTTCGGAATTAATTTGCATTCCCATTAAACTAAATCCAATATATTCACCGGTCAGCTTTTTAATAGGAAACGATGTCACGAAAACGCATATGTCTACGTAATATCAAAATGGTGATACTCTCATTATGTCAGTGCTCTTTCCTCGTATAAATACCTACGTTTATTACGCGAGGACAAATATTTGACTTCGAGCTGCATTTTAGTGAACCTCAAAAATGCAAATTTCGCTTTGCACGATTCGCGAGTGCGAGAGGATCGCTCGCACGTATCAAAGTGCAATTTTTGTTATTCCGTTCCATTATAAAACCCTCTAAATCTTGAATCATATAATTTTTAAATACTTTGGGACGGTTCGCAAACACGAATAACGCAATAATCTTATTTTACTATTATTATCAAGGAACAAATGTATCTACGTATATCCTAATCATAAAAAAGCTAAGCATATTTGATAGCACAATTGATCGGTCGCAGGCTGCTTGAAAAAATCAGCTTGCTAAATTGCAACGCGCGTCCGCGATCGGCGCGACGGAAAAAACTGATGCTCGCAAATTTCGGCGAATTATAAAATGCGATTGCAACGACACGTAGATACCAGCAAATCGATATAGAAATAAAAGAATCAACACCCGATATTCCCGGCACGGCGTGCGGAGAAATTCACCGTGTTACGTTTTCCCTATTACCATTATCGCAAATACCCGCGTGCCGGGGGTATCGACAGCTCATTACGAGGAACTTTCCAGCTGTCCGCAGCGAGAAAAGGCGCGTAACGCGAAACTCATTACGATGCGTGAATAACGAGCTGCAGTATAGATTACCGGATTACAAACGAACTAGAATTATTGAGTTACAAATGACCGGCATTCCATCGACTACTGTCCAACCGCGATCTGTCGGCGCCGAATAACTGATCACGAAACACCCCGCAATTTTTCCGTCTTCCTCGTTAATCCTCGACGCGATTTAGACAGAGAAAATTACAAGAAAAATTTAATTGCACACATATTATCAATATTCGTAAATATTGAGCAAATTTTAAGAGTCGCGAGTATCGATGAAATTATTAAAGTTGGGAAAACGCATGAACATCCCTTGATGTAGAATTGTTAACGAGGATTTCCTGGAATGAAGCAAAAAATATTTCATTCAGTTTTGAGCTACGCCGAAATTGGAGGATGTTTTTAATTAATGATGGACAAAAGTACAATGGCAATGATCTGTCAGAATCAGGTAATTAAGTCTGCGCATGAATAATTCGATGCTACTGAAAAATATTTCGGGATTCAACGTGGGTATAGGAAAACAAAGGATTTTTTAATACATCGACTCGTTAGAATTGAAATTCGAAATGGCGTAACAATTTAATTGGTGTTATTGGTGTTAATACAGACGCTGTTAGTGTTAGTATAAATTAGTGTCAACACAATAGACTTCCGCATCTCGTGATCTGATAGAGCACTCGTGGTAAGCAAAGAAGTATTTAAAGCAGGATTATTACGAAATTGTCCAATCTACTAATTAAAAACTTCTGTTAAAATTAGTTGATTACAGAATACAAAAATTTCTTCCGTGATACTAGCTTCCGTTAAAACTAAATTGCAGAAAATTTATTTCGGTAAATGTTCCGTAAAAAGGTCACGCTGCCGTCGCCGAAAGTGTTATGCAAAAAGCTCAGGCATTGGCGATCAATTTTTGTTACAGGGAAAATGTTGTACGGCAAACTCGCGACTCGGCTTTTCTTTTTCGCCGCGTGACAACACTTGACTTGCAATTTGTTGTTTTCGCAAGAGGGTTGCACGCGCCGCTACGCCCTCGGCCCACACGTTAGGCGCATATGAAACACGATACTTTTGACGAGAATTTTTTTCGTGGTTTTCGCTTTATTGTTCGACAAGAGTGATTGGTAACTGGCTGCAACCGTCTGCAATGTCGCCGTTGGTCATCACGCTTCCACCCATCGAATACAAACGAACAAGAGGACAATAGTTGGGTATGGGATTGGTGTGGCCCATAAGGCACCCCCTTGTTTCTCTTTGATTGCTGAAAAAATGCAATTAAAAATTTGGACGGTAATCAGGTTAGGTATACACGACACTGCCGTCATCAATCACCGTGCTACGACTGCTCACGGGATAGTTTTTGAAGCACCGAGGGCCGAAATGTGCATTCCAGTACGATGCTTAAATTTTGGCCACCGTATTGTGCGTCATTTGTGTAGAATTCAATTTGGACTGCTTCTTTCATTAAACTTTAGACTTAGGAAACGAACTGAATAACTACTAAGCCTGCTGATATTTTTAAACAAGAATTCTGTCATACAATTTGGTGTACGTATATAGAGTAGTATACGTAAGCAATTTGAGAGATGCACGTTCTGCCAACTTATGTTCATTTTATCACAAAATCAGAGACGTCGAATAAATATTATGTAAAAGTTTGCGAAACAGATTTCAAATATTAAATTAATGACTATAATTACACTGCGAAACTTACTAGATCAAATTTAAGACTATAAAAAGATCAAAAGTTATGTTATTTTATATTTATTTTATTTTATATCATTTTGATTTGATATATCATTTGATATTTAGTTGATTTGATATTGATATTTCGCGACTGAATACGTTCGAGTTGGTGGAAGTTAATCTGAGAACATTCTCCGAGTGCAAAGAGATGAAATTATTGAAGACAGAAATTCCTGCTCGGCTGAATAGAATTGAATTCAAACCATTTGAAGTTAAAGACTGCGGAATTTAATGCGAAATGGCCGAAAAGTTCCATCGTCCAGTGAAAAGTATTCTTATCAAGGCAGAAGTCGGAGAGGTTTCTACCGGTCGCGGATTTTCGAAAAAGCTTGCCGGCCCGGCCGGTCCATCCATATTCAAGCATTTTATCCGGCAAGAAAGAGGTTGTCCACATTTTTGTCCGCTTGTCCGTCGGTTTCATTATCGCTCGGTCGCGTAGGAGCAGTTACCCTCATTTGTATTCTAAGAACGAACACGGCGTGCCACGCCGCGATTTACTAGCACGTTCTACGAATTATTTGGTAATCAAATTTTTCCTGCGTCCACCCTTCTCCGGAGAAACGGCCGGAGAGGCGCGCGTCGTTTGGACCTTTTACAATGATTTCTCTATTTTACGGTGGCTGCGTGAGAGGGCCATTAGGAGGCTCGTGGAAAACGTGCCGCGAAAACGATTTCGAGTACGGCCGGCCACCTTCACGCAAGAGACAACCTGTCAAGACTAATTGTATTCGGATCGATCGCCGGCAATTTTACGATCCCCTGGAAAATGTTGTTCCATGCTTGCTTGTTTCGACCCTTGCACGAATTTTATGTAGTGTTGCGATTAAGTAAATTTGGATCGAAATGACCCAGTGTCACATATTTGCGGAGAACATGGTCAGCGAAATATTCGGGAACTGCTTAAAACAACTGTTTCACGGCTGGACCGAATGATTTGATTATTATTTGAGATGTAAGAATTAACTTACTAGATAATGTGTATAAATTTTTTTTAAACAATACGATTGGTTAGAATGAGAACAGAAATGAAAAGACTTACGTTATCGAACTTTTTTATGCGAGCCTGTTTTTTTATGATTTTCGACCAATAAGAAATCTAGAGATTTTTACATAATCCAATAACGTTTAAATATTTACTTAAAATTTCGTTAGAAACTCGGATAAAATAGTTTTAAAAACATTAATTTTTTATTTGTTCGGCCTTTGGAGCCAATCGACAAAAAATACTTCGTAATGTCTTATCATAAGAAATTACTTTATTCAGATTTGATGTAATTTGTAGCGTACATGCGCGAATAAAATACCTATCCGCGAATTTTCCACAATTATAAAATTAAAAGTCTGAAATGAATCATTTTAACTGGACGATAAATTCAACGTTACATATTGTGTTACATTTTGTATGAAAATATCGTTCGTCTTTATACGAGCAATATTGTTTTCACTTTGTAATTTATCTCCAATTTTTTCACTTTGTATGGAAAAAAACTTGTTCGAATATAAAGTTGTATGTGTTTAAAAAATGCCAATTTTCATTTTATTTAACATCGTTATACTTTTAACGTTGCGTCAACGTAACAGCAGTTACGATCATGAAAGATGGTTAGCAAAATAAGAATAATAATTAGTAGTTTTCAAAAAAGAGCCGATCGCAATTTTACAGAACTACATGGAAAATCTAAGAATCGTATAACATAGAGAACAGTAAGCGAACGCTTTTATCTTCCCTTTAAAAAAATGTATGGTGTTCCGTAGCACGCGTGGCGAGAGTAATTTTTATAATTCATATTTATACATATTAAATGCGCGCACGCCGAAAGCAATGGGTGTTATGAAAAAAAATGCATATTCGAGCCGAAAATAGCTGGATGAAAAATTTCAACGTTCTACTTTCCCTTCTAACGGAAACATATTTTTAACCTCATTTTATGTCACATGCGTGCTGAAAATTATGGCATTATTTTGTTGTTCCGCGTGCTTGCTAGTTCAATTAGAATATTTATGACGCAATAAATCTGTTTCTATAATTATATTAAGGAAAACTACGCACCCGTCGCACTTCGCAGGTATCTAAATAACGTGATCGCGTTTCAACGTCGGTCGATGATCTAACCAACAAGTTTACAACCAATCAAAAACAGGGAACATACATAGAATTCGTCGGTTTCAAGTGTCCGACCCGTGTAAACGACGTTCGCGGGCAATGAGCGATCAATTTTTCGAAAAAAAAGAAAGAACCGATTGCGCAACGAATTATTTCCACATTAACAAATATCGTTTGCAGCGCACGGAAATGTTGTGAAATTTAATCTTTCCAATTTAAAACTCCGCCGAATCTGGTCCCATTAATTCGTATCACGTCTTTCAATGGCAGCGGCGAACAATAAAATGAAAATTAATATGTAATAACAAAACAATGAAATAAAATACAGACTCTCGTTACTCATTCGTTTTTCGCCCGCGTAAATATCCATGGATCATATGTATAAACGATCGACTACAAACTGCGTTCTCACGAAAAAAGTGCAAAGTGCGCCGCGTGCATCGCATAAGCGACGCGGAATCATGGCACTCGCGCTCGTATATCAGTGAACTGTCCATCCACGTGGTTTTTATGCTTTCAGAAAAACAACGAGGTAATATGGAATAGCAGAGATACCTTGTTCAAGGATTTCGGATTTCGCGTGTCGAGTGTAACCGATATTCTTTAAACATTCAACTTCACCGTATACAATATACATATATCGGTCTTTTTGAAACGTTCGACAATCTGGTCACGTTTTGCAATAAAGCATAGCAACGCGACGACTAACCATTGAACAAATTTACAGAACAAACTTCTTTATTTCTATAATGAAGGCGCAAATTATTTAAAATCCGAAACAAATGATACGGATGAAAAATGCTGAATTATTCTAATAAAAAAAAGTTTTCCGAGGGAAATCCGAATGTCGCGTCCGCTTCTTTTTGAAGCGTGAAATAATTGTCGTACGATTATAATTTCAAACATTAAAGCAAGAATAACTTTTTTCTAAATAACAGAGATGAATATTATTACATTATTCTTATCATGGACCGTTTTATTGACGAAGACTTCATTGACATGTCCAAGTCTTTGAACGATTTAAAGAAACGTGAATTACGCAATGAATTTCTATTCTAAAAAGCTTTGTCAAATTAAAACTTATACAACAGCGTGTTTATTTTTGTTAGAAGTTTATAGAATCCGAAGTCGATGTGTACTCTGAACTGTTTGATTAAAAATTTATAGCAAATTCTTCTAACCAGTATTCCAATGTTTAGAACGAACAAACGTTTAGAACGTTTCACCCTAAAAGAATGAATTGCAAAGTAGGATTATTAATTTTAGAAAAATCCTACGGACGCGAAAATTCGTCGATAATTTTTCAAGCAAATTTTAAGCAACCCCCGTTAAATCAGTATCGGCCAATAACGTTGATCATTAACGAAACGCGGCGTATATCAATGTTAAACCTGATGTACCACCTTGCCAATGAGAAATTGTATAAATATCGACAGACGTTCCACGAGTTTGACGTTGAGCACTTTGTGTAGAGGACACAAAATATTCCCGGTACTAGGTGAACAGATTGAACAAACGTTGCTTCAATGTCAGGCTAATATTTACCGAATAACTCCGTATTGACTCAATGACAAACTCGAAAATTAGTCGTTATGCGAGTCCACCTTTATGCCGCACAAATAATCCCGCACTGTATTTGCAACAATGCTACCAGCAAAATTGTTTGATATCTTCATGGAGACAAATCGATCGTCATCGTCCTTTAATATCGAATGCACAAGTGCAGTTTAAAAGCTGCCAGCATCCTGCTGCGTCAATATTGCACCTGGTAATAAGTTTCTTAACAAAAATTCTATTATTAATCAGTTAACTGTCGTAATCTCTTCGAAAAGTGTTTAAATTACCGTAATTATACCGAATATGTTTGATTTCCTTCATATTTTGTTTAAATACAACAATTTTATAAAATATATAATTTAATTAAAAATATCAAATATACTTCTTAACCAGTTAGCTGTTTTTGACGAGTATATTTGTGACGAGTATATACTCGTCAAAAACAGTTGACTGGTTAAAGTTCTGACAAGCTGACGAATATCTTGAAAAATGATGGGTCATCAATATTGTCACTAACATTTGAAATACAATATACTAAAATATAAAGCCGAAGTAACGACATTTTAATATTGTATTTATGCAAAATGTTATTATATAACACGCAGATCATGAAATGAAAAAAATGATAATTGTATCGTACTTAACAACAAATCATTGTAAATAAACCTCATCCTTTAAAGTTGCAAATAAAACCTAGTTCACGTGTTTCGAAATTCTTCGAATATTCGCATGTCTATAAATAAAAGCTTTAAAACTACTGTTATACGATAATCTCGCGAATGAGATATGGAACAGAAAAATGTAATGACAACAATAACGCAAAGAAACGGACGACTGTAATTTTCCCAGAAAACATAACCCTTACAAATTCGAATGTTCACGAAGGGGAACACCGGCGACGCTAGAATTACGATGTAATCTCCGCGCAATCATTGTAACACCGCGCTCCCCCGGAAAAATCGCGCAATGAAGTTAGCGAAAAACACAAATAATTGGGAAATTCGGCCATAATCAGTTCCTCGCGCAGTACATCCCCGTAACCCGTAAATTTTATTCCGAACCGGAATAATATAGGTAAGCGAGGCTCGGCGATATGCACACGGATGTGCACCGTGCACCGTGCTCATGCCGCACATGCACATGCACACGCACTCGCCGGACGAACAAATGTAGTTTGGGATGCGCCGCCGCCGGGAGAAGAGGTAAAATCGTCCCGTTTGGCAGACTGTTTGAACGTTTTGCGACGAGTTTATTCGAGTTATCAATTTCCTGACAAATATCTGCATTTCCGTTCCCGTATCTCTCCCTCTCCGACTCTTTCGCTTTTCCCTATTTTCTCTGTTTTGTGATTACAATACAATCGATTTGATTTCGATGCAAAAATGCGCGCTGCTTGTTATACCGGTAATAATCCTTTGCCGACCTAACAAAAGTATGCATTTCACGGCGGACTGCGTAAAGGTAACAGCGCAACGTCCAGCGCTCGTTTACGCACTTACTGCGTCCAAAATGATTGAAATCGCGATCGTTTCTCGCGTTCTACGAGAACTTGTATCAATATACTCTGTCGCTTCAAAACGCGAGAATTTATTTAATTTCAGCTGCTTCGCGTCTAAAAATATATATACTTGCAGACATGTGGAATCTACCAATGCGATTAAGAAGAATCTACGCATTTTTAGATTACCAAATCGAATGAAACTTCAAATTTTTCAATTGATCATGTTATAACAGTTATATTTGGGCTTTTAACCTTTCTGTTGCAAGAAAATAGTGGTAAATCCATTGAAACTTTTACTCCGTATAATCTCAGATAATTAAGAGTAAAGTTAATTTATAGTAACTTCATAATTCTTCCTTTTAACATTTTGTGTACGGATTACGTTAAAAGTGGATCCATATTTCAGCAAAAGACCATAGCCTCCATGAACAATATAAAATATAATTAAAACTCAAAATATATTTAAACAAATCGAACTCAACGGTAAGATTCGCTAAATCATCTCCTTTAATTAAATATACAGGAAAATTTGGTGAACGTTCGATTCAAACAATAAGCAGAGTTATAAAAGAATGCGAAAGGATCGAGGCATTCTGGAGCAATTAATTCGTACAGTGAAAAAATGAAATCCGTAATTTCGCTTCGTTCCGCGATGATCGGATAATAGTGATCAATTTTTCCGTGTCGCTAAAATCAAATAACGATAGTGTAAATTCGCGAATGGTGCATCAAATGAATATTTACCATGAATCTCTGTCAATCGAGATAATGAGCATATTTCATGCGTAGGTATTGATATATTCCAACCTCTATTCGGTGTAGCTACCAAAAAGGGTGAACGGCTATGTGAGCAAAACGATGCGTCGCGGAGTTTAAAATACACAGAAACGGCCGACAAGCGTACGCGCCGATGAAATTATTTGCTGATCATGTCACAATTTTCCCCGCAAATTCTTCAACTCCATACGCCGATTATACAATTAATATCCACCGTTTAAAAATCTTATGCGACCAATACCAATCTCGTTCCTTCACAGTGCTCACAATTATTCTATAACGGTAAATTTAGGGAAAAAATGTACTTGTTTCTACCTTATTAAAAGAAACACTAATTTTAGTCCAAGTAAAGTACTAATGTCGTAAATATATAAATATCTGTAGCCGAAATTTTAATAAGCATTTCATCATACTTTCAATAACAGTTGATTAAAATATGAAACAATAATATTTGATAGGTTATTTGCAACTTGAATAATTTAATTTATGATACAACAACAGTTTATTTGGATTAACGTAACGAGTTCTTCCGAAATTATCATTTAAAAAAAAATGTTGAGTACCATTTACAAATAGCTCAGTCATTAAAGATCCTGTAAATAGATTTCTAGTAAATAAAGCTTCTTAAAGGTCAACACATTAAGCAAAAGTAAACACTTCATTTAAGAATGTTCAATTGACAATTACGTCAAATAGTCGAAACCCATTAACCAGGTAGCTGTTGCGATCTATTCATGTTTTAATTGTAGTACTAATATTTATTAGCACTAGCACTACCAAACCAGTCAAAATTGCTGTTTTCCGATTTTTTTCTAGATCAAATTTTTTCGCACACTTCTTTATCGAAGCATATAATATAATATAAATTGTAGGAAGTTTCGATAAATCTAGTCTTGGCATTGTTACAAAACAATATACATTAGTCGCGTTTAGGGCTCGCTAGTTTTGGTGTTAATCACTTAACCTAACCAATTAGCTACTTTTGTCGAGTATACTCATCATAACAAAAAATGTTGTCACATCTCCATGACGAGTGTACTCGCCACAAAACAGCTGACTAATTAAGTAGAAAGTTGCGCACAACTTACGGGCTAAAAATATATGATCTTTTAACCACGCAGATCCTGCAAAGCCCACAGAAAAGTTGGGAATAAAAATCTAGATAGCAGATTACTGATTAAACACTGCTCCATTGTTTCCTTGCAAACACATTGATCAGCGCCAAGTGCATAAAAGCTCAGCCATTCATTCGTATTTTGTAACAGAATACGATAGATAAATACATCGGCCGGTTAGTTCATAATTGGAACAACCCGTGTTTGCATCCATTCGTATTTTGTTTATCAAAAGAGCCAAGTTTTATATTTTATCAAACGAGCGGTGAAATATTGTTCGAGCCGAAGCTCGATCTAACACGAATATTTCTAAAAGCAGTATTTAACGAAAACGAAACACGATTCTCGTTAATTTAGGATTTTTCGACGACCGCATGGGCGAAAAATATAAATTTTCATCGCGAGCAGCCTCGCGGTCTTTACGCAACTGAAACGAATTCTCGATTCGACGCCACAGGACAAACAATATTTTACGCAACACGAGTCTTCTGTGCGGAAGCATACGCGCGGTGACAAAGTGAATATCGACTAATTAACAACAAGGTTACATAGTGCTTGGCCGCGGTCAAAGGACATCGTTATTCTGGCATCGGCCGTTTCGCAAAAATAAAACTGAGAGGCAGCTTGACGCCAAGGCTGCACGCCTTTATCCTTTTCCAGAGCCCCTTTTTTTAGCTCGTCTTGCAATCAAACGAAAATTAGCCGCGGTGTACGAAAGCAGAGAGAACGATACAGGGCTCTCCCGACCGCCGCGTGTCGGTCTCCTTTTTCTTTTTTTTTTAAATGATTTTAACAAGAGAGAATTTACAAAGCGACCAGGAGACGATTCTTTGAGGGTGAAAAAGACCGGAGACGGGCATGAAAAATGTTCGGCGGCGAGGAGAAGAGCGGTCGCCACGAATCTCTAGCCAAAGAAAAATGGATGGCTCTATCTTTCGGTAATTAAGACCGCACCGAAAAATAAGCAAACGCGCGGAAACGAAGCTCGTGTGCGCGCACGCGAGCCATCGGACGCGGCACAGCTGTTACGCCCCTGAGAATTCAAATAAACGACTTAGGTAGATTAAGCATACAAATCTCCGCGGTTCTTCCTCTGCAAATTCCTATATATGTTTCAGCTGCTCACTGTATATACATCGTTTGTCAACGTAAAAAGTATGAAATCCTCCAACTGGTATATTAAATGCAGCGAGAGTTTGCTTCGCTCCTCTATGTACAATAACGGAAATATCTCAAATAAAAAAATACACAAACTCTCAGAGTACAATGGTGACTCGCACTGCGGATCTTTGGCAGATATGAAAGTGTTCTGCATTGATCGCGAAAACTGAATGTTAACAAAAAGGTTTGCTTCTTTAATGGTTTTCATAAGTTGGTAACGAGATCACAGTATTTTTAAATTCTTTTAATGTGTTTACTGTATTCTAATGCACAGGGTGTTCCAAAAATACCTGAGGAGATACCTGAGGTCATTTGAAGTAACCGTTTCCTTTACAAGCATTTTCTCCGAGACATTGTTAACGAATCATTAACGAAAAACATTGACCAATGAGAAGCGAGCTCGACTGGCGCGAGGCGGCCGATGTTCATGTTTATTTTATTAATGTGTGGTTTACGCTTTATCCTACATGATTTTAAACTCACTTCGTGCAATATTCGTTCTACAGTTTTAGTCGAAACTGTTAGTAAACTGTTGACTCTCGTCGATATTCTCGAACAATTCGATGGTCCTCTTGAATAGTAGTACAACGTTTCCGCCCACGTCTTAAATTCTGTACGGTATCGTGTATTAAATGTTTTGCCCATATTTTTTTTTGCTGCACTTTTTGATATTTTATATTTCTGGGCTATAACACGGTAACTTAATTTACTACGGCACTCCGAAAGAATTAAATTACGGATTTGATGCGATATTTCTGCTGGTCTTGACATTTTTACATTATGTAGCACTTGATCCTACTCGTAGCAAGCCTGTATAAGTAATGGGAAATTCGTTAAATGTCTCTGTGTATACAAATGACCTAGGTATAATGTTTGTCTACATTTCTTGTCTCGCAATGATAGATCAACTGACTGTCCACTTACTTTTGTCCCTCTGTGCTTTGTTGACATTTTTGTTGCAACTTAATTTCGGTTTGCGCCGACCGTTAATATTTATTTTAAATGTTATTCAAATAATCTGTATACTGTAAGGATAAATATTAAATAAAAATGAAACATGTAATTATGATGCTGTATTGAATAACTTCATTCATATACATTTTTACCATCTGTTCACTTAATTTTGTCCCTCACTGTATATGTGTATATGTGTATATGTATATATATATATATATATATATATATATATATATATATTAATATTTCGCAATTGTGTTGCAGCTAAAAAAATATTGTGAGCCACGAATTCAATTTAATCATTGGATTTAATAGTGAAAGTATTTCTGCGCAAACAGTTAATTAATCGTTATGCATTGTTATAGGGTGAAATTCAATTTGCTAGTTATCGGTCAGCTTTTGTGAAAATATTTTAATAAAGTATGACTAAGTAACTCTGATATACTTTGAAGTGTCGTTTAATTGTACTCTTTTGTTACTTAAATCGAAAGATTAATTGAATACAGATAATTTTTCCCCTAATTGGACATCGCGTATGAAAATATGCAAAGGAACTGAATGTTAAGTAGTAAAAAATGGTTTCATTTATTAAAGTATTAATTGGCGTACCGAATATTATCGATTTATTAATGATTGATGATGAATCAGAGAATGATTCGTGACAAATCCAATTACTTTTTGATGAAATCTTTACGTTAACGAGCATAAAGGACGATTCCACCTTAATTTCGTTGCGACAAATCTTTCATTCGACGAAATAATGCTTTTCGATATCTTGGTTTTTATGAAATAATCCGTGGCAATGAGAATTTGCATAAAAAGATGCGCAATTCGGTCATGTGCGCATGACCCTCTCTTTTTATCGCCACGACAGAATTACACCGTGACGATTACTTAATCGCCTTTTTCACGCAAGTGATTATTTCGTCACGTGAGAAACATGAAAAAATTCATTGCGACGAACGACGCAAAAGAAAAATCGAATGGCGATTTCGTGGACACTGTTACACAGCTATACAGCCTCAAAATAAGAATTTATGCAACAAATATTCGACAATGAAATTATTTACACAAGCATTAAATTTACTTCCACCTGTCTTCGAGCACCATTTGTTCATATTTATGTATACTGACGAAAGTCAAGGGACATAATAATCACTTAGAAATAATTGTATATATTTTGTCTTCTCAGATAAGTCTTGATCTTAATTTGATGAGATTGTCTTATCAGTGAGATCATAATTGAAATTAAAAATTAACAAACAGCGATTAAATGATGATCTACATACATGGTATCCGACAATATTGCCTAAGAAAACAGAACAAACGCTTTGCGACTGAAAATAAAGAACATATCTTGCTCGAATTGTGTAATTATTCTTCACTTTTGTTAGCTTAAGATTGTCTTCTACAGTCGATGAAAAAAGTATTCATACATCTTTTAAAATGGAATAACTGCTTTATAATTAGGTCAAACGATCTAAATTTGTTTGCGTTATTAGAGTAATCAGCTTACTAAATAATGGCTAAAAAAGTTTTATCAAAAAGTTCAGTTGCTTTAGATGATAAAAAAATTAAAAAATTATGTTCTTTTCATCTCTTTTAATTTATATCCATGCTGAAAATTTCATTGGAATCGATTGACTTTTGGTTAAAGTTCGTGAAAAACAGCTATTGTCGCAAACTTTAAATATTAACCGCTCACAAAGTCAATCGATTTGAATGAAATTTTCAGTGTCCATATATGTTACCGAGATCTTTAAAATGCATTTTTTAAATTTTCGCTATAGACTCAAATAAAAAAGTTGAAAAAAGACAATCTTTTTTCAAAAGATTCTTTCATTTTGTTTGTCATTGCAATCAATTTTTGAAAACACTTCTTTGGCCATTGTCTAATAAGCAAATCCCTCCAACATCCCCAAAAAATATGGACCGCTTGGGCCATTTATAAAACAATTGTTCTATTTTAAAAGTTGTAGGAATACTTTTTACACCGACCGTAATCTCTGTGATTTCCACTAATATACTGGACTATATTTTTGTATTTTGGTTTCTATAAAGATCGATTTATGTCATCCGTTCAGGTACGAAACGTTTACAAAACGGTACAGTTCAAGCAAACGCATCTAGTATTTACATACATCATTGCGATCTTCTTTCGAATTCTTTCATTACGATCATCAGTTAAAAATGTTCAAGGAGAATACACAAAGTAAACATAAAATGTTAAACAAGAGAAACATTAATGGAGAATATTGGAAATTATTATTATTGTCTTCATGATTGTTTAAAGATCTATAATGTCTAACTTTGTGAATTTTTTCTTATGCTTATTGAATTAAATTACAACACACGTCTGCATTTAACGATCAGTGATGCAACATATAAACAGTTGCATCTCTTTCCCGCAATATATTTGTGAATTGAACCATTCCATGAACGTTCTATAAACGATCCGTGCTTAAACGGATGAAATAAATCGGCCACAAGTGTATCGAAGGAACAACAGAAAGATACCGTTATCGTGGATTTCGGTAGAAGTCCCTGCAAGAAAGAGACGACATGAAACGAAAAGATTGATCGACTTACGGCGATATGGTCGTCCTTCCTCAGGCGTAGACCGCTCGGTGTTCTCGGAGCCCGGAGTTGCGTTGGCATCGCGATCCTCTTCTTCCGGTGTGGCTCGATTGGGTCCCGACCCGGGCCCGGTCCCGGGTCCCGTCGGCGACCGACTCGTCGACCCGGCAGGACTTTGCGGCGCTACCTCTTGCCCCGACGCGCTGCTCGAACCGCCTCCGACGCCTCCGATGCCGGTGTTAGCTCCGGAAACGGAGACTACTGCACTTCCGCCGGCGGAGGATAACGACGACGGCGAGAACATGTTCGATATACTCGACAGAGAGCCGATGCTCGGCAATCCGGAGCTGGTCACTGGTCCGTTTCCGGTCTCGACTTTCAAGCACTTGCTCGGCGGAGCGAACGCCGATGGCCCCAGGGGCCTGAACCCTCCGAACGGCAGACGATGATCCAGAGGGTGCAAGAATTGCGGCGGCAAGTGGAGCATATGATGGAGACCGTAGCCCAGGGATGCTGCTGTGCTGAACGGCACTTGGAGGTCCTTCGAATCGGTCACCTGAGCAACAGAACGCAAACCGTTAAAGAAAAATTGATAGAGATGTATTCTTCTTTAGCCTCAGCAAGCTGAATGCTTCGGTGGTTGTTACAGTAGCTATAGATAGATCCATTTAAATCTTGATGCTAGTTCCTCTTGCAGAAGTTTCGAGATTTATTTTGAGATGTAGGTCGGTTCTCTTCGTGAATGTAATCTCTAGCGAAATATCTTCTAAAACGCGATAACTTTTTCTAAAACTGGACTAAATAATTTGAATTTTTCAGAGACTTTTTACAAATTTTTAAGAATTTTTACGATGACCAAAATACTTCTTTTTAATTCTGCTATTACACTTGGAGTGACAAAAGGAAATAGAATACTGTAGTTTTTAACTTTTTATCTGAATCTGAAACGAAAATTTAAAAAATTGTGTTTTGCAGATCTCGGTAACTTATATGAACACTGAAAATGTCATCGAAATCGGTTAACAAACAATTATGGGGTACAAACAATTAGAGATCATAATAATTGTAGTTTTATTACGGATTTTAGTGACATTTTCAGTATGTATGTAAGTTACCGATATCTGTAAAGCGCATTTTTGAAATAGAGTCAAATAAAAACTTTAAAACACGGGAGGTTTTTATGTCTTTCGTCATGCCAAGTAATAGTAAAATTAGAGAAAGTTATTTTAGTCTTTGTCTAGTAGACTAGTAATTCTATCATCTAAAAAGAAGTTCAGATCATTTAGTCCAGTTTTAAACAAATTATTGCGTTTTGAAAGCTGTTCGAATACCTTCTGCCAGGGATTGTAGGTAATAAATCGACGTCGAAATTTTATGCGCCAATGGCAAGAAGCTAGAGTCAAACAGAAGTTTCTTTAACCCTTATAGTGCCGAACAACGATATATCGACATTGACATAACCTTGACAAAATGTAGTTTTCCAAATACTTTTAATAAATGACAGTATTAATCCTTAATTTATGTTCCTTTTTGGACTTTGTAATTGTCAGTTTTTAGAAAATGTTTACAATTTCTTTCTGGAACTTCACCAAACAACATCAACCAGGTTTGCTAGTTTCTGGTCTTTTGGTCGCCACTGAAAGGGTAAACGAACGACATTGTTTGATTCTTTTAATTAATATATTTAAGCTTCGTCTACATGTCGTTGTGGTATATTCATAAGATCTGCGGTCTCTAATAATTCTAACTCAAAATTTAAATGGAACATTCGCAAGCCAGGACCAAAATAGATCCAAGACCCGCAATCCAAGCGTTAAGTTTGATTGTCGAAAATTACGTTAATACCCACTTCAAACCCAAATTAGATAATTGCGTTACCCAACACCAATTTTATGTTTCGTAGTTTAATAGACGATCCTTACAATTAATGTATCCACAATAATTAATTTTTACAAACATAGTAGAATCTGCGAGTTTAACAATTTCTTCTGCTCTAAGCATGAAAGCTATAGCATTAATTCTTGTATAGAACAATTCTGTAGAAAAATTCTAAGTAATGTCTGAACAATGTCTAAAGGGAACGAGACGCTTTCTATTAAATTAAGTCTTATATTTTCCGTGAGTATATTAAAAAAATATATTCTAATAAATTTATAATAAATATATATTCTAATAAAAAGATATATCGACTTTGACGCCTAAAGTCAACGAAAACTGTTTAGTCCATGACAAGTAGAATTTACTCAGGTTTGAACCTCGAGAAAGATAACCGGAGCTATAAACGTCACAACGCTGATTACGAACGGTAATAGTTTCAATTTTTAAAAATATAATGAAGCAGGGACTCTCATGAACACGGCAGCTTACGGTACAAAATAGCGTGACACTCGGCCATTATTGAATAAGCACTTTATTAACTGGGTCAGGTTTCGACTGCTGGTAATCGGAGATTACCGCTAATGTCTTTACATCATTTAAACGTCAAGAACTGGTTACCGTTGACGCAGTCCTACGTCATTTCACGCAATGTACAGCGAATAACGTGGATTTTTCGTGTACCAAGATTTTATCGCTCGGATTTATATGTATCTGACAATCAATTTTATTTCCACGTAAAATTGTATTACCCGCACCATTGTAATTATTTTTTGAAAAGTATCCTGCACTCGATGAATTCGACGAGGCTTCTCAGTTTTAATATATTTGTGTTTATAAATTTTTAATTATTTCAACTTGCGCGCGTTACGTCGAGCATTTGTTTCAATTTTAAACAACAAGTGGTTGCAAACATGATATTACAAAGCAATATGTTGTTTTTTTTCGCTACCATTTTAATGTCAAAACTCTGCGGTATACGGGTATTGATTTTTAATAGGTCCATAACAAGACTATGTATTTTCAATGAAACATTTGTTTACTTAAAGAACGCTTTGTTTCGAAATGATAAACCGACACAAATATTTAAGCGACAGGGTGCGCGTTTCAGTTGTCGCGTGTACAAAAATATTTTCTTCTGTAACACTATTTTGAATTTAGAGCGATGAAACAAGTATGCATGTAATTTAATATTTCCGATGTAATCGTTCTCGGCAGCCATAAAACGAATGGTTCATTAATATATTTAAACGCTGTTTGAATATAGTAAACCGTGGCGTTTCACTCGCACATTTCACAATCAAGCAATTATTATTAAATAGCATTACTTTAGCTCGTTATCTCTCGTTGAGAAGCCACGAAACTTTCAAGACCATAACTCGACTAGAAACGATCTCTTCCCGGTATCATGGTTCAGACACACTTGAATTAGCTAACATAAGGTGCCTCTAATCACTAATTTTCTGATGTTATTACACCGGTCGTTTCTAATTACGCTTATGAAATCGTGATCAATAAAAGGGGGTTGCGTGAGATGACGTTCCTTTTGTTTCGGCACTCGCAGACTATACTTATATATGCGCACAAATTTATTCCTTATTTTTCACTTATCTTCCATGTAGAACCACTCCCACATTCGCTAAATTAATAATTTCGAAACACCCAGTATATAGATAATCTGTAGCTTTATTTCTACTATTATATAGTATATTTGATCAGCGACATTAAATTCTCGATTCTTACTATGAAAAATATAAATTTATGGAGCAGATCAATCGATAACAAAGCTGTTGATTACTAAGAGGATATTCATTAGTAGCTGCGATTCCACGGATATTAATTATTATATTTAGATTTAATTATAGTAAAATTAATAATTCTTTTAGAATATCGTTTTCCTCGAAATATTTAATGTTTTTCGAATTGGCTTGCATAATTTCTCAAAACTTGTTCAAGCAGTCTCTTTCTAATCTAACATACATATCAAGTAAAGATAATATCAATATATGCAATAGCTTTCTTTTTTATTTGAAGAATTAAACATTTTTACAAAAAGAAAATGATCTTTTTGCTTTATATGGTTACTGCCTTGTGAGAACACGTTCCATATGCTTCGTTCTGATTCGCGCTATAGTCACACTCGTATGAATTAAAAATATCTCTGACCTTTTCGTTGTTGATGAATGCGATACGTGATTCGCACAAGTCAACCTAAACGACCCGTTACGACAAAACATGTAACGACATGAACAAAAATAAAAAGGAAGCCTCTGAAATGACACTGTATCTCGATGAAACATACCGAAACATGTATATGAAACGTTAAGTGCCTTGGAATGTAACAATTTGATACATGTCTCACCTAAAAATCACCGAAAAACGATGCGTCCAACGATGTATACTTCGTTAAAACGTTACCTTTTAATTTGCTACCGCATAGCGCGTGCTCAGAACAGCGTAACGTGTCTAATTAGACACCGAAATCTTCTTTCGTAGTAAAACGTCGATGTATATCCAGACAGCTCAATATTCAGTAGCCATAAAAGAATTAACATAAATTCTTTCGCACTTACCTACGGTAAACGATGATGCATCGTTGAAGCGTTCGAGCATTGTCATTGATAGAAGCAGATATAATTCAATTCGTATTAGCCCGCATCCACGTATACGCCGATTAACGCGCCTGTATTTATTACGATAAATGCTAATTTCGTGTAAATGCAAAATTGTTAATTTTCCGTTTTATAGATCGCGAAAAGCCCACGGAGCACATTGAACGCTCGAAGAATGTCAATGTTGCCGCTGCCTATTACAGAAGCAAGGATGACATTTACCATAGCCTGATATTTCGTTATTATAAACGTTACAAAACAGAACTCGTTGATTTCCATCGAAGCATTCACTACGCCAGCTTAATAGACTCGTCAATCACGCCGAATAGAATGATACAACTGACGGGGGAAAGCTTCACGTTTTGACGGATTATTATAACACAGTGGTTTCACGTTATTAACAGTATAATGCCATATTGCTTTGGTATTATACGCTATTTCAATGTGCTCCAATGCATAGGAATACCCGCATGCTGCAAATGAGATATCCGGTTATATAACATGATAAGTTTTAGTCACGAATTTTGTCGAATATTTCAGCGAATACGCAACATCGGTTTTTCATCGAATCAGCACTATCATTACTGTCCTTGTTAAGTATTACTCCAGGAAGAATTCTGTAGGTACATAATCATCGGCAAATGTTAAATCGTTTTAAAAACATCCTATTATGTGTTCTATATAATTAATGTATAAATTGACCTCCGTTTCGTCGAAGCAGAATGTATATATTCATCGAACTTTATTTAAACTCTGTCCCTGTTCTATTATTTCGTTCCTTAATATTATAAGTGCTCCAACGATATATTTGGTCTATCCGAAAACGGTGGAATATCTCATTAGGAAGTGATTATAAAAGTAATATAATCAAACCTGTTATTTTAGCGAAACAATTTTCCTGCAGAAGCTACTTCCTCGGCATTTAGCACCGTTCGTTAAAAATACGTGAGAACTTCAAACGGCAAACAGAAACTGGTCACTGTTTACGTCATTAACAACATTCATTTTCATACCTCTCCGGAATAGAAAATATACCAAAAATATATACATGTTTGATATTCGTGCACGCTGAAAGATTCAAAATAAACGTATAAATAAATAAATTGCTTGGCGAAAGATTCGTTGAATATACTTCAGACACAAATACGATCGTACTTATGCTGGTACAAAATATAGTATTTACTAAGAGTTGGACAATACTTACGCATTATTCGTGTTCGCATGAATATCTAGACTGTGGATTTTCTGCATTTGTGATTAATATGTAGAGGTCAAACACGAAATAGTAAAAATATTTGTACAATAATATCGTATTACTGTCAACTCAATGAAACGATGAAAGAAAAATAAATATTTATATAGTTTCTACATCTTATAATTAACGAAGGCTATTTTTATTTTGCATAGAAATCCGCAGTCTAGTAATATCCATAAAATAAATGTAGGGCAATCACCGCGGGCAAATGTTTTAATTTATTAAACAAAAGAACCGTTTTGTACAAGAGAATGCTCACTGTACCAATATCTCACATCATCTAACGCTGTGTTCCCCATTAATTTGGTAATTTTTTTCAATTCTCCACCGTTACTTCATTACCGCGAATTCATTGTCTATTATCGCGTCGAAGATCTCGTAGCCTAATATTCGCTTGCTTATTGAAAACTTGCGCAACGAACTTTCCGCAGGCTTTTTTTATCCAGCGTATGAAGATTTCGTAGGCGTTTCCGTCACAAAGACGGCGACTCAAATAAAATGCGAACACTGCGCGCAGCAGCAACCGATTGGTTTACAATAGCGAATTAATTACTTGCTTTTGCAGACGTTAAACGCGCGCGTGGCACCGGTGTAACGAAATCTTGCCCGGTTTTAATTCCCAAATTATCGAAAAATTGTTGCGGCGCGACCCTTCCGCCCTTAAAATTTGCAACGGCCGATGCAGTTTTAAACGGGCAACATGAACCAGGGGAGGAAAAAAAGATCGGGAACGGAAATGTGCCGGCGAGATCGGTTGCCGAATTTCCGAATAAACATTTCATCGAATCGATAATGATGTAGCCCCGGCGAGTTGTACGGGAATTAGTACGGCACGATTAGTTTATTATTCTTTTATGCCAGGAAATGAGCTTCTCGTTTGCAGGTCCCGGTGTATTTCTGGCTCCGTTCAATCAGTGATTTATTAGGTATTCATTATTATTTTAATTACAACCGGCCAGCACCGACACCGGCACACGGCTATTTTTTCTCGCGAGCCGACGGCGACCGGGTCGGTCGATCGCCGGCTGCGCTTTTTGCATATTCACAATATTTTTTTGGTTTAATTCGGCCACCGCCGACCCCTCCGATCATTGTCGTGCATCGAATAAAGCGCGCGCAAATCTGGTTGTTCCGCCGCGATTAATTTCCAAACAGAATTATCTCATTTTTTAGCGTTACCAAAGTTTGATGCACTGCCGCGTTTTATTGTCCCATTCCAATCAATTGATGCGTACGTGTCTTGAAAGACAGCCGGGGCTTTTTATTTTTTATTCCGCGCACTCATTGTTATTGGTTTCCATAATACCGTCGTATCGGTCTGTGACATGTGTTCAAACGAACTCGTTAATGAACACTTTAAAAATCCATACGCCCGGCACGTATTCCAATCGAATGCTTGCCTCGCTTTTAAATATACATCGACGGCCGAAAGTGTCCGAACACTTACACGACTGTCATCAAAGTACCTCGCGGATATTGTTTTTTGATCGACTTTCACCGCACACACCGTTTTATCGTAAATGATATTCGAATTTCTTTCGTTATATGCACTTCGGCATTAGCTTGTCTTCTATTAGCGCCCAGTTTAATAATAGCTTGTAATAACGTCTACGCAAATAGGAATCTGTGTATTGTGTTATTAGTTACAATATATGGGGTGGGCTGGAATTCGTAGTACAATCGAGCAGGGGATGATTCTATCTGAAAAAATAAGAAAAAGTTTGGTATAACACTTTTTCATCCGGGCTCCGTTTTCGAGAAAGTCGGTTTTAAAGTTTGTTCATCTTTCTGAAGGATTTCTTTGTCATCTATTCTTCTCGTAGTTGCCTCCGTCCTAGATAATATTTACAAACATTAATTGTGCGAACTATGTAGTAAACGGAATATTTACATCATTGTCTATGTTCATAAACATTATCGCGAACGGAGGCATAGACGACAACTAAATTCTTCACAAATATGAAGAAATTTTAAAATCGATTTTCTCGAAAACGGAGCCTCGGATTTAAAAAATGTTATACCAAATTTGTTGCTTATTTTCCACGTAGAATCACCCTTTGCTCGGCTGTACTACGAAATTCGGTCCATCCCGTATACAAATATCATAGACACAAAATTATAATTATTCAAGACGGGAATAAATGTGTATGCTGTTCGTGTTTTTGCAATTGTTGCACAATATTTTTATTTCACGTAAAGATCCGCAGTCTACTTATTATATATTATACAATTTATGTTATCATTAGACTGGCGAATTTTATGCATTCGCGACAAAAATGAATTGAACAAACATAAAACAGTAGAAACAACGGAACGATTTTACTAGCAATTTGTTGTATTAAGTACTCAAATAAATCTTTATTTAATTTTCAATCCTAGAGAGTAAGGAATACAATTTTTATTTTGAATAATATGTGATGATGTCATTGTTAAAACATTTTTATGTTTTTCTTTTCAGCAAAACATTTAAGCACGTATTTTATAGACACTTTTGTGAAACAATTAAACGAGGCTTGATAAAATTGTTACAACAAAAGTAAAGCGAAATCGTATATGCACAGATTTAGTTTTACGCAACCGTCTCTCGCTTTTGTTCTTTCTCCTCGTCCAGCGTATTCGATATTGTTGTTTGTGATCCGAGTTGGTCTTTTGTACTAGCTCGAAATGAATCCAAACCATTTGAATTCCACAAGCAAAAATTTATTTTTTCATATTATTTTCAGGTTACTAAACTGCCAATAAGGAAAATGAAATTTTATCAGAGTTTTACGATTTTTGATTAGAAAGAATAGAATTCGCACAAACGTTACTCAATCTGCAAAGTGAGCGTGAATTCGCTATAAATATGGATTCCGTGTTTTCCTAAGAAACTATTAACAGCAAAGTAGCTCCGATAAATGCGATGACGAAATAATGACACAAGGGATTAAGAAAGACTGGTAAGTTTCCCGTCATTAAATCATAAGTTATGAAACCGTGACTAGTCAATTTTAATTTTGACAACTTTCCACCATATTTCATTAAATTCTTTTATCTACAAATGTAAAAGCTTTTTAATCAGCCAGGAGCTCGTTGTTAGATGAATAAAAAAACCATTCGAAAAGGTTAGCATGTTTAACAAAGACTGATCGTAATCTCAAATAAAAACGCTAATAAATCTTGCTTTATCAGCAGCAAGAAAATGTAATTTACACTTGTACCTATTTCGTAAAAAATAAAACGATTTTCCTAAAGGGGGTGAAAACTCGTTACCAAAAATGTATGATTAACGACAAAGCTTATTTACAAACACATTACATAGAAGAAGACTTCGCTTCTACTAATTACATCCACCAAATAATTCCTTTTTGAATACGTACACCTTTCGCGTCACTTTTATCATATTTCCTATAAGTGTAGATACATGTATAATCAGTAATTAATACTTCCAAGACAACGTAATAACTAGACTGAGGATCTTATACAGTTGAAACAATAGGCAGATTGAAAGAATCGGGAAATACCGACTACATTATTATCAATTTATTAATTGTTGATAAACTTTTATATAACGCAAAGATTCACAGTCTAGTAACGATAATTACACCGGTCTGCATAACTTCAGCGCAGTTGCATCCAATACTTACGATACCCTATGTCGCTGAAATGATTTTTGCCCCTCATTTTTTCCGAAGAGATGCTATTGTACCATACGTACACGTATACATACATATACATTTGTCTACTACACTACTTATCCATCTATACACGTACGTTCGCCCACATGCAACAAAATCCCTATTCAGAGCATGCATTAATTATCAGTGGCCGTGCATAAAGCAACAAGCGGCCGAAGCGATTGCATCTGTTGTTGGCCCATTGGAATGGACATTTTTCGAAGCATAAAGATTGGGCGGCTCCCTTTTATTATTCACTACGATAGTGCGCTAAAACGAATTCGCAATAAACTGCGAGAAACATAAAGACCCGCGCTATGGCAAGCAGCTTTCATTAAACGTAACACTGATTAAAACCGCTTTTGATATTCTAGCACAGGATTTTCTCCTCGCGATTTTTTGGACAATGATTGACTGCCCTCCGATGATTCTCTCGCAAAAAAAACGACCAACGTTTCACGAATCACAGGCCAGACCGTCCAATAGCTTCTGAATCGCGCTCCGCTGTCTGACGATTATGCTTAATGGATAGGTGTTCTATGAAAAAAAAAATTCGTTTTCCCACCGGAAAGTATCAATCCAAGGAGTATGAAATATATTTACAAAATATAGTAACAAGACAGTCTTTTTACGCGTTCTATTAGATAGGCATGCGTCGGCAGAATTATATGCGGAACAGGAACGCGACACTTTCTAATCCAAGTATTTGCTCGAATTAAGTACGAGAAGCTTGCTTTTGCCTCATTTACTTTGCTCGGAAATCTTCTAGAGAAATTATGAAACATTGAAAGAAACATTCGTAATGCTTTCCGATATAACTCATAATTTGATCTTCAAATTATACACTACAATTTTCTATTTCTCAATACATCTTTTCATCACTTATATTGTTCCCTAAACAGAAAACTATCTATTGAACGCTATTTCATTGTTCTAATCAGCTTTTCCCGACGAACGTACACTCGCGTCGGAGAGTATGTTAACACCAAAAATAATTTTCAAGAAATTAATCACTTTATTACGGATTTAACCTGATACTCTATAGTTTTTACAAAATTAATCGCTTTATTACTCACATGGAACAAATAACTAAACATTCGCACAACGGAAGAAAACCAAAGCTGTCGAATGACGTACGAGACATAGTTAGACATTTATTATGCGGGAAAAAATCGAATTCGCATCGCATAAACGACCGAACCAATTAATCTACCGAAACTCGAAAACCGTATTTTTTAATCTTTCGATGATAGACTGAAACAAAGAGATTAACAATTTGTTTAATTTCTATGTGGTTGCTTTAACATCTCAAAACAATTCAATTCACGTGGATCAATCTGAAAAAGGTGATTCAGTTTGTAAAGGTTTTAACGTAGTTTCCGATGCAAGCGTGTTTGTCCGCGATGGGTTCACTAGAACAAAATCCTTGAAAACCGAAATTGTTTGAGCTGGCGAGGTGCATGGAACCCGTCAAGAAACGGAACCGCTGAATTAGGCTAACGTGAAGAAAGGCGATCAAGCCAATCGTCGGCGTGGTGCGGTCTACGGTCCTGTTGCAAATATTATTTTCGCCGGGTTGCGTGCGAAAGCGAACAGCGAGGAGTGCAAGCAAACACAGGCTCAAACGTATAGGTAAGGATAATAGGACACTAACTTGTGGATTGAAGGGTCTTTGCATTCTCAGAGCCTCCGGCAGCCCCCCGGACTGTGAAAACACAACCAGAGACGGCGGCGGTAGATGATTTGGCACGTACGCAGAATTATCCATCTAGAACAGATACCGTCGTGTTCCATTTCTCAATCTTTCACCGGTCGATCTTCAACCGATTTCCTCGTGCGCGGCCCGTCGCGAATAATTCCAAATTGCAACAACGCGTATCGACCGGGAAAGAGAATAGCGGACGCGCAATGTTGCGATCGTCGGCGTCGAAGTTGGCTTCGGATACGAAAGATCGTGGAAAAGCCATTTGTCCGCTGTAAAGATATCCGTCCGTGTAAGCTGAGGAACTGCACCGACTCGGACGGAGATCGAACGTGAAAATACTGTTTGTATCGAATCGAATATCTAGCTATAATTTCTGCATTGGTCAGAAATATGAGACTCTCACACCATTTTATCGGTCTCTTTAACACTAGAAGCACCGAGCGCTAAAAGCGACTGGTTTCTAATGTCTCGCGAGAGTTACGAGAGCGCGTCTGAGAGTTTGCGCAATTTTTATTGCAACGCGGCGGGAATAAATAATTTTATTTTGTAGCAAACCGCGTTTATGGCTTTGGTAAGCGTTGGACAAGAAATTGCAATCCCTTATGAGCTCGTCCGGTATTTCTGCTGTTAAAACCATAAGGCAGAATAAATAGCTTGTTATGGTACCAGACGTATGCTACTTATCGGGTGAAATATTATTCCGGATTGTTTAAACGGGATTGCATTTGTTGCTATTACGATCAAATGAAAGTTATATCTACGCAGGCAACTTTATAGTTGGAAAGTTCTGAAAACTGGATATGCTATGAAATTCATTTTTTCTTAGAGTGTTTATCCTTCGTTTGAGGTAACTATTATGCATCTCGCGATTAAATGTCAAAACAGTTTTACATTCAAAAGTCTAAGAATTGTAAAACGCAAATAGATTATTTGACCTGGCATGATTGAAAGCTCTGTTTTATTAATATAAAAAGATCGCGATATATGATTGCGAGAAATTTGATTCGATACGAAACAGTATTTGTTGAATTGAACCTTTTACTGTATTGTGTATTCTTACGAGTGTATTGTGTGGTGTTATGTTAGTGGTTGCCTGTGCGTTGAACGATTCTTCGAGTTTTTTGCAAGAAATATTTTATAATTTTGCTACACGTGACAATGTAGTACGAGACCGTGAAGCATTCGAACACTCTGATAAAAAATATGTTCGATCAACTGTGCTGACTCAGCAGCGATAACAACTATTGTTACACTTTCGCAAATAGTAAAATGAAGTTTACCGAAGCAAATAACACTTTGTATTATACTATATTACTGTATTATACTATATACTATATTACTCGTACATAATTTGTAATTCATTACGAGATGTCTCATCTTTTGCACTAATTTATTCTTTCACGAATCCGACAATTTTTATCCCTTCGAAAATTGACAGTATGACCTCCGCTATAGTCACGCTAATTATCCTCTTAAATATTCTCAATCAGAAATAGCAGAAACTTATACAACCAAATGGTGTGCAACCATTTCAAATTACACAGTTTTGATAGACATGTTGCAAATTGCACGGTACCGTCGTCTCGTATTCCAAAATTCTACGCTAAACATTTCATTATCTCTGAATTATGCATAGAGTACAGATTTGTGGTAAAAGAAAGGTAGGCGAAATACCCACAGGTGGAAATATCAGAAGAAACAACAAATATAATGTTACCTTGTTAATATTATCAAGGGCGGACGTATTTTCTTAAATATTTGAAAAAATATCTCTTCTTTCATCTCGCCTAATGATTCGCAGTGTAATTTTGCACCTTGGTTGCGATATTGCGTAAAATAGTTTTTCAGCAAACAGAATATTCTCAGGAAATATTTCCTAACCTGTGTTATATTGATTAAATTGAAGAATTATTTACTTTCACATTAACAGACACGCTATTTAAAACAAATTTTCATACATAAATGAAATTCTCTTTACAAGATACATATGTATCATTAGAAACATTATAGTATCTATGAAACGTTAGTTGAAATAATTATTTGTAATACATCCTACAACAAATATTATTTCAATCAATAATTCTAATTCATCTATAGTAAGTAAATAGGTATTTTTAAATGTATTCCTAGAATATTTTTATATTTCAATATTTTTTATTTAAAACATCCTCGGCACCGCTCACAATTGAAAAATCTCGAGTGACTTTTTTACGAACGAGAGGACAATAAAATTACTATAAACGTAAAATAATTTGGAACATTTAAGGACAATTCAAGCATGATATAGTCAACGACTGGATCGACAAATGACTTCGATTTCTGTTCCTTCTTGTGTTTCAACGAGAGCTATCGAATTTGATCCACGAGCAACTGCATCGATCGTGGTTGTATCAGCTTCTCTTTCTCCTACAGGGAAGAGCATGAAAAAGCAACTCGAGGAATCGGAAAAGTTCGTGTCGCCGTGAGTGTTCAGATGCATTAATCGAATCGAAAAATTAGTAACTGGTTGCCGACTGACTCATCGATGGAATTCGATTGACGCGCGTAAATTTAAGCGTGCAAGTAGAAACTGAAATTCGAGAAAGTATGTACTCGAATCGGTCGCTTTCAAATTAATTAACAAACATAGAATTAGCATTTCAGTTATCGTTACCGAATATCGAATTTTCTCCTACGTTTTACGTATTTCAATCAACTGTACAACTGTATAATAAGTTTTATATATCGATATCGAACGAAAAATTTTATCACAGAAAGTGGAATAATATTTCTAGCCCCCTTTCTTTCAACAATTTTTACTGTACTATGTGAAAGCATAATTTCCTTGTCACTGACAAATTAAAAATTAGTGATAAGCTGTATAAAATATTATTCCCGTAGTTCTAGGAAAGTAAGAATAAAGAAAGCACTTCATTTGTTGTCTGGACAATTTTTCACAGTGAAAATAAAAACGAACTGCCATCAATTGTTAACATTAACACTCATTGAAGGCTAGCAAAAACCTTGACATATCAATATAGTAGTTAATTTCAGAAATTCTTAACAGATGAAATCAATATTTATTTTCTATCAATCGCACGGATTGTGTTCTTCCTTATAAATACCAAATTATTATTTCCAAAATATTTTCCCACTAAGTAAATGTAACAAAACGGTAGAGTGGTCCACAAATTTGCGAAGGAAAATTTCAATCAACTTCGTTTGGAATACTGTGTAACAACTAAACGTTATTTGCTTCGAAGATCGTAAAACAGTGTTGTGAAAACAATATTCTGAAACACTGTTAATCGGCAATCAACACTGAATACCGTTGACGACACGAGCATCTGCAACGCAACGACGCAACAGGCTAACGTAATTTCGATCACTCTCGAACGCGACAGAACGTCTCTATCACCGTTATCATAGAAGAAGAAATACGCAGAGACAAAAGTGAGTGTACATGTGTGTACGTGTAGCCATTTAATAAACGATTGTATATTAATCACCATCACGCGTACATTTTGCTGATCGCCGAAGAAGTCACTGCACGAAATACGACCGTCTGAAAACATTCACTCTATTTCCATGGATCTCATGGTCCTTATCCGTCTCTTAGGGAACGTGTCCTTATCACCAGCTGTTTGCACTAACAACCGCATAAATCGATTTCGTAGCGACGTCGCGAGCAATCCGTTCGAAAAGAGCGCGTTAGGCGACGAACAAAACCTAACCTCACCGCGTGGCTGTCACGCGGTCCGACAGCCGCGTCTAAAACC
Organism: Augochlorella aurata; assembly: GCA_028455555.1. Classification (NCBI taxonomy): domain Eukaryota; kingdom Metazoa; phylum Arthropoda; class Insecta; order Hymenoptera; family Halictidae; genus Augochlorella; species Augochlorella aurata. The sequence goes on from CM052148.1 coordinate 5,401,693, forward strand.
ACCTTGTGCCAGACCGACGGGAACTCGTTTGACAGTCGTCGGGAACGTGTCGTTCGAGGCTGGTTATATATCGTCGCGTTAACGAAGCCTCGTCGTTTACATTGATAATAAACTGTCGACAAAGTGGCGCGGCGGATTCAAATTCAAATGGGCTCGTGAGCCCGCCACGGGTGATCACTCCGACCTAACCTCTCGGCGACTGATAATACCCGACAAGTACCTCAACTGGTGGCTCGGTTCACTCAGTACGGCTCTCTGGTAAATGCACTAAACGTGGTGAGCCAGGTACGAGAGAGGGGTCAGTGCGAAAGGAATGCGCCAAGCCTGTGCGAGCAACCTCGTGGACATGCGAGTGCAGACTGATTGGAGTGTGAGGATACTTACCCACGAGTCGTGAGAACGGTGGCGGTGGTGGAGGCGAGGTAGAGGCGTGGAGAAACAAACCGGCGGCGGTGCTGGCGTGCGCGCGTGTTTTCCGCCGCCATTACTGGCGCCACTGTAGCGGCACTAGGACACCGCGCATGCGCGGCATGCGCACACCGCCGACGCGCAGCCGCTACTGCGGCGCACCGTCGTTTAATCGTGCGTCAACAACGTAGCCAGCAGCATCTCGAGATTTTAGGCCGCGATCTCGAGAACGAAATATGAGCTTCGTTGTTTCGATAGTTTTGTGAAACTGTGAATGCGTGTCGATCGATGGTCTTCGAATTTTCGTTTAAATATGCTACGGCAGGATTGCCACGATTGTAATAGACGAATGCATCGTTATTGCGTAGACTAGACGTTGTGGGATTATTGTCGCGTGTTCATTGCGTTGGGGACTGTGCTAGATCAGATAGCATTTCGAATAAACTACTGAACTGTGTTGTACTGGTTAATTTCAAATTGTTATTTAGTTTCGTATTGACGAAGTTACTATTTTAAATATTTCTTTGTTTTCATGAGTATTGGAGGGGTCGCAGAGAAACCTATCATTTTTTATTTTGTTGAAAGTGGACTGAAAGGAAAACCTCGCATATTACCTACAACCGTCCTAGTACATGTATGTAATGTGTATTTCAGTTGTGTATTTTTGAACACGAATTTCATCTTCAAAATTTATTTTCTAAATTTTGAGCTCATTTTTGTAATTCGGGAATTTATACATTGTAGCATGAGCTTGACAGCATAACATATCAATTGAAGTAATGATTCCTAATGATATTACTCGAATTAAAAATTCCAATTATATGAAACAGACAGATGTTATCAAATATTGTTTTATTTAAAAATAAGAGATACAAAACGGTGGTTATTTGTAAATTTTTCACAAAAAGGTAAAAAAAAGGGAAAACAAACAATAAAAATTTGTATTTTTGCGAAGCAAAACTGCAACATATTTAAATGTAGAAAATAGTAAAAGGAAAAATTGGAGTTTAAATTACAGAATAAACACAATTTCCTAATGTGTACTATTTTAAGTTTATTAAGTGCATATTATATTCGTGTACATTTCGCGAATAACATTTGTTGTACCAAAAGTAGGATGATAGATATTGTTTGTTGTAGTGAATTTTTTGTAATAAAGGGAATAATAAAGAGTTACATCTTTTAGGAAAATCGTGAAATGATAATCATAATTCATTAAACCTGGTTAATTTGTTACGTCTAAGTAATGTTACTGTTCGTTTAAATGGTACAGTTAATGAAATATTAACATTTTTTTAACATTTTGAAGAATATAGAAATGTTAAGTTTTCAGGGAATACTATAATTTAAATCAACGTACGTGAAAATAGTGATTAATCTGTAGTAGAAATTCTAATACTGAAGTTAGTCACGAAGTATCAACGAATAGATTATGACATGAACATTATGTATATATTTTTCATAAATTTATAAATAGTTTCATAGACTTATAAATAGTTAAAAGTTTATAAATAGCACGTATTTGAAAATAGAAAATGAAAAAAGTACAATTAGCTAGGAAGCCATTTTTGAATCAATGAAATGGCAGTACGCAATACTGAAAGGAAATCTGTCTTTTATTAGTCGTTGAAAACCCATTATTCTTCTACATATAAATTCAGACTTGAAAGGAAATATAAACAAACTTGCTAAAAAAACGCGATCGTTACATTTTTTCATCATCTACAATAAACATAATTGAAAGAAACTGATGCACACTTTAGTTCCATGTTTAATTTTTTGGTTCTAAACATTATTTTTACAACACTTTATTTATAACAGTATAAATATTTGCAGAACTGTTTTCCAATGCAGAGTTATGCTCTTGGATACATAGGCAAAAATAGACATAACATCAAGCACAAACTATGTAAAGGTACCTATGTATTTTTATTGCTAAATTTTATAGTACTCAAGAATATGCTACCATTTCCTTCTATGTATTAAATAACATTTGTTATTTAAGTTATGGCGAAAATTAAAACCATAAAAAATATACTGTTTAAAAGCTTTTTAAAACTGTTCCGATTTGTTCATAATGTAAATAAAAAATATTTGCTACGAAAACTCGGCGCCAATTATTGTGGCGGTAAAACGTTCAAAATGATGGGGCTAATGTTATCAGCAGACATAAGAAAATGGGGATGGCGGCGCTATCGAACGGTAACATCCGGTAACACAAAAATGGAAAACGTAATTTTCTTCACAATCAGTAACTAAAATTGATTGTATTTAATTATAAAATGCTCCTAGTGATTCTGTGTATCAAAATGATATCATATATTGCCAAGAATACAATTAATTATGGTTTTCTAAAATGAGGCTTTTCCACGAAACAGAGGAACACTATGACCATCTACCGATGAAACATCTGAACTAAACTTTCCTATAAGGCAAATGGAGTTGCAAAAAATATAATGAAATTGGACAAGACTAAAGGATGACTAAAATAATATTGTAAGTATATACAAATGATTATCGGACTCTCTTTCATATATATTGTATCATACAGAAAACGTTTATTCATTGATGCGAAAATGCAGAAAATGAAAAATTTATTACGGCTATAAACGATTCTCTTACACAGTTGACAGTAACAATTATTTGTAGTCATAATATTATATTCTTAATATAATCTAATAAAATATTATATAATATATTCTTTCAATGACAGACATGCAGATGCAGAAAATGTCTCTAACTCTTATACCGACTGAATATTCGCAACTGAATTCAGCTCCCTCTTTTTACGAACGATGGTCAACTAAGGGTAAATTCATTAAAATATTGTTGAAATGCAAAAGACATGTACTATACATATTTGTATACTAAAAATCTAGACTTAACAAATTAGTTGCACTAAAGAACTGTGCCTGAATAGAATTTCGAAAAAATCGTTTCCTATTTCCTAAAAATAAAAAACTTATTTTAGGATCATTGAAATGAGGAAAACACTTTTATGGAAAATAATTGACTAAATTTCTTTATTCAAGCATATATTGTGCTAATAATTGAACAGAATCTAAATAATTGCAATCTTACAACTTTCATAAGACGATAAAAAACCAGTGACTTTTTGATAATTTTAAATTTTTTATTTGGCATTTAAGTTATCATGGATCATCTGTGCACCAAAGGGCTTTTTTAATTTTCCGGTAAAAGTTCATCATTTTGTTGTCTTCTTTTATCATTTCTAGTCCATGAATAGCGTTTCTTACACTTGGAAGAATTTTCTCTAAACTTTTTATGATAATAACAAAATGATTTTGAAACCTGTTCTTAATGTACTGATGTTTCTCTTAAAAAATATGAATTTTGATATGTTTCTATTATTATTTAAGACATTTATGTACTCTTCTTGTAACTGTTTATGGTATTTGCACTCACGCTTATAATTTTTACTATCTTTAATTTAAATATTTTGACGTGAAATTATTAAATTAATAAATACATCAATCTTGTTTTGGACTTATTATAAACTATTCGTTAACATGTATAACAATAAAAAGTTGAATTAATAATAAAATAGAAAACTGACCATTGTCGAAAACGTAGGAAATTTCATTATCTACATCTGCCACAACACTTTTTCCTCTGTCGGTAATGTTTCTACTAGTTTCAGCATTTGCCCGCTGTCAAGAAAGCCGCAAAATATCGAATTTAAAACAAATAATTCTTACCGAAATATGCATTGGATATAATCGTCAATATGTTATTTCTAATTTCGAAGATAGTAAAAGAGATTGCAAAACAGACGAGAGAGTACTGAAACGTATCATTATAATTATTAAACAGCTGAAAATAATAAATCTATCAGTAGAATGTTTTCGATACAGCAATTATTATTTCCATTAACCAATCAAATGGCAAAATAGCCAAGGCAGTACTTAACAATATCTCGAACAAACGGAATTGTTATAAATGTTAAAAAGCCACAAATAATAAATTCATTAATAAATAAAGTTTGTTTTAATAACTAGGGGTGTGAGAGAACCCGAAAATATCGGGAACCGATGGTCGGGACGAATCGGGAAGAGATCGGTTGAGTCGGGTTGGGTTCCCGAAAATTTCGAGATTCCTAAATAAATCAGATTTTCCAATGGAATCGAGTTTCCCGGAAAGTTCGAGAACCCGGCTATCGTTTCTCAAACTTCTGCGCATACTTATTAATTATTGCACTATTCCTATTTCATGTATTTCGCATTGTATAATTTTTCTTAATTTCTATATATAACTTGTTTGATTATCACAAAAAGATAAATTATATTATCTGAAATAGCAGACATGTTTTAAGATTTCTGACAATTTAAATTGTCACTGTTTAAATAAAATATGTATGAAAATATTTTAAATGTCCGGTCTACTCCGATACCTCTTCTGTGATGTTAAATCTTTGCATATGTTTCGTTTGTGCTTATACTTAGTCCTTGATAGTGATAAAATATATTATTTCACAGAATGCGGAAGGTATTAATTATATAATTACTCCGTAATACATCACTATGGATTCCTGACGATAATATTCCAGAAATATTTATTTCCAAAAAATTATGAAATTCTAATTAAATAGTGCTATACGTTTTTCTGTGATTTTTTTTATTTTCGTCTTATATTACATATCACAAAGATAGTATTTGGAATATTATATACGCACATGTTTAATAAATTTGCGAGAACCAAATTGTTTCACATGCTACTAACGTTTGCCATCTTTTCGTGGCAAAAACTGATATATGTATGGTATATGTACAAAGAACAATGAGTTTACAAATAAATGTTACAAGATTCATCTACTTAATAACATCTATACATATGTTTTTGTAACTTTTGTAAACAATGAAACATATCCTCGTAATTTTATCCTTTCGACATCAAGTGTATTTTGTAACTTTTATTAAGTTCTCTAAAAAAATTAAACTCGCACATACTAATTTACTAATTACAACAAACCAATTTTTAAGCAAAAATTCATAACAAAATTTTACAAAGTCTTTACAGGATACATGTTTCTACAAAGATTGTTGAATTCTATCAATCGAAATGTATTGTTCCGTTTGTCTGTAAAAAAGTACAAATATTGTCGAATCGAGACTGTTGTCAAATCTGTACACACACGATTTCGTTGTATCCTTGGTATTTTCGTGGAAAAATAATTTATTAAGATAATTCATATTATACAAAATATTTGGTATTTTTGTCGGCTATACGAGTAACCTAAGCACCACTAATATCGCCAGGAACTTTGTAACCCACGTGGCTGGATACAACTCTGCATTATTCGCCAAACCCTTCCCTGAAAACAAACATTTTATTAATAACAATTAAAGTATTTGTCACACAATCATAACTAGACTGCGGAACGAAAAATCCAAATTTTCTGTGAGATTCTTTAAGAAATAGGAACTAGAAGTAGGAACTTCTTTCTTTTATATTTTTAATAAGTATTTAGTATTTCTTAAAAAATATCTTGTTCGACTGGTTTCATACTGAGGAGCATTCAATAGTTCCACTCAAACATTTGAAAACTGTGCGTACACCAACCCGTATGGTCTCCCGATAAGATAATTGTTTTTCCTTAACGTTCAAAGGAAGTCCCACAGAATTAGTTTTGTAACATTAACCATTCCAAATCATCAAACACCGTCCGTTTTCCACTTTTTAGCCCCGATAGTGCCTATATTATCTAGGTTAAAATTTTATATTTTTCTTCAATTTTAATATGATTTTAATCACCTTAATCAGTCGAAAAGAATAATAGAACACTGCTCGTAAGAATAAGACACTGTTCATTATTAATCACAATGATATGCCGAAAAAATTCGTCGAATATGCACCGTTGCCGTCGCAATAATTAAAAAACAAAGAGTTCATAGTTCTAATGTTAACAAGTAAAACGTATGACGTTTCATCGTATACTTAATATTCATTTGTTTGATGACATCCGCTAAACACAATCCGTTTAAATGATCATTTAACAATCGCGCACAATCGTATCGATCTATTCTATCAATTGTCCTTCAAAGAGTTTGTATTACAGAACATCGTACAACTCATTGTACGATAAGTAGCATATTCCTTGAGTCATTTCAATGGTGATAACAGTTGGTCCGATGATCCATTCAGTTTCGATAGATTTGCTTTATAACTTGATCACAATAACGCTTTCCGTTTATTGAAAATCTTACATTACAAATCTTTCCCACTTCTAGGAGTCTCCGATCAATGACCCGTGAAACAGCTGCGCTCGATGACCGGAACTTCGAGATGACGCCATTCAATCTACCGTTGTGTGAACCCGTAATGCAACAAAAAAATGTCCCTCCTTTCTCATTGTACAGAATTTGACGCGAAAGTAAACGATCATCTCAAAAATGAAAGCATCTAGGAAATGTACAAAAACGTAATCTGCTAGAAAAATTGTGCTAATTTTATAAATCTCTAATAATCATGTAACACGTACGAGAACTTGGGTTTTTGTCGCAGTTTTTGTTTTCGTGGGAAAAATCAATTGTCCACCGATTTCTGGACGAGAGTGTACGTCAGCAGCCAGGAATTTTCGTTAATTATAGTAGGCGACTGGAAGGTGCAATTAAGAAAGTAATACTTACAGTAAGAAGCTAAATAGGAATGACAACAGCATTCCCGTAACCTCGCGTATTCAGCGCAGTCCCCAGCGTGCACTTTGCATTCTTCTGGTCCCACGCGACAAGTGTGCTTGACGAAAGGGAATACCTCTAAAACAATAGACTGATAAATATACGAAACACGATCTCTACTACTTTGCATGAGAAAAAGTCGCGATCAATGAAAATCACAGAAATGTTAGAAATACACGGGACAATGCTTGCAGCGTTTTCATTCGACGTAAAAATGAGTTGCCTCCAATTAACTTTGTACAATCAGTATAGTCATTCAAATGGAAATATCCTCTGACACTTCTACGGTTTTTAAGCATTAATATAATGCACTCCATCAGTACGATTCAATTGAATAAATCAATTCTCTTTTATATACTTTTGAATCTGTTGTTCTTGCTATTATTGTTTATTTTGTCACTCCGTATATGTTAACAATTTTAATCATTTTTTAACATAGCATGTGCAAAGAATATACATATATACTTGCAACAAGTAGTATGATACCTTCTTGAAGATTTTTTATGACTATTTTATGAATGTTATATAAAATTGAAAAGAATGATTGCTTATTATTTAATTTAAAAACTCCACTTCATTGTATTAAAACTTTACGTTCACTTATCTATAAAATTAATAACTTTATACGAAAACACAACATTTAAAAAGTCTATATTGCTATCCACTAATAGTATATATGTATATATTGAGCTTGAGAGTAAACTTTAAAAAGTAATCGGATGAAAATATCGAAATCACATCAATTTAAAGAAGATAGTTTTATTTTCAATACTAAAATTATCCGACGATTATGTGCTCCGATCGGTAAAGCTGAACCAGTGCGGTTTAAAGTTTCGAAACAGAATATGATAAATTCTTGTTTGGCATATCGTTTCTACGGTCGATGAAACCATCGAATACGAAACGAAATATCGCGATAACTGACCGGTTTTGTAGTTGGGTCGATTAACCAATGCACGTAACGTGTTGCCGAGGGTTTCCGGTTCTGTCTCAGTTCCGGACAACATAACTACTTGGCGACGATAAATTGGATTTACTGGCAGAACTTCTCGTTCACGGATGCCAATTTCATTTTTTCAATTAAACGTGTATCAAATTTTAATCACTATAGCGCTTTAAAGAAATCAATCTTCCCTAATTGCTTTGTAATTGCTATTCTTCGTTCGCAAACTATTTACAACAATATACAGTTATTTCAATAAACATCTGAAGAAAAAGTTCGTATTGTCACCGTGTAGAAAGGAAATCGTTTTATATATTAATTTTAATATTTCAAATCTCAGTCGATTTTTATGAAAATGTTGCCTCTCAAATACTGGAGTCCAATTATTTAAAACTTTAAGACAGTTTATGTATGTGGAACAAATTATATCTCGCTGCTCCATTTGCAGATAACGGCGATAATTGCAAAGCGAAATAGAATGGTTTCGTTATGGCTTCATTATGGTTTCGTGTAACCAGATTACATTTTCTACAAGACGTTTTCTCCCGTGAGAACGACACAGAGCTCTCTGCAAACTGTATGAACGAAATTCAATAAAAATAAAATTTCTGTAGACTTTATTATTGTATTGATTATTATTATATTATATTTATATTATTATTATATTATATTTATATTATTATTATATTATATTTATATTATTACTATATTATATTTATATTATTATTATATTATTATTATATTATATTCATATTATTATTATTATATTATATTTACTTTAACTGTACCCAATTAGCAATAGTACAGCTGGTTTACAATATTTTAATTTTATAAAAACTATTCTTTTAAAAAGCACAACACTAACAAAGTTTTGTCGTAATAATAAGTAGAAAAGAATCGCTGAACTATATTCAATCATTTTTGAGGTCCAAAATGTTAAATACATAGTTTAACAGCATTTTGTAATTGTTTCAATCTACCACATTCCTTGCGTACTCTGCAGAATTCGAATACAGTCTGTACAAAGATTCTCCTTAAATAATCTTTAGGTTTAGTACGATCTTTACGCATCCATAATTAATAAAAGTTGTTTAAAATTGACGAGAAACAAACAATCAGAAAATTTAATGTAGTTTTAGAATATCATAAGTAGTGAAATTTTATTTAATTTTGGATTTTTCAAATGCGTTTGTAAAAATAGAAATTTAGATGAACGTTCGCAGTTAATCTCTATGTAATTTGTGTATAAATTTTTCATCGTTTCGGTCGAATAGAAAAGTATAAGGCAGAATGTGCGATTTGTATGACTGATCGAAACGAACTTACGTATTCGATACGTGCTGTGTGGTGCGTGCAGTAACGCAACTTTATTGCTACTGTCATTGTTACTGCTCTTCGCGTATCCACTCGTCGTCCGTTAACAGTGAATATTGTGTTGCGAATATCGAAATGTTACACAACCGTTCACACTCGCCAGGAAATTCTTAATACTACGATCGCTGCGCTTAAATAAACAGTAAATTGGACGTCTATACAAATCTTTGTGAAGTATTCACTCTACTCAAAATAGTAATCTGAAATTCCAAATCGATTTGACCTAACATTAATGTTTTATTGAATTCAGTGTCGCCCTTCGACCTCCTGTGAACTGTTTCACCCGATTTGTAACAAAAGGTAAACAGTATTAAGAATTCAAAGAAAAATGATCTTAGGAAAATTATTCAAAGTGCAAAAGAAAAGTACTCAATAATATTTTCAAAGTGTAGGAATCATATATACCATAGTATGAATGTATTGTAATAGCTCGTGAAAAAGACGAAAAATATTTACGCAATTACGTGATCATTACGTGATCATTATCTTACCGTCCAAAAGGTTGGGTTCACGAGTCATTCATAATGAACGTTCGGTTTGCAGTCAATAAAAAAATCAGTATGTCCTCAAAGCTTTGAAGAGTGGAGATCGATCGTTAATAAATTTTCGTTGCGCATTATGAACTGTGACAATAGTACCTGTCGCATAGACCCTGACCAAAAAATTTATCGCAATAATATATGCTGGCATTTGCATAAATTTTCGTATCGTTATCAGACTCGTTAAACGCTTATCGTATATTTCCGAATATGTAGTATGTTAATATAGTTTAATCCGCAGAGATATACCGCCATTTGAATCAATTTTATGTTCATTTTACACGCATTTCCATTGCCAAGAAATATTTTACGTACTATTTCTGACACAAAGTTAAAATACGTTATTTTATACCGTAAATTATCAAAATATGTAAATAAAATATGTATATAAAATATGTATATAAATAAAATATGTATATAAATAAAATATGTATATAAATCATATGTACATAAATCTTACTCAATGACAAAGAATTCTAATACTGTGACACACGACAGTATTGTCAACAGAAAATTATAATGTTGCGACACGTCACGGTTGCTATTAATAACGTGCTTAAAATTTATAACGGATAATTGTAAACAAGAATCGCAAGAAACGTTTAGCAATGATGCGTAAATGCACAATTATACATATGAATGAGACGCGAATTAGTCACGACGTAAAATCTAATGACTTATTTATGAAATATTATTCCGTAGTCGGTGCTACGAAGCAAGGTCGCGCGGAGATATGCTAATTAGAAATTTAAGCAAATAGATTTAGAGGCCGATGACCGATAGTCGTGTAAAGAGTTCGGTGGAAGACCGCTTGTGGAATACGAAGTAGCGCTGTTACCAGACGCGCCATTGTTTCGTGTTAGTCACCCGGTATATCCGTCCTATGCCTGTTTACATTGACACGCGTGCGAAAAACAAGGATGGATTCTGGCTGCTAACGATAAGTTCCTGAACAGGTGATTGTCTTTCCGTCCAGCTGTATTTAAAGGTGGCGCTGAATTTTTGCATTTCTTACCGATTCCAATTAAAATTCTTCCCCCCGTCGTAATTAAACCCTTTAAACCCTTCGAAAACCATCGAAGGGACTCGATTGTTAACGGTTCATCGACCGGTCATTCGACCGTAAATATTTTTATATTTTCACAACATTAGCATTAAACAATAATTATATTGTCTACTAATATTTATACAATTATGTAATAATACCTCAATAATAGATAGCAAGTTATTGGTTGACATGACAACCGAATGACAGGCTACAGGTCAGGGTAAAAAGCCGATTTATAGGCTACGGTCGTTAAAGTGTTGAGCAACGAAGACCCTCTCATGTGTCGAAAACTTACATGTTTTAGCGTTAATCGTTTCGTAATTCAAGAAAATGAGTGTTGTGCATTTTGTCATATTAATTGATACATTTGATCTTTATAGTTCGATTCATTTATCTAAGAATTCCGCTGGCTAATTTCTGTAAATATATATTTATAAATATAATTGAATTCCTTCGATCATAAAAAAGAACACTTTCAAAACCAATTTTAATTATTATTTGATTTGAAATTGCTAACTTCCTTGTTTATAAACATTTATTTGGACGTATTATTGGAGATGGCATCAAAGTAACTCGATATTATTGTTATATTACTTTTTCTTTACTATCAATAAATATATAGTCGCAATAGACTTGTTATTTTTAATGATCGCGTTTTCTTTATTGAAACAACAATTTCATCGACGGCATTGTTGTATTACAATTCCTGTTTCGCCAGCGTATTTTTACGAAGCACGACAGTAGGACGTGCATTCATGTGATTTTAATCGCATGTCCACGATTCAGATTACGAGATCTGTTACTCTGTTGAACGAATTATAGGCATTGCGACAATTACAGTTCCATTATGGTTATTCGAAATTTCCGTACAAAAGCGTTGCGTAATCGAGTCGTCAATGTTTGCGCGGTCAATTCTTTACGCATGAATTGTCTACACGCGACCGCAGTTTTCAGGTAATTTCTGCGGAGAAATAAGCGAAGGTCGGTAACAATACGTGACCGACACGTGATTAGAAAGCTAATAAAGATCGAAGAAATCGTGTGATATCAAGGCGACCGTACTGTATCGCAAGGACCGATCAAAATAAGAACAAGGAATCTTGTAAGGACGATAAACTAGTAGAAATCGCTTTTTCTTGCGGCAAACAAAATAACGTCTGAAGAAGCAAGGCTATCATAGTACTCACCGTTGAAACTACCATCGCAACAACAATGATCGTATATAACATCATCTGTGCAGTAAGCCATCTCCGAGCTTGTGCAAGGCTTGCATCCCGGTATGGGTCCTAGAAAAGTTTCACAAGTATATTCTGCATGATCGTTTGAAAATTTCGTATCTTTCTTTATTTATATTGAAAAATGCTACGGTGGAGTTACTGTGAGTTACTGTATATTTGTGTTCGTTAGAAATTTATAGAATACTACGAAATTATTTGCAATGACGAGTGATTTCCCTTATTCTGACTTTATGTAAAATAATCTATGCACATGGAAATTACTATAACAATCTGCAGTTGAATTTTTAATTGATGAATCGTCGAAGGAAAATACTTGCATCATGCATCTAATTTGTAATAAATTATGTGAAATAAAATAACGTATCAATAGTAATTTCCAACATTGTTCCTCGGTTTAAAAATGATTTTCGCTAGAATAACGCGCAACCGTAACATAGTCTTCCGAATGACACATGCAATTTCTTCACTGATTCATCGCTTAAATAACAATCTACTGTAACTCCGAGCTATTAACTAGAAAATATAAATTAGCCGTGAAAAAGCGGACAACCGTTTACGATAGCACTAACGAGAAAGCATCTAGGTCAGAGGCATACCATACAGTTGAAATATTGGAAAGACATTGCGTAGCTGAAAAATTATATACATACTACGCGTCTACTGTTTTAATTGGACAATTTAAAATTACGCATCGCTATCCTCGATTCCAGGCGCCGTTATTAAAATACGAGACAATCGTATTAAACTGACGGAATATTAGCATGATTCACGATAATTGGTGTCTCGAGGTTTCACGCGATTGTTTTGAAATCGCGTTGTGTGCATGCACGATGCTAATGGCATTATCCGCGATATTGCTTTTGCATACCGGCGCATTCACCGATCACAGATAAATGCTACTTTCCATTACGTTATTTACAAACTTAAATAACCTTTAACGGTAGTTGAAGTCAGACTCTAAATTTCTACCGAAACGCGAACAGTCTTTTCCTTATTTGTTTATTGTCGCATACTCTGTTACAGTAGAGACCACAAGCGGAGCATTTATATTATTCGTAAAAACCAGACTAAAAATTTACCAAAACAATTTTTGTTCAACCATTTTCAACTTATTTAACGTTCAATTTCGTTTTAGAATATCAGTTCTTACATATGCACATTTTATAAAATGTTTCTTCGACTCGTGCATGCTAGCGTAAACGCGACTTCGTATTTTTATACTCGAAATAGAATATCTGTTTCTTGTAAAACATAAAATTAACTGTTCCACGTGTTTTCTTAGTAGATCGTCTGTTTCCACGAGAGCTGAAATCGATCGGATTGACAAAAAGAAACAAGCAAGAGTTAAGGATCGATAGAAACAACTGTATTACAGCGTAACAAGTAGTTGCCAGCACTACGGTCAGCTGCGATTTTCTAAATTACTGTAAAGACCAGAAACTGAACTGGTCGCTGGCTAGTTTCGCGTCGCTAACAGCGTGGGTAGCCTTGGCTTCTATATCCTGTCGATTGTAATGCTACGTTGGAAAAATAAACGATTAGTTCGGATGCTCGATCGTTTTCAGACATCGAATAGGCGAATAACAGTCTGTCCTCCGGCACCGCGCATGCAGATAACCGCAGCAGACATTGGACTACGGTCTATCGTGATTGCGGTACCTTTTTTATCCACACCGGCTGCGATACAGTGGAACAGAAAGATTGATTAACAAAACGGGAGGCCGATGAAGTCGGTGGACGGCGATACAAGCCGAAGTAGCCGTTTAAACGGATCAAAGGGAAGTTATTCTCGGAGGAAAGATAAATAGATTTCTGTGCTTCGTAAAGATGCTTTATAGACCAGACGTAGAATGAAGTCGGACAAGGAGCCGAATGTAACACTTTCGATGCGTCTGTGTGCGTTTATGTTTGTGTGTACAGCGTGATCCGCGAGTTTCGTACCGGGGTAAACTTTCAGCTTCTTCGCCTCGGCGATTGCATCCGCGTAGGGAATTTCATGCTCCAAGAAATACTCTTCGTCCGGATGGTGGTTCACCACTGTGATCGACTCGTGATTGCCGAGGTTTAGCAACAGTACCAGAATTTTCAATGCGGCGATGTGGTTCATGCTAAGGCCTCTTCCTCGACATCTTTAAGGGCACCATGTTCCGATCATGCGAAGTCCACGCCGATTCGATCCTTCGAGCAAAGATACATTTGTTATTAAGTTGCTGAGCTGTTTTCTTTTTGCTTTCTTAATAATGGGCGATTTTTATTGTAGCATCTCGGGATCTCTGTACAATATACAAATTCTCTACGTGGATTGCAGAAAACGAGAATACAGTATTTATATATTAATATTTGTACAGTTCCTTACATTATCTATTTATTTTATATTACATAATTATTATTATATATATGTTATGTATTTAAATATTTATATATTTCCTTAAAAATGCGAAATACTCAA
>CM052148.1:5416486-5430332 GCA_028455555.1 Augochlorella aurata
AAATGCGAAATACTCAAAAATAACACAACCATAATCTTATATTTTCGAGGTCCACCTACTCTTTTGCTTTGAAAATGCATAAAATCAATAATCAATTCATTATTGGTTAAGATAATTGGAGAGATTGAAACATTATAGAGGTCTTCCACTTGATTACTAAAATGAAGTACAATAATAAGCATAATAATTCTACAACGAGTAGCATCGTGCGCTTAAAATGAATTATTAAGAAATTTTTGGCTTGAGATTTCATCGAAGTTATAATTGTTATCATTTTTTAGTTGCAGCTTGAAATGTTTTGTACTCTTTTTCTTCAGTTTCTAAACTTATTTTATACTCATGGTATACGTATATAGTGATTGTCGCAACCGGAAGTGTATGAAAGATTACAGGATAAGAATGCGACGGGACAGTGCCATAGAAACGATAACGATTGCTGTATCATCATCCTGATCCAAGGTAAATCCTAAAAAAGATCCTGTGTTTCCGAATGAGTTATCGTACTTTATTTGTTATTTCCAAGCTGTTCTCACAGTTGATACTAAATATTTCCATTGTTCGTGCAGAATAATATTTTATAATTGTATACATGCAAATTCGTAACAAATCCTTATCAGTTTGATGTACACTAATTGCGTCATTATTTACAATTCTTTGACTTTCATTTCTGTACTTGATCCATGCTGTAACCTTTTTCAACTGCTAGCATGCGTTGTTTATATTTTAATCAAAACCTGAATGATTTGTTACGTGAAAAGTTCTACAATACTTCGTCTAAACGTTATATTACACTCATCTTTGAATACCTTTCATTTTATTTATTTTAATTAATTTATTTTAATACAGATGACCCAAATTCATATTTACATGTATAAAGCTGTAATTTCAGAATAAAGAGCAATTGTAAAAGTTGGTAAAATTTAGAAACACAGGATTATTAGTAACTAATTAATTGAACACAACGTTACACATTTATTACATAAGTCGGAAATCACAATAAAAGAACAAACAGAATCATTAAGCAGAACGACGACTCGACAACATGATACTATCAAAAAAAACCTATTAGTGTACTTAATTTTTGCAACAATACGGAAGACAACGTCAAACGTAATCGTAATACAAGTTCATGGTAATATTAAATAACTACATCATTTTATCTCGAGATCTATTGTTCAGACTAAGCCGGCGTTTCAATGTTGTCGTCTGCACGCGAAACATACCGCCGACTAAAATACGAGAGGTTCTGATATCGATCGCGTAATTCATTTCATTTCGGGAATGATTCATCCCTTCCCGCCCCTAACGCGAACGGCAAGCTGCTGCCACCGTTTCGATACTCGGATTTGTCAAATTCTACCTTTTGGATAAATTCTTGCATTACCAAAAGCTAGATCTTCCTAAACAATCTAAACAATTTTTGCAATTCTTACAATTTTGACAAATGCAATTGTGTCAGTATAAAATAAAATATTTCAACCCTGCGCTAGAAAATGTACTTAAAATATTTCTTGACGATAAGAACGGATGAATACAATACAATCTGTTTGATAAAGTTTATCAAGGTCATGTCAAGGTTATATTTTGTCAAATATAACAGAGTAGACGATGCAATCGGTGTATTATATTTAAAGAATATTTGTTCGTATTTTAACCGTGTGGCACTTTGAATGCACAAATCGTAATCACTAAAGATTTACAGAAATGAGAAAAATAAAAAAAAATCTCTTAATGAACTTTGTTTCCGAGGTGTGAGAAGTGTAACTACGTTGAAAGTGCTCGTGAAACCGATTAAAAGCTGCAGAGGGCAAGCAAGAATAACGTAAAGATAAAGTAAGGTAAGTACTAGACGTTACAGTCGTTTGTGAGTCACAGCCTAACGACAAAGACGGACGATCGTTAATTAAGCCCAATTAAGGGCTCTGTACGCGAAACACGGATATCTTGACTGTTCGGATCAAGGTGGCATCGTGGAATGTCTTCCTGTTGATTTTATCCACATTTTCTGTACGCAGCTTTCGCTGCTTCCTCAACAAACTTTAAAGAATACCACTACTTGAAGCGACAGACTGTTTCGAAGTAGCCCGAACGTTGGTTAAGGTAATATTCGTTTAAGAAATTATGTCACGAGCGTACTCGATTCCTGAAGACGAAGAAGCCGCGGAGCACGAAGAGCAACGCTGTACCGAGCAAACTGTGTTTGTCTTGTAACTTTATAGTAGAGCAAGCTTCTACTATGAGAAACCGAGCATGGTTCAGAACGTCTAAACTGACTGTGGGCGTATTTTTTCCATTTTTTTTTGCGTTGTGTTTGACCAATGGAATGCCGTGGCACGTGTCACAGCTTCTACTCTACTATAGAGCAATTGCGACTGTCCAATAATTTCTTAATTGTTAATTGCAAATCCTATTATAAATAAAATCAGACACCAAACAGAGTCGTCTTTATTTCTTTATTTAGTTCTTTATTTACTATTTAATTCGTTCAATTTTTCTACCATTAAAAGATTCATCCGATTTTGATCGTGCTAAATGCATAAGATTGTTCTTCCTTTGCGATGAAGTATTTTATATAACAATCGACTTAACGAGCTACATTTGTTGAATAAAATTCGGTGTCGCCTTTCACGAAACTGTTCACGGCAGAATCGCCGAGTGGAAAAGTTGCGTTCGGTTTTAATGAAGCAGCCCGATCCATGTTTCACCACTAGGTAATTAACAAACAAACGTTTTTGCATGACGAAAGAAGTCTCTATCTTGTTATCTCGTACATTGCAACGAGACAAGATGTTCGAGTTAAAAAATGAAGCGAACGTTTTGTGAAAACTTGATTCAATGTTTTTAGTTTTCACCGAAACGGAGGGACTCCTTATCTTCGGAGCACGCTTTCCCTTATATTTTCGAAAACAGAACGTTTATCTCCGCTTAAACTCTGATCCCGGCGAATTATCTCCTCTTTTTTCGCTGTTATTACGAAAAGAAGGGTAAAGCCTATGAGATCGCCGTTATCGATGCTATTTTTTAGACAGCTCCAAATGTATTCCAACTTCTTATATCTTCCATATACAATTTCGTTCCAAAATTAGTCGGAGTGTCAATAATTATCTTTCGTAACACACTATTATCACTCAACAACACGTGCGATTTAGTTTCCATGAAATTTCTCAGCATGCGCGATCGCTTTTTCGTTGCTTACCGGAATAAATTGTAAAAACGACGTTGATACTCTTACCATTACTATATTTCGCTGACCACGTATAATTTATTACAGTTTTTCGCAAATGTTTCACTGACACAAGGCGAACAGATCGTTACTCCGAGGAACACGTCGTTGTAATACATTTGCAGGAATTGACAGTAGAAAAGCTTCCATGAATAGTTTTACGTTTTAGTTTTATTTATGAAACGTAAAAAACACCGTGCAGAGAATACGGCGGCAAGGAAAGGCAACGTGTCCGAGGACGAGCAACCGTCGAACACTACAGACAACGTTGAACTGCCGGCCGAGGGCTGAAAAGAGTGTTAGGCACCTCCGCCATCGTCGTATAGTGCGCTTAGTATGGCACCGCTACTAGAGCAGACCGCCTTCTATTGTTATACAATAGAACTTCCCTTATCCGAACAATTGTGGAATTGTTTTCTATAAAATTTTTCTGTCGATAAGAGAACCACGTGGTCGTTAATTCTACGTAATTTACTGAAATATACTTTGTACACACCATTCCTCAAAAGTAAAAATATTTACTAAAAAAATGTTTCTTAGAAGTCATCCCCACGATTAAACATCAAATGACCCTTCTTTGGATTATTTTATTATTTGTAAAATGAAACGGTCCTTTAAAACAATGCCAATAGTTTATAATAATTATTCAATTTTTGAGAATTTAACAGTACAGTCCCCAGGAAATTTTATTATTGCCAGGAAATAATTTAGCTTTACCTTAGTACAAAACCAAAAGAATCGAAAATTAATTTCCTAAGCCTGTCTTGTGACTGTTTTAAAAATTTTCTGCAGAAAGATAAAGATAATTGCAAAATAATTAATTAATTTTAAATAAAGTTTGATTTGTGTGATTTACTTTCTAACGAAGTAATTTCACGCGATTCGGAACCTCTCGAAAAGTAACTATCAAATATTGTTGAACATTGCCGGCGTTCGTTCCGGAAGCTATTTACATTAATTCCGGCTCTCTCGTATCCACGTGCACATTTTTACTATTCAACAGCTGAGGAGTCCACAAGCAGGAATACGTGCTTCTGATGCGAGTACGAATACTGAAACGCACTACTATTTGAATGAAGTGGCACGCACACGCGCCCGTACGAAATCCGTATACGCAAAGCTGCAATCCGAAATTAGATACCAGCATTCATACAAACTTCCTGTCCAACATTTCGGAAACAATCAGTCCGTACACCCACTGTCGCGATGTCGACATCGAGGAAAGATATGTTGACGCAAGACGACATATAATAGTTACATCGTGGATTTTTATGCAAAATCAAAGTTTCCTCTAAAGCTACATGATAATATTCACAAGCACTTCCGAAGATTCTATTGTTTTATAGATCTCTAATATACGACCAAAACATAGATGAATTATTAAAAGAATTTCATCGAAGTTTGCAAGACGAAATATTCTTTCTAAGGTGAAATAATTTATTTATAATTTAATAATTGATGCGCGATGTTCAGAGATACTCATTCCCATTATGTACTATTAATTGTATAAGTATTCATCTTTCCCTGACACAGATAATCTCGTTAATGTGTCATTAGCAACGTAACGTAGCCAGCTGCCGCTTACAACAGAAATTAACTTGATTACACGAGACAAGTAGATTTAACATATAATTATGGATAATAAACGCAGCTATAAGCGAGTTGCGCAGCAGGAAAAGTATTAAAAAACACTTATTATGCGTCTGCTTATGTTACACTATTTTTACTTCGGAGACGGCAGTTAATGTACGAAATGTGAACAGAATTCCGCGTACTGTGTACTACGTATGAATTTTATTTCAGCATACACAGTCGAGCAATTGTAGATACGTGCATATAATACAAGCATTGTCGCCTTCGGATGAAGATAGTCTGCGATTGTGTGCCCTGACGACCGAGTGCATTGAACACGGGCTGTTCTTGCCGTAGCAAACACCTGGATTCGTAGGGATGGATGGAACGAGTACACATATACCCGTATAAAGCTGACGCGAAAGCTGCTTTGAAGAAAGCATTGAAAACCTTGCGAAGAAGGGTCCCCGCTTACGTTGCTTATTGATCTCGTCGCCGAGTCCTTGCGGTTCAGTCCTGTACCTATCAATGTCTTCGCAGAAAAAAAAAATCAGAGGAACAACTTTTCCGAATTTGCGACCTTGTAATTATAAAATAATACCTAATATTGCTTCACCGGATTTACTTATAAACACGGCGACAATCGAACAAAGTGTAAATTCTCCATTAAAAAATCTAGGACATTTTCTGAATATTCTGGGCTATCAGGACCTTTGCATACGCACCTACATAAATGAGCTATTATAAACGCAGTATACTCCGTATTTAACAATCTGTGGAAACAGTTAAGTGATACACAAAATTTCAGACATATTTATATAGTTGTGGGTGCGTCAGTGCCCAGCCTTTGCACGGTTCACATACTCTTTATAGCGACACACCCTGTGTGTGTGGACTCGGTAATAATCAAGTAAAATGCTAAGCTTATAGGCGCGTTATATCTCGTAACAACTTTTCGTAGTAATCTAAGTTCAAAAAGTACAAAAATATTTTATGAGAATCGAATTTGGTGTCAATCTCTCTATGAATTGTGTAACTTCTAAAAATATTATTTTCTAGCAGCGAAGCTAGCTGGACTTACCGATTGACGAAGATCCGACGAAATCATTATTTTATTTTCACTGGTGAACATCCTGTTTCATATTTTGTCTTTCACTAACAGCAAAATGTCGAGCTTGAAAATCTTTTGTTATTAAGGCTACAGAGATGTATTTGTGGAATATTATTGAATAAATAAATTTCTTTAAAATTATTATCTTTAAAATGTAACGTAAAGTACTTCTAGCGCTCCTATAGTTCTAGTATTAAAGGAGTAGATCTATTATAGATCTGCATCAGCCGCTTTAGACGAATTGTCTAATGCAATCAACATTTATTTTGGCGTGTATAACGATTAGTTGTTCCCTTAGGTAACGAATAGACAGCCTCTAATTACCGAACACATGCCGTGGGCCAAATGTGTCTGCTGCTACATCAGTTTTATCGATTCAAATTGATACAAGACATCTGCTGACTATTAACTGGCTACCGTTTGATTGTTTATATTTCCCTCGCCGAGAAAACTTTCTTATGCGCCAGACTGGCGTATCTCAATGAACGGTTTGTTTGGTTTCCTGTAGTGTTAAACAATGTACAGGCGAAAACGAGCGTAGGCGATAATACGCGCTCACTTTGCTGTAACTGTTTCACCAATTAATTACACAACCGTCAAACGATAATTTTAATGGAACCACTTTAGAACGTGCTGCTCTTCTAGAATTTGCAGTTTATTTAACGTTCAACGATTTATCCATTCATATTTCGCATCGAAAATTTCAGAAATCAGAAATGTTATTTTTTAACTATTTATGTCAACTACGATTGATGTAGTAAAGCGATCGTAACAGATCAAAGTGTTTCGATGACGCTATAAATTATTGGAATCATATTTTTTCGATTTACGGATAAAATATTTCTTTTTCATAAAATGTTTGATAAAAGGTTTGAAATAGGGTGCAGTCGCATGAGGGGCACCATCAGTCCTATCGCCGAGACCTGACAAGGTTCATTCACAACGTAACACAACTCACAACTAAAACGGATTTCCCCTACCTTGCCACCATTATCAAGAAAACTGAGGCAGCATACTCGATGCCATTCACTGCCATCTGCGCGAAGCATGAGAATCTGAGTTCTCACGAGTTAATATATTTAAATAATCGAACTTCAGGGCCTAATATTGATAGCATACAATACATGTAATCTTCTGCATTTTTCATGATTAATAAGAGGATTATTAGGAAATATCAATAATATCGTCTCTATAATTATTATTTGTGTATAATTATTTATTCCATTTAGTTGATTTGTTTTAACCTACAGACGAGTATAACAAATGAACTATTATATAACTTTTGCAACTGTCTAAAACCGTAAAATGTAACAAAAATTACACGATTTATCTTAATATTCTATAAAAACAAATTATTGTCTCGAAAAAGTAATTTATTTAAAGATTACTCACCCCAGAACATTTCCCTTTCAAACAATTAATTCTTCCGAAACTGATATATATAACCCTGACAATTTTTTTCATCTTTCCAATTTCTCGTTTTGTCGAGACTTAATTGTAAACGATATTATCATATATGTGAAATCGTATCAAACTAATCCGCATCATTATAAGTTGAGTACTCCATCCATGTTAACTACGTCAGATCATTTCTGCTTCATAAGTGGCTCGTTTTCACGTGTTATCAGTCCGGTTTGGAAGCGGCAAGATTTGATAAATTCGCGCGCTTCCTTCGGCCGTGAAGGGACATCGTCGCAGAATTACAGGATTGAATTATGTACATGCGCAAAGAAAACCACCGCGCAGCAGGAGATACCTCACATATAGTGTATGCCGCATTGCACAGTTCAAGCTGGAAACGTCAGCACTCTAAATAGAAATGTTTCAAGAGAATTGGAAGGGAATACACCGTTCTTCGTGTGCGCATTAGTGCATATTTTCGCGTCTACGGTTGCACACTAAAGTATACATTTATTTCGTATTTATATTATAGAATATAGCGAAAAAATGTTCGAACCCATTTTAAATCCGGTAAGTACTATAATCGTTCTTTAAGTGACAGTATTACATACTTCGCTGCGGGCTAATACGAAAAGTGACATTCATTGATCCATGATAAATTCGATACCTACATTGCCCTTATGATTGCATTAACATACGCGATGTCTAACGTATAATTCCCTTATAAGAGAATTGGTTGCACTTATTTTTTGTGAAATAGGTCATAAATTTCAAACATCGTTTTTAAACTGTAAAACTTGCAATAAGATAAAAGTAGAAGTATAATCCGAAGCTTAAATTCAACATATTAATGGATAAATTTATATTTCTTAATTTAAGAATTTTTTTTAATTTTAAATAAATATGAAGAAATTATTTCTTAACAGTCGGTTCCTTACGTGGGTCCAGTCGAAGGAGGTTTAATACCTGGGAAAATGGTAAAAGTTCAAGGAAAAGTTCCTTCAGATGCAGTTTCCTTTGCTGTGAATTATCAACTGGGACCTGGATTAAATCCTAGAGATGATATAGCCATTCATGTATCAGCACGTTTTCCAGAGGGTTTTATCACTAGGAATCACATAGAATCAATGACTTGGGGAATGGAAGAGAATGAAGGTCCTATGTGGATTCAGCCTGGTCAAGAATTCGAAATACTTCTTCTATGTGAACCTGCCTGTTATAAAATTGCTATCAATGGTAGACACTTCGCACAATTTCATCACCGGATACCATATCAGAAAGTTACTCATTTGGTCATTGATGGGGATGTGCAACTAAACTCAATTGCGTACGAAATTGTTCCCATTGATCCGCCTCGTTCTCCAAGAGCTGCACCTGTACCAGAAATACCTACAGCAAACTTTGGACCCCCACGTAATAAAGAATTTGATTTCTTTACTTCTCCAATCGATCAAATTTCCCCTCTTCTTTACAATGAATTTTCTACATAATGTGTATGTTAAATATTATTATTACTTTAGCACCAGGTGGAATATATCCAACAATAAATCCACAAGCACCGCAGGGATATGGACCACCACCACCACAACCAGGTGGCTATGGTCCTATGCCTGGATATGGGGCACCTGACTATAATCCTTCAAAACCATATGGGTATCAACCAGGATATGAAAAAGCAGAAGAAGAAGATGTATTCGGCGGCTGCTTGAACAAAGTTGGTTTAGCATTAGGTGGATTAGTTGCAGCTGGAGGCATAGCTGCTGCTGCTCATGCATTAAATGTATATAAACTACACCAAGGATATCTAATATTTTCTTTGTCCCATATTATAATTTAGATTTTACTTCAAAAAAAGTTTTTCAAAACAGTATGGCATAATAGGGGACAGAGTACTTATGATTTTAAAAATAAAACTATATCTTGAATTCATTGCAATTTGTAGAAAAAGAAAGACGATGAGACCGAAAAAGATCATGAAAAGTCAGATGCTTCAAAGTCGAAAACAGAAAGCGAGGGTGGTTTAAATCTCGGTTCGCTTGGCGCAGCTTTAGCAAGCAATTTAGTAAGTAACGCTTTACAAAGCAACATGCACGCACAACAAGGCTATCCTCAATCATCTGGAGGAGGAGGAGGAGGAGGAGGAAGTGTATTGGACTCTATCCTTGGAGCATTAGGTACGTGTACATTTTGAACAATCCTTTTGTTGTTTTCTTCCCAAAAATTAGTAATTTATTACAAACTTTAACTAATACCCGGCTCGTTAGACGTGATACATGACGATTTAAACTGAGCTAGGTTTTAATGGAATGTTAAAATGATTGCATGGATGAGATCATCTATTAAGAACTATTCTTGTTCTACCAGTGATGATGGAAACCCATAGATAGAAAATATTCTAGCATAATTTTATTACAATTAAAATGTTATTTGTAATTGATTTTTTTTCATTCAGAAATATGTAATTATAATCTTTAATTTTTTGGAAACAAAAGAACGAGTAGTATTCTTAATTTTTATATCTATTTTAGAAACTGCTGCATTAAGTTTTTGGCACAAACATTTCTCAAGTGTTTTGATGACTTAAATTCGTATAATTATATGTTTAAATTAGGTGGTAATAACGCAGCACCAGCTCCACCACCAAGTCAACCAACTGATCCATTAACAGGAGCTCTAGGATCCATTCTTGGTGGAGTTCTTGGTGGTGGTGGATCTCAACAACCAGGATATCAACCACAAGGAGGCTATGGAAATTATCAACCTTCTGGTGGTTATACCAATCAACAGCCGAGTTCAAGTCCAGATCTTTTATCGGGTATAGGTTCTGCAATTGGTTCTTCTTTGTTTAACTCTGCTTTAGAAGGTCTTAGCAAACATGGCAAAGGTGTAAGTAGAAAATATTTCAAAATTTAGAAGTTTGTATGAATTTTATAATTTAATTACGTGATTCTTGTTTGTGTACAGAAGTCTCATGATGAAAATCATTCATCGCCTGCACCACCTTATACACCGCCTCCTTCTCAACCTGCTCCGCCTTCTGACAGTCCCCCTGCTTCTGGACACAAATTAAGTGCAGATGAAATTTCCAAAGGCCTAGGTTTGGACGATTAATGTAAATTGAGATAAAAAGCGATACAACAAAATATGCATATATATGTAGATAGAGCGTTTCACGTTATCTTTTCATTAACGTATAATATGAAACGCGCTATGTTATTTTAAACATAAATGGCGAAAAACCACAGGAAAAATATGCACATATTTCAGACATGCTAAAAATAATGTAAAGACAGCTATTTCAATTTTGTGCATAGTACATTTAAATGAATATATATAAGAAAAAATAGTACAAGTTGCCTGACTCTCTTATGAAACGAATTGATATTTTGTATAGTATAAATTATTTATTTAATATAATTCTTCACCCGGTGTGCTTTTATAGAATATTATAGCAAAGATTATGAACAAATGAAGTAAAATATATTTAATATACATTTTTCAAGCTTTTCTAAATGGCTGGAATGGAGATTTATAAGCTGATTATTGTTTTCTAAGATTTATTATATTTTTATGAAAGTATTAGAAGTCTTAAAGAAATATATGCCTTATATGTTAATGGATGCAGAACATTTTGTTATTTATTGTTGACATGATATATCGAAAATAAAATATATATACCTGAGAAAATACTTTGTTTGGTAATAAATTTATTTTAAGAGACATCTTCTCTTTCTGAACTTGTGGTCACAATAGTAGCATTTTTATTCTGCAATATGATAATTTTTAACGTCATCACATATTGGGATGTGTATTCAATGTTTCATTTATGATATACTTACATTCATATCAGATTTTAATGTTTTAAGTTCTTCTCTTTTTTTTCTATTGAAAAATCCAAGTGCAATCAATCCAAAAATTAAGAATATGAGCAATATAATACCTAAAATTACTGATAGAATGATTATCCAATTAGCAAGTTGCTCGGATACTGGTGAACCTATGAACTTTGTAGTCACAAAAGCGTTGTGAGGTTTACTGGTATTTCTTATAATAATATTATATGGCTGAGTGAAATGTACATTTCCATTGGTTAAAACGAGTATGATATCTTTCATTTCCAACATAGTTGCTGTAACAAAATTAAGTATATCTTAAATAAAATTTTACTAATTAAATCTGTATTAAGCAAATATAGGGGAATCTTACATTCAAAACTTTTCAAATACAGATCCAATGTAAGTGTAAGTTTGGCAACAGACGTAGAAGCAGTAAAAGGACCTAATAAACATTCAAGATATGTACATTGGACATCTGTATTTGAACAATTAAGATATATTGATCTATTCACTGGAAGTAAGCTCATTGAAAAATTTGTTCTTGTTTCAAATTCTTCTTGTACAACAAATTTAGAATCTGTAGGATAAATTGTTGACATCAAAGAGCGTGTACAATAAAATTGTTGTCCATCCATGTTGCCATTCGTCTTATTAAGATTAATAATATGTACATCTCCGGTAGAATGTTTCCAATATGATGGAATACTAACTGCTAATTTCACTTTTTCGAGGGGACTAACACCAAATTTTTGAACTTCATAAATGTGCTCAAATTGCACATTATTTAATTTATGTTTCTCATCATGATAATAAGAGTATAGGTCAGTATTTGCTTTCCTAATAGATTTATAAATACAAGAAAATTATCATTATTTAATGATATCGTATATAATAACAGTTACTAGCTGTATTAACGAACCCTGCTATTGTTACATCAATATCAGCACCAAAGTTTATAATTAAAGAATCTGCATTCTTTGAGGAATCCTTTTGGTTACTCTGCATAGTAAAATTTGCTGTTATCTCTACATTTTTAATATCATAACGAATTTCACTCATATCCAACTGTAATGATAATGATTCCTAAAAAATATATACGGTTTTAATTATAGTATTTTAAAAATTCTTATTTACAATAGGCAAAACTTACATTATTTTTTAATGGATTTCCAATATCACAGATTACTTCCAAAGTATTATGCATATTAGAACTCTCTGAACATGTAGGTGGTATTCTTGCTAAAGGTAATAGTTTTGGGATATATATACAGGCTTTAAGTTGATATGCTGGTTCACCATAGTTATAAGCATCTATTACAAGTTTGATACTAGATGTGGACCCAACTGTGTATATGTTACCAAGCCCTAAATCTGTAGACAAATTTATTCTAACATCTGATGTACAAACATTATCTTCTCCACAGTCTACAGCAAATGGCAGCTTTATTGAATGTTCAGTTTTCGACAAATCTTTATTTATACTTGCACAGTTTGTACAGGAAATATTTGGATTTTCTGTTTTCCTTTTAGACTCTAAGTCTTCTTTCAAAACAACTGATGTAGATATCTCTAGTGGATCTAATATATTCTGAATATTGTTCTAAACAAATTAATTAAATAAGTAATATGTATTTTATACTACAAAAATGCGTTCTTAATAACATATATTGTTATACATTTACCTTTAGATGAATTTTCAACTTATTACACACATCCTTATGTGCGATTACTGATTGTGTAAATTTGTACATGTTACCAGTGCTTTTCTCTAGTTCTTGTTCATCACCAAATACTCTCCCATGTAATTGATCAATTTTTAAAAAATGAACAATATCTGAATAAAGTAGAGTTTATTAATAGTGTTTATATGTTTACAAATGCATCTCTACTTTCTGCATCTTTATGAAACACTTACCTAGTTTTTTGGGAGAAAATCTTCCATTATAAGTTGTACATATATTAATAAAAAAATGCGTAGAATTGTGCAACAGCTTTTCTTTTTCAGTATAATTAATTACTGTTTTCAAAATTATGGTTGGTTTAGATTTGATTAAAACTGCTTGATCTGACAAATAAGCTCCTACAGCAATATCAGGATATTTATCATTATTTATATCTCGTGGCTCAGAAATTGAAATTCCGAATCCACGAATGTTCTTTTCAATCTGTTTGCCAATTATCTTCTGACTATAACGCGTAATTAACCCATTCCCATTGCCATTAAATATATATATTGCACCAGTATCTTCAGCATATGGTGCACCAACAGCAAAATCAGAGTAACCGTCATAATCAATATCACCAAGACAAGTAGCAATAGTACCAAATCGACCTCCAGATATCTCTCCTTCAAACGTATGTTTTTCAGATATATCCTACAATTAATATGCCATATATAAGTAAGAAATTAACACAAGAAATATTTGCTTATCTGGCATACACAATTTTAATGTCTATAATGTCATAAAAATATGTATCATTTTATTTGAGAGCATTTTAAAGCATAACAAATAAAAAAATTGAAAATTCAACGTCTTTCATACTTAATTTCTCAAACCTGAGGGCAATAGACAAAAACAAAAATCTCTAAGAATTGTCTATTGATTATTGGAATACAAAATGCGCATTGAATAGAGTGATTAATTCGATATTTCTGTATATTGCTTATTGAGATAGAATTGATCTTTCTACAAGAACTAAATG
>CM052148.1:5430432-5537731 GCA_028455555.1 Augochlorella aurata
TATTCGAGATTTTCATTTAATTATATGTATTTGTTTTTACACGTACGCTATGGGAATTTTTGAAGATATAAATTCGACCTTCATCCATATCTTTTGTCCACAGTGGAGCTCCAATTATTAACTCGTCTTTACCATCATTATTAAGATCGCACGATGTTAAAGTAGCTCCAAAATATTCACCATACTGTTCTCCATTTATAACTCGGTTTACGACTGCTATATCATTATCTAATTTAAATATTCTAACAACTCCGTGCATATTAGCAGCATTTGGAGCACCACTGGCATACCACAATTTTGGTTTTCCAAAATAGTAGCCAGACGTTACTGAGTATCCTAAAAGTAATTATTGAATTACTCTTACAATTTTACACAAGGTAAGTTATCAAAAATAAAATATTACATACTTAATTATACTAAAAACATAACTATGTATTTGTAGTTTAGCATGTTGAAAGAGGAAGAAGTTTTTCTTCCTTCATAAAATAGTTTCAGTAATACTAATTTGATTCATTTGAAGAGTCTCTAAACTGATAAAATGTTGAAATAATATTTACCAAAATAGCTGTTAGATTGTAATTCATCGTTCGTTATAAACGGATTTATCGGTCGTAATCTCGGTTTAGATAGGTCTGTAATCATTAGAGGTGCACCTGCCCACCATGATATACCAGGACTGCCTAACATCACTATCCTTTCAGAAGTTTCATGTGGTATATGTAAAGAAAATCCAGATGAATAATAAGATCTTGTAGATGGCAATATTTCATGTTCAACCTTCACAGTGAAAGGTGTAATAGTCTTAACTTTATCCAAATAACAAATACCAGGCATGGCTGCATCCGATCCACGAGCAAATTTCCATCTTGGAGCACACACCTATTTATATAATATAAATATATCGATTAAAAAACAAAAAAAATATAAAAAATAAAATTTTATGAGGAAGTTGATAAAATATAAATATACCATAATGCTGGGATTATTTTTCTTTTCAACGGCAATCGTTGCCCCAATCCAAGAAGCATCAATACTTTCATATAAACCATATTTCTGTTTATACTGATTAGTAATATCCCACTGTGTACATTTACTATCATGAATTGGACAAGTATATACACACCCTGGTTCAATCAAGTCCTGTTTTGCACTCACATTTGCTCTGGGTGCACCAACAAGTAAAATAGAATTTGTTTCATTTTCATAAAATGCAACAGAGAATCCGAAGTAACTTCCTCGATTGTTAAAGCTTTTCGGTATACCAAATATTTTAGTGTTATCAACATCCAAATTATATGGAAATACAGTATGCTTCATCATTACAAGTGTTAAAAGCCATATATTAAATATGACTAGCAAAGATAAATTCGTCATTTTGTGTAGAATAAACGAAACTGTTAATCAGAGTGTATAATATATACTGCTGCTACTTAAAATTTGTCGACCTCATGAAACAGTTTTATATCCTCAGGAAATTCTTTTATCTCGAAACCACAAATACGTTGTGTAGGTATCAATCCACGTTAAGATTTCGACATAATACCACAGTTCTATACCGCAAATCCATAATAATGAAATGATACATGGAGTTAAGTAATTCTCTCCTTTATTTGTCATAAGTTAATAAAGAAATATAAATGCAGGATTAAATAATGCAATATTCTTAATTTGTTTTCAAAGCTGAACATATAAAAAAAAGTATATTAATTTATTGTTTTATTATTTTTCATCACACTTACAAACCATGTCAACAATACACATTAGCTGAGTCGCATTGTTATAGTTAATGTAACGTTACTTTATATATAATTCTCGGTGGTGTGGTAATTTCGATTACATATGATGTTTAATGGTCATATAGAAATATGTTAATTTCGTAATAAAAAACCGAGCTGATCTAAATAATAATGATATAGGTCGTTAGTTAATTTCTGAAATAAGTAATTAAAATATTCTTAAGTTTGTGTACCAATTACCACATATGCAATTTGTAATTGTATCACAATTAAGATTATTGAATTACGGTGGAAACAATACCGGAGCTTTGAGGTACTATTACTTTGCAACAGTCTTGTACCATGAGAGATTCTAATAAAACAATTATGAAGATATTTTGCATTGTAAGAGATTCGAATAAAATGTTTATGTTTACATGAATCTTTCTGTGTAATAAGGACCTTTATAAAGATGACAGAAAGATAATAAAATGTAAAAGAAAATAAAAAAGGAACGACCATATTCGTGTGTGATCAAACTTAGTATTATAAAAATATACTTTAAGGAATCACAAATTCATTATGTACAAAGGGAAAGGGATTCAAAATCTGAAGGTAACAGGAGCTTAATCGGAAGAATCAGTTGTAGTTGAAATGGTTTGTGATAAAGGCGTGGATCGATTATGATAGCTCCGCCTCGCTACATCCACTTTCTTCCTAAAACACTCTAAACTTTTCAATTTCTGTTCATGATCAGAACTCTCAGCATCATTTTGCTCTTTTTGTGCTTGTTCACCATTTTTCTCCACCGTAGATACTCCCGACGTAATACCACTGTCAGGAGTTGAAGGAACTTTACATGACTTGTTCACAGGCGTTGAAGGGCCGTCCTCTTGAATTTTTGTTGTGCTTACACCGTTCAAATAAATCTTCCAATCTGATTTGTCCTCCTCTGTGTCATAATCGACCTGTTGTTGTTGCCGTTTGCTTTTGTTTTTATTAACGTCATTCCTTAAATTACTTTTACATTTACCATGTTTCCTTCTGTGTACTGTGGTAGAAGTATCGGAATCAGTTTTCGAATGTTTTCGTTTACTACAACTATCATTATCGTCGGAACTGCTACAGCTATAACTTGAATGTTTCGTATCACTCTCGATTGCATTCGCAACATATCGTGATCTTCTAGAAATTACACCAGAACTGGTACTAGGCTGCATTGTATCGACTGGTTGCTCATCACTATCAGAGTCACTGTTAATTTGTAACACGGCACACTTTCTTCTAGCTCTGCTTCTCCTTCCAGAAATTTTATCATGTTTCCTCTTTATACCTTTTATTTTTGATTTTGATTTCGATCTACTTTTCGTTTGTGTATTTTCTCCATCGCTCGCAGAGTCTGAAGCAGATAGACCAGGAGCCATAGTAGAAGTGTTATTTAATGGTGCACCACAATCCATAGCGGCAAGTCTCATCAACTTTTCTCGGCGATTTGCTATAAGTCGTGTTATACGATTTGGGGACTCTAAAGGTCTTTCAGAAGTTGCCCCACCTCCGGAAGATCCTCGGGAGGTAACTGCTGTTCCTAAAATGCTCAACATCAATTGGTGATCAGAAGCTGTTGAATCTACAAAGATATATTAATTTAATATACATTTTATATAATGCAAATGACATTTTCCAATTAAATCGCTAGAATTTTGTTTTAGAAAAATAAAATACCGTCGGAATCAGTTGCGTTATAAGTTCGACCACTTGTAGGATTACTTTCTGAATCGCTAGGTGTTTCTGGTGCTGATGTCATGTATTCAGAACTCCATCCCTCAATTTCACGTTGTACCAATGAATCGAAGAATGCCATCATTCTTGGATCTTCTCTAGTTGATTGATGGCTGTAATCGTGTGACATAAATTGACCACTACGTAATACTAATCCAATGTATTCGTCGTGTGTAAAGACTCTACGCTGTCTTTGATGCGCATCTTTCTATAACATCAATATATAAAATAAGATATAAATTAATAATACAAGGTTTATCATAAAAATATATGTTATTTATTACCTTCAATCCACCTAAACATCCAAGCCCAAGAGAAAATGGACTCCAAATTTTTATAATCTTTTCAACTCCAGAGGATGCAAAAATACAACGAGCTTGGTTGTATCGTACTTGATTAACAATGGATCTATGACCACGCAACACCATATGTGCGGATTCTACCCACTTCACTCCTTCAGAAGGTATTTTCCACATGTATAGATTGAAGTCATCAGAACCTTAAAATTAGTAAAATTATTTGTACATATGTATGTGCATTAGCCGTACATCAAACTGTTTAGCACACCTCCACAATGTTACTATTTACCTGAGAGAACATATTCGTCATTGTCTCCAGCGAAACAACACGATTTCATTGTACAACTATTATAATATCCAGGATGATCGAATTGACATAGGTGTGTAGGAGAATCTACAGCATAAAGTACAGGTGGTAGCCTTCTCCTCAAAGCTAGTAGTCTATTGCCTGCTGCATTAAACCTAACATTCATGCAACTCTGTGCAGAGCTTTCATTTCCATACCGTAATACAGGTCTGCAAACACAAAACCATTTAATTTCTTATTTTCTAAATGAACTTCAATAAATTCATCTATGTTGGTTACTTACTCTAAAAGTTTTCGCACATCCCATAGGCTAACACCTTCTTTAGCATTGGCAGTAGCAAGCACTTTAGGCTCCATAGGGTTAAACATTACAGAATGGAAAGCTGTTTTATAGTTTGCTAAACAAATGGTTTCCATAGCACTGGAACCCCGGATATCATAAATTAGAACTCTCCCATCATCGCAAGCACTAGCAAACACATTATCATTGTGTGGATGAACTGACAAGCCATACACAGGCTTTTCATGTAAAAAGAAATTTACCACATCACCCCTATAATGTACAAATAATTATCTGTTTATCCAACTTTAAAGAAATATGTTAGAGATGAAAGTATTCATACGTTCGTAAATCATGAACAATAACTTGATCATCATTTCCTGCAGAAAATATTTTGGTTTTACTGCTGTCATAACCAAGACAAAAGATGTTGCTAATATGTTGAGCTTTCATAACAGCAGGCTTGCCCAGACCGTGTACTGCTTGTTCGACTTTCCATAATAAAACTCTCCTGTCATCGCCGCCTGTTAGATTAATGCATAAGGTAAGTAATTATGGGTTACACAATTAATTCTTGGTTCAATAATTAATTTACTAAGCGATAAATCATGTACATTAAAAAAAGTTTCTTTTGCACAGAATAGAAACGTGATAAAATCAAAACATAATTTTGAGTTTCAGTTTTCCGTCGAACTCTGATTTTCAAAATCGACGGTAACGTAATATCACGTAAGCTATAATACTGTAAATGTAATTATAATTTCTTACCGGAGACAAGAAGATCGCCTTGATTCGAGAATTCAATAGCGTTAACACATCCATAATGAGATGATAGATCCTGTCTAAATAGATTTTCAGAGGTTTCGAATCTAGCATTAACAAGACGTTTGCAGTGATCGATTTTATCGTCGATCTGTCGCGTAATAAGGTACGAAAGCGGATTACAAACGGAAGGACGAGCCATTTCTTTTTCGTAGGTACTGCTCTGTACGCAAAAACGGATAAAACCGTCGTCTTCACCTTTCGTCCCTTTCTTCCATGTATCCTGTAACGCCCGTGTTCTCTGGCTCAGGTAAGATCCTCTTTTGTACAAATCAAGATTTTAAAGCTATCTCGTGTCTTTTGATTAAACAACCGGAAAAACGAAACGCGTACAGAAATTTGTGGCGTAATCAAGTTCGCAAGACTATTAGAAGTTGCGGCTATTATAAGTTTCGTTGTGGTCGATCTTATATTTATTCTGTGACAGACGTGTCGCGATTATACATCTCACAAACTCACACAAACATGGGTCGCACGAGGCGCGTATCACGCACGAACGCACTGCCGACGCAGCAAAGTATGAAATACCTACATATACACAACCGTTTGTACCCACTCGAGCGGATTGTCTTACTCGAGCACGATCAGCTGATCGTAATTCAGCGGTTCCACGTCGCGATAGTTTCACGGATCTTGCTCGGCCGGTCTGACGTAGCTGTCATTCTCAAGTACATTTTGATCACCAAATTACGATAATACCGAATCACATTCTCCTTTTTCTATGTTCTAGAGCTGTATTATTTTTACGATTGCAAGCAACTGTCATTCACAATCTTCGGTTGAAATTAAAAAGACTACTAACATGGATACCGGCGCCACGTTGCGTATCTCACGTGTACTTCTGACCGGTCCTCCTGGTGAGTCCGCGACTTTTAAAAAGTAAATAAAGAACGTTCTAAAGATCTAAGTTTTATTCTTTGAATATTAAAAAAATTCTTACTTACGATAAGCTGTACATCGAAGTATTTACATACGTATTGTAACACATTAGAAATTTTCATTAATTGGATGTTGGAACTTTTATTCATCAATTAATATGCAAATCGTTTAAAATCTCTAATCATGGTTGGGCATAATCGATTAAAATTTTTGATTT
This sequence comes from Augochlorella aurata, assembly GCA_028455555.1. NCBI lineage: Eukaryota > Metazoa > Arthropoda > Insecta > Hymenoptera > Halictidae > Augochlorella > Augochlorella aurata. Next base: position 5,436,731 of record CM052148.1, read on the forward strand.
GCTTGATCAATTAACAATAGAGTTGAAACCGAGTATTTCTATTAATGTCTAAATTGTTTTAGTAAAACAGCGAAAATATATTGTAGACTGTAAACATATCTGATAATTATGTACAAAAATATTTCTTTCATAATGAAGCGAATTTTAATAATTATTAATTTAATTGACGACTAAATAACTAATTCAAACATTAGCCTATTTAACGATGAAATACCTACTTTAGTTAATTATAGTGACACATTAGTTGAATGAAAAATTTATTCGCAATTAATAATCAAATATTTCAATCGTAATCGTTAATCGGAATAAGTATTGTCTACTTCTGACTTTGACTATCCAATAATATTTAAATCACTGTAAATAAGTGATTGACTAATATTTCTTAAATTCTACAAAACTATATTAGGCATAGGAAAAACTACAATATGCAAAAAGATAACTTCAATCTTAACGGAACAAGCATATAAAGTTGACGGATTCTATACAGAGGAAGTGCGGAATCAGAATGGTACCAGAACTGGATTTGATGTTGTACTTGTGAAGAATTCCCAGAAAAAATCGACCTTAGCAAAGGCTGAGTTAGTATCGTTTTTTCTACTACTCTAGATTTACTTCTGTTTAAAACAACATTATTGCAAACAGAGACATTATAAACCAGTCAGAACGAACTAAACACAAAGTTGGCAAGTACTATGTGTTCATTAATGACTTTGAATCGGCAGCCTTACCAGTGTTCGAGTCGAATGCAGTAAGCGAATTATTATTAAACATTACATTTGTATTAATTTTACATTGAAATTACTAAAATTTTATTTTTTTAGGACATACTGATCGTAGATGAAATCGGTAAGATGGAATTATTCAGTGAAAAATTTCATGATAAAGTACTGAAATTATTTGCTACAACTATAAATAAACCTTTCGTAATCGCAACAATACCTGAAACGAATAAAGTGCCACAGAAATATCTGTTACTATTTCAAAAACTTCAAGCAGATAAGAAATCTAAAGTTATAACAGTGAATCGTCAAAATCGGGAAAGCTTAGTTGAAGAAATACTTCATCTCATTTCTTCGTAAGGTACAATTTTCGTTGCTTCAAAAAAATACAATATGGCTTCCAAATACATTATAAACATTGTTTATTATTAACAAAAAAAAAACAAAATGTTAGATCATAAAAATCCTTCCAATCACGTTAGATTTGTAAAAAAAGTATGTATCACAAATATTGCGATAAATAGTGACTGGCTGGAAAATTGTACTACATAGTCATGCTAGATCGCATATATGTTAAATATCTTTATAATAATCATTGTTTGTTTAGAAAGCATCATTATTCATTAAAGAATAAATTAAAGTCATAATAGGTGTGTTCATTACATGTTCAGCACCGTATTAGAATTATAGTTCAATCTGTTGAGATCTTTGAGATCATTTATTCGGTTTTGTGCGTGAACATTAATATCTTTAATGAACAATAAGGTTTAATTGAGGGTACAAAATAGAAATGTTCTCTTTCTGTATTCTTCCATTCTAATAAAACATAAATGTCTAATAAAGGTATGTCCTAATCATAGGTAAGAATTGTTACATTTTTTCATCAGTTATCAAAACAAGGTAACTATTATTTTTGTACCCATCAATATTATGCCTTCGTTGCATTTATTATCATACAGAAAAATTTCTCGTTCCTAAAAAGAATACAGTATTTATTGTTTCAGAGAAGATTAAGAATTTCTCACCTTCTCCATTTCAGTATCAAATATATTACGCACACTTTGATTGGTCTACTCGGATTCATTTATCATTTCGTATTTATTTATTAACAGTACCTAGATGATCCACTAAAACATGAATTTTAGTAAGGTATTAGCATATACCATCGGCCTTACATTTGGATGAGGCTGAAAAAATATATGCTTACATAGTTTAATAAGAAAAAATAATACAATAGTTTATTAAATAATACATACCACTGCTTCATATGATGTAAAATGAGGTTCCATATCTTTGCCATTGAGTGTAATAAAGGCACCCTGATTACCCATAGTGTCACTAAAAATAGATAAGCATAATTAAAATGTAGTATATGAACAATTAAAGAATAGGACAATATTAAATATATATTTAATGTACCAATAATTTGGAGCAGAAAACACGGTGATACATTTTCCATCATGATCGACCTCGTATCCATTATTTTTGACTTCATGACTTCTAACAATGTAATCAAGGTTGTTCAAAGCTAAGAAATTGTGTGTAACATCCGGTCCAAATTGAACACCAACTCCTCTCTTACTGGGTGCTCTTCCAGGTTGAGGTTGTGGATCAGACCACAGTAACTCGCACATTAATCCTTCCTCTGGTGGTTGTCTATTTCTATTAATTTCTCGAATTTCTTCTAATTTAACATTATCCCTTGAAAACAGACCACCATGCATTACCTACAAAATAATGTATAGATTTATAATTCAGTGGTGAATATTTTTTATGACAATTGATTAGAATGTAATCAAAGTACTTTTAATAAAGTAGTAAAACTTACAAGTACTCTGTTGTTAAGACAATGTGCAAGAGGGAGCCAATTATAAACTTCTGTAAATAATTCTGCCATTTGAGCAGAATACTTTGTTTTGACTTCTCCATCGAAGCCATACATTTGATTCATGGTGGCAGATTCGTGATTACCTGAACATTGGATCTTAGAATAAATGTACATTGATTTTTGGTAAAACAAGTAAAACAATACTTACATACCTCTAGACATGAAAAAGTGATTTGGATACAATAACTTAAATCCAAACAAAGTAAATATACATTCTACAGAAAATGAGCCTCTATCTACAAAATCTCCATTGAACAACTATATAATCATTAAGGAACAAATTTTGTGAATGATATATTTGGAATCTAATAACACTATAATGCTTTTACTACCAAAAAGGATACATATGGATTAGTTTCTGAAGGCACTCCATTTAACTGGAATATATTAAGTAAATCGTAGTACTGTCCATGTATGTCTCCACATATGGTAAATTTACTATCTTCGGGAATCGTAATATCAACTAAACTTGGCTGTGCCATGAACCATACTTTCACGTCTAGAAGAATCTTAAAAGCATATTTACGATGTAATTTATTTTCTTTCTTATACCATTCTAACAAATCTTGCATAAATTGTAATGTAACTTTTCCATCTTCAAGTTTAGGCCCTGTGTATTCATCTTCAATGACTAAAAAATATTAAAAAAAAGGTTCAAAATATATTTTGCAATACATTTAAATAAATTAAATTATAGTAATCAAACATACCCATGGCTTTTAAATTAATTGTGTCAGCTATATTCTTCTTATTTTCTTCCACAGAAATTGCTTTTTCAAAAGCTAATTTTTTTAGTATCTTTGAACATTCTGTGTATTTAAGCATCGCGTCTTTATCATTTGGTCTAGCTTTAGTAACAGTGTTATAGTCCTTAAGAGCTAGTTTGAACTTGCCGAGTGACATATGAGCTGCAGCTCTACGATAATATCCTTTCACATAATTTTTATCTAAGTCAATAGCTTTTGATGCATCTGTAAGTGCATATCCAAAACATTCTGTCCTTAAGTAAGCAAAACTTCTATTCCCATAATACACTGCCACTGTAGAATTTAATTCTATCGCTTTAGTATATAACTCTATGGCTTTATTATAATCTTGATCTAAAAAGTAATAAGATGAACTTATTGTTAAAATAAAGTTTGTCACATTAAATATTTGCAACATCAATAGGACATTTTAAGCATTACATGTAAGTAACTTAGTACGTATAGAAATTTATTTAAGTAGTGACATAGAATAAGTCATGTCATGTTATATTCCAAGTTTGTTATATTCCTAAGATACATTCTCAGAAGTGAAAATAATTGTTTGAAATATAATTATATAAACAGTATGATAAATAGTACTATTGTTTTAAATTCCCAATTATAGATTATCAACAATTTGGTTTCGTTTGGTAATTTAACGATCATTTACATTATGGAAGTTGGGTTAGTTTTAAACGTGCACGTGACTAAATTTGATTCATTTCATAGTAACTACGATATTTTCTAAAAGATTATCGTAGAATATAAGATAAATTGTATCGCCAAATTTGAAATAACATTCAGTAAACGCACTTTTGAAGTATTCATTCGCTTCTTCTTTAAATTTTTCCGCTTTAGCTGCATCTTCAGGTGATGTTACTCCTGTTATTTCTGCGTTTTCACTCATTTTGTATATTTTACGAACAAATTAACAAGTTGATGTAAAATGACTTAAATTATACCGAAACGTAGATAATAAATAACACATTAAAGAAAGAATAACTTTTTTTTATATAACGGCTTTATTCCAGACACAGTGAGTGTCTTGAAACCTACTCAACTATCCTATAAAGCGATTCGATCGATCGAAGGTGAGGTGTAACGAGAACTATCGATCATTACGATTCAAACGATGCATGTCTCTTTCTATAAATAACTGAAAACAATTTCAATTATGACTAATTTTTAAATAAATTCCTTTATTTTAGTGTTAGACTATTCTACATTTTTTTTACGCTATTAATAGTAATCGAATTCTTAGACAGTCTGAAAATAAAAAAAGGTAAACACCTTGGATGTTACAATTTTAATTTTTATTCTTACTCTGAAGCACTCTGAAGTGGCTGCGTTGCCGTATGAATTGTATTGTATGTATGTATCTCGCAAAGTATTCTTTTTTATGATAATTCACTGATGCACTGAAGTATTGTGTTAGTGTATTAGCATAACATTTGAATGTATATAAGCGTTTGTTAGCTTCTGTGACAGTATTTACGGTATGTATCTACGTCTAGTTACGTATCTGTATCGAAGAAATTTGGATTTTGGTTATTTAGGTAACTATATCGTTGACATAAAGGTTAATAGTATGGGCATTTTTTAGAGAAAAAAATATTTCATTCAAGAAATTATATTAAGCCTCTAAGCCACTTTTTACATGCTGATGTATACTGCTTTGTTAGATTTGTTCTAGGTCAATGATTTAGTTAACCTATCCTTTGCATACATTATAAGATAAATGTAGTAAAAAAGGAACATTTTCAGCTGTCAAAATTAGTTGTACGGAACGCATGCTACAATGATGGTTAAAACGCTGAAGGAAGTGTGTGCAGTTGCAAAACAGATGATATTCACATCAAGAAAATTTGGTACTGTGCAAGTAGCATCTCTGCAAGAAGCTGCTCTAAATGAACGTTGTATTCTTGTCGATGAATGTGATAGAGTAATTGGTGAATCTACAAAAAGGGATTGTCATACCGTTGACTCTAATGGACATATTCAACTTCATAGAGCATTTAGTGTTTTCTTATTCAATGGTAAAGGAGAACTGTTGATACAAAAACGATCTGCAAATAAGGTAAGAGCAGCTACATATAAGAGAAATGTTTTTAATTCATTTTATTGCTGCAGGTTACATTTCCAAACAACTATGCGAATACATGCTGTAGTCATCCATTAGCAGAAATTCCACAAGAAACTGAAGAAAATGAAGCAATAGGAATTCGCAGAGCTGCCATCAGAAGAATGAGTTATGAACTAGGAATACCTAAACATGAAATTTTACCATCCGATTTAGTATATTTGACAAGGGTTCATTATTTCATGGCACATGGTTATTGGGGAGAACATGAAATAGATTACATATTATTTGCACAAAAAGATCATGTTACATTAGATCCAAATCCAGATGAAATTGCTCAACTTCATTGGGTATCGAAATCTAATATAAATGAATTTATTAAAAATTTAGATGGACCATTGTCTCCGTGGTTTTATTTAGTTCTTAAAAATAGATTACCACTTTGGTGGGATAATTTGCATGCATTAGACAAAATGAAGGACCACGGAACAATACATAAATTTAAATAAAAATCTTGAGTAAGAAGGCACATGTTCTAAGGAAATTTAATCTTATATTTTTTGTGAATAATACAATTTTAATATATATAATAAGTGGCATTGTTGAGTCGAATAAAAATTTACTAACGAATTAATATTTTTATGAATGTTTTATATGATAATATTACATACTATCTGAAGTAATGGATTTCTAATCAAATTTAAAGAATTGATAGTAGTGATAAAGAACTTTATGCAACCCAATATTATTTTTTCTTGTTTCATTCTAAATTTAAAATAGACAATCTTACAAGTTGTTAAAAAGTATGTTATGTTTCATTATTTGAACTATATCTTGTAAATTGCGAAATATTATTGATTTTTGTGAAGAGAATGTGATAAAAAATACAGATGAGTGCATAATACTTTCTAGATCAAGAGAAGAAGTATCACTTTTACGACATTCCATGTGCTGTCCTGTAGTATTTGTGTCTTATTCGTGGTCATTGCTTCATTAGCATAAACTAATTGTTTTAATGTCAGTGAAGACAGATTGACTATCAGGTATGAATGTTTCAGAAAAACTTATGTAATACTTTGAGATTAATATGATTACAAAGTTGAAGTACAAAGTTTTTTAACTCTTCTACAGTCGTTATTATAGTTATGTAGTTTAGAGATTACAGCTGGTTATACCATTAATGTAATTATCTATGTGATATCAAAATCTATAGCTGATTGCCATTCACATGATTCAATGTCATTTTATATCCACTTTATTGTAGTATTACCACTCAGTATTACGATCATTAGAGATATTTAAAAACCAAAAATTTAATGGTTGTTTATGTAACACCTCAATTTGTACTTTCATTTCCATTTTATGGTCTACAACTTAGGGGCATTCAGCTGTAGAATTTTGAAAATTGTAGACGGGTTCGAAATGCCAAAAGTGTTAAAATCGGCCAGTTTTATAAAACAAATAATATATTACAGATTTAATGCAATTTAATAATGAATTCAGTAGATCTTAGCTAACTTGTGCTTTGTAGATATAAGCAAATGCAATATAATTTTCGTAAATATTGTGAATATCTATTCTGCAACTATTTATATATTTCTGTAAATTTTATGAATAACATTAACTTATACAATGAATGTTTCTGAAAATACATAATAAAATCACTTCTTCATGTTTTCTCGTGTAATTCTATATCACATCATAGTTATAAATTTGGTAATTTACCAATATGGACATACAATCTAGCGATTATTGAATAGGATTATATTAAAATTATAGCTGTTGGCAACTGCGAACGTATTTTAATATAACTATGTTCAACCAATTAATTTTATAAATTCAAAATTTCGATAAATTTTTGTGACTATATACATAAATATCGAAAATTAATACACGATTGATAATTAGAAAGAGCAGTAAGTAATCAAGAAGAAGCAACTGAATAAATTTTAACTACTGAAATAATTTATGGTGCACATTTTAAACTTGCAATATAATAATTTAAAGATGCCATAGAGTCTATAGTATAGATGACAGTTATTGACGAATATTTTTGAAAAAAGTTTGGAATTGAATAAAATTGTACCGAATTGAATTCAGAAGAATTGATTGGTTTTTCTTTAAATATAATTGATGTTAATGATAATTTCAAACAGTTTTTGAATTCAGTGCACAAAGAGATAGTTATAATTGTTCATTTTTAAAGAAATATTATTAGTATTTTTTCAGCACTTCCGAGTATTTCAGGAAAGTATGCAAATGAAGAAATTCGACCGTGGATATTGTACTCGTAACCAAAATAAATTAAGTTTGCGATCTAAATAAGCTAGATGACTAGAAAAGGTGATATGTAAAATAGCCAATTAGTGCTGGCACTGCAAACCGCTGCACAAAATACACGTATGCTAATATTTAAAATTATATGCACAATTCGCGTTAATAATATTCGATAAACTTTCTCTAAGATCAATTCTATTCCTTCTATATATAAATGTGCCCTTTCTGTGACAGAAATGCTGATGAATGACAAGAAATGAATACTGTGACAGAAAAAACGAATTACACGTTATGCAAGTTAAATGTTGAATTGGAACCTTAACCGTGTTATTCTTGAAACTATGTTTTTCGACCTTGCATCCATTAGATCTCTGTAATTTCTACAAATTGTTCTATACAAAATTATCTACAATGTAGCTCTCGAAATTTTTGAAATCTTAGTTCATCGAACTTTAAAAAATGTTTGAAGGTTTAAATGATTTTTCACAGAACCACCATTTTCTTAATTTGTTTTGTTCCAGTTTTATTTAAGCTAATACATTTTTTTATTTTTTTAGCACCAATCTCTTCTGATGTTAGGTTCTAGTTGTCTAGATTAACGGCATTAGACAATATTATAAAATTCTACCATTTTGTAATTGTAATCCGAATAAAATGAAAGAATATAAAAATAGATTTACTCATTTTTTTGAGGCCTCCAAAGTTGCGTGCTCCTTAATCGAAATCCATTGCAATGTAAACAGTGACAAAAAGCAGATGAAAGTCGTATAAAAGTTGTTCGGATTGTGACGTAGCATTCCACATGCATTGACAACATCTAAAATTTACTGTACCAATCGTCATGAAAAATTTGTTATAATAAAAGCTGAAAATCTGATATAAAAATCACATGACGTGATGCTGTTAGTACGCAGATGAGCAATTACATAAGTACGGAAGATAGCACGTAATATGAGAAGCAACCCAGTTGAAACACGTACCTCCTTTATTGTCGTAATAATTAGTGTATTTTCCCTTCCCTTTCAAGTAGTCCATTCATGACATCTTCCTTCGTGGGTGGACTATATAAACGTGTTTATTTCTGTTTCTTATTCTTCTGTATCCCGCAGGAGCTCCCCGATAAACATCGTGCATAATGTTCTAACGGTTTCTCCTTGTAAATTGTGTTCGAGAGTGAGAAAAAGGAAGTGTTTCTTCAACTTTCTATTTGTCCTTTCCCCCGTGCTTTTTTCCGTATTTAAATTTTTGGTGCGACCTTCCGTCCTTTTTGTGAGAAAATGCGCAGCCTTGCCATTATTTGGATAAGTTTATTCTCGTTGATCCTAGTGCGAATTACCGGCGGCGTTAATCTCTACGAAAGGACACCGCACATTATTGTGCTTATGGTCGACGATTTGGTATTATTACAATATTGATTTAATAATTTAACACTGATTTGTACAATATCGCTTGATCGCAATCACGCAATAAGTGTGAATACATTAGAGAATGCTTGAAATATAATTTCATTCATACTGCATGATCTATACGCGGTGTGTAGCGCTTTTAAAACCGCATATTTAATCGTTACTTCTGAACAAAATTATGATTCTAATGGCGCAGTACCCTTTAAATTACATCTTCCGATACATATATGTAATTGTAATTGGGAAGAGAAGTTGTGTCTTTAATGAAGCATTAAGTCGTGATATCAATTTATGTTCATGCAGAAATCCTTGATATCCGATATTTGGTAATTTTAATACTTGATCATTTTTGACACTTTACAAAATCATGAATTTATTTCATTGAAGAAAGTAGGCATGATAAGTTTTACCATCGTGCTGTACATTCGGTATATCACAAGAAATTGCATTTTTCGACGATCCAGGTTATAAGATTAACGCAAACGAAACGTTCATGAACATTAGTTTCGCAATTGTTAATTATACAACAGGAACAAAGTAAATGTAACGTGTGACCGCTCGAGTATTACTTTTGCCTGCCTACTTTGCTTAATTCGTTGCGATTAATCTGTAGTATGGAAGCGTTTTGAATTAAAATTGGCCTCAGTTAAGACAATTATCGTAGCTCGAAAATTATCTACGCCTCCGCGTTTAACAAGGATGCTAGTGCCCGTGAGTCATCGTAGTTGCAAAACAAAAATTTCCCTCTTCTCTGTACTATCATGTCAATTGTGTTGTTACATTTTATTGCGTAACAACTTAGTATTTCCTTTTGCTCGCCAATATGTTACTTATTTTTTTTTTTTTAAATAAATATGTGTACAATAGATATTATATGGTGTATTATAGGGTTGGAACGATGTTAGTTTCCATGGTTCAAATCAGATACCAACTCCCAACATCGACGCTCTAGGATATAACGGAGTTATACTGAACAGACATTATGTATTACCGTCTAGTACACCTTCTAGGGCTGCTTTTTTTACTGGACAGTATCCAATACGTATTGGTATGTCCGACAAGAAATAAATAATCCTAGACTTTAAGTCAGATGCTTTCAAATATTTCAGCTTGATCAACTGATAATTGTGTTAGATGTTACTGACTTCGACATTTCTTGTTCTTTCCTTATATATTATTTTATAAGTAAAATAATAATTTCAGTAATAACGATGGGAGTACGTTTATTCTTTATAAAAAAAGCGTAGGTTCTACTGTTAAAGAGAAAATAAGAATTTTATACATTTTATGTGGATGAAGTGATTTACTAGTTCAAATTAGATAGATTATAAAAATAAGACAATGGTTCTCACGTTTATTTAGTTAGAATTCAATTTAAGCGTTTGTCAAACATTCTTGAAACGCTGACGAATTAAAGTTGCTGGTTATAGGGATGCAGGGGAACGGAATTCACGGTGGTGAACCACGTGGTCTACCACTGAATATTAAAATTTTACCGGAATATTTGCGAGGACTGGGATACACCACAAAGTTGATTGGAAAATGGCATTTAGGATTTCATACACCTCAGTATACACCGTTGCATAGGGGTTTCGACTTCTTTCTCGGTTTCTACAATAGCTACATTAGTTACTACGACTACAGGTATTCAAACCAGGTGAGATCAATAGAGTAATTCAAACAGTTTCTAAAATGTATTTTATCACGTTCATGTTTCATGTAATATTAATGATAAGCTAATGTGAACGGTGTTAGTGCAAAAAGTGGATTAAAAAAACATATAAAGAAACTGTATGTTTAAGTAATATTCGCAGTAATATTATCTGAAGAATCAAGAACGATGAACGAAATGAAAATTATTTGCAATTTCGACTGGTACACTTGCGACTTTACGAAGTCCTTCGCTTCATATTGAAGTCGCACTTTTTCAGAATATGAGCGGCTACGACATGCACCGCGGAGACGATCCTGCTCACGGGATGAATCGTGAATACGCTACAGACTTGTTCACTGAAGAAGCAATTAGAGTGATCGAGAATCACGAACATGCCAGGCCTCTTTATCTTCACGTATCTCATCTCGGGGTTCACGCTCCCTTGGAGCAACCTGTGGACCAGTACAATAATCGAGACTTCAATCAAATTCGGGAACCTAATCGACGGAAATACGCCAGTAAGTAAATCGAGCACTAGGATTTCCGCGTATCATCGTAATTTCACCTGCAACACGAAGAAGTTACGATTTGTATCGTCATTAGGAATGGTATCGCAATTGGATCAATCGGTTGGAAGAATTTTTCATGCATTAGGCGACAAAGGAATGCTGAAGGATTCAATAATCTTGTTTCTCACGGACAATGGAGCGCCGTCCATTGGGAGAGATAGAAACTGGGGATCGAACTATCCTTTGAGAGGAGTAAGATTACTATACGAAATCGATAAATGTATCAAATTAAAAATGAACTGACACATCTAATCGCTAGAATGCAAGTCTTTATGGAGAACTACAATTTCCTCTGGAGATTACAAAGGGAACAGAGTTGGAACATAATTTACTTTTCTTGATCATTTTTATAACTTCGTAATGATACAACGATTGTTCTAAATCTTTTTTATGTTTTTACAGACAGTATTTCACAAAATCTGCAGTCTACTCGTCGCTAGTATAACTAATTCAGCTTTATAATATAAAATTAAATTTATTCATTCCCCGTTCTGTGCATTAGTTATTGTTTTTATTGTTCGTACTTGTGGTAGACACGTTTTTAGAAACAGTTTGCGTTTACATTCGTTCCAGACGAAATTCACTTTGTACGAAGGTGGTGTGAGGGGCGTGGCAGCATTATGGTCATCAAGGATACAAAAAGCAGCACGGGTTTCGAACCAACTGATGCATATAACCGATTGGTTGCCGACTCTTTATTCGGCAGCTGGCGGAGATCTGAAGGATCTGGGTGAGATCGACGGTATCGATCAATGGCAAGTAATTAGCGAAGGGTACGGCCGTGGCAGAGACACTCTTCTACTGAATATCGACGAGGTTTTTAAAATTGAAGGGGCAATATACAGTCGTTTTAAATTGATACGAGGTGAGTGTTCCAAAATGGAAAAGCTTTAAATACGGAACAGAATATTAATGCACAAGTATGCAATTTGTTCGTTGAAATCAAGATTGGAAAGTTGAAAAGATATAGGATGTTGATCATTTTTAAGTCTAGTTTCGATACGAATGAATTTTTAATGTTTGAAAGTTAAAGTTGTTAAATTCTTGTTTTCAAGGTTCCGTCGAAAATGGCTACTACGATGGATACTATGGCGATTCTGGCAGAATAATGGACGTTTTGCCATACTCGGATCTCGTATTGAAATGTTCTGTATCCGAGGTTATTATGCAGCACTTAGGAGGTCCAATAACACAGCCGAGTACAATGCTGCAACTACGATTGGACGCAACAACAAGTAACTGTCGTCCAAATATTACATATTCCCTTCGGTATCCGTACACCACTTGTAACGTTACGGAATGTCTATTCGACATAATCAACGATCCATGCGAAACGAAAAACATCGCGGAAGCATACCCTAGAGTAAGTATCTTACATTTGCACTTCCGCGCTTCCGCGTAACACGAGTCCTTACGACACGAATATCCATAATTTTTACGTAGCGCGATTTCTTGTATAATCTGCTGAATAAAACAGTGAGAATACGTAAAAATTAATAACTAATTAATAAAAAAAAGTTTGATATGACAGTTTGTTCGTCTTCGCGAAAGATTTAACACTGTTCACGCTTCCAGAATTAGCAAAAAGCTACCAATTATTTCCAAGTTCTAACGCACTGTTCGCATACGTGCTGTTTACAGATCGCGCGGGACTTAGATCTTTATTTGGAGAAATATGGTCACATTTTGATGAGACAAACAAAAGTACCTGTCGATTGGTTGGCTGATCCTAGGAGACGGAACAACACGTGGGAACCATGGATGAACTCCGGGGCCACTGTGTACGTTCCGAACGCTGCAGCCATGCTTGGCAATTTAGTCTGTTGTTTTCATTTATTGTTCTGTCTTATGTCGATGCTTTTGAATACTTTCGTTTAAACATGTTATGCTCGCTTTCACAGCAAAAGCGTTGTAAATGTTACCTTGCATCGAAGAAACATCGAGTGTTATTAATTTATTTTACAACGAGTCATGCAAAGTTGTATGTCTAAAATGAAATCATAGAATTTTGTATCAGCACTGTAAGCGTATTTAGAAAATTAAATGATCTTTAAATTCGAAGATACGTTGAAATGAAACGTTAATTATTTTGGGTTAGTGCTTCTCTTTCAGTTCTCTTTAACGAGTACGAACTTTGATTGGAAGTATTTAAAATACGTACGTTTCCTTTCTCTTTTCGTTTTCTTTTTTTAAGTAAGTATGAAAATTACGAACTTTAAAGTGCCTAATAGATTGTATAAATAAAACTAGTGATGGAATGAATTTATTTGCCTTGCAACTTGGGATACACATACAAAAATACCTTCTGATACGGTTTTACCTAAGGAATAATAAATTATAGCGATAAGCAGGAGACAAAGTGTGTGACTTTGAGTTTTTAAATTGAGTTGATGGAATTAAAGATCAATAAAGGATCAGCAAAAACCAATAGAGCAGGAATATGAACATAATAGAACATAAACGTAAACGTAAACATAGGCATACGCGTATTATATTACCTTGAAATAACCTTGACATAAACATAAATATAAACAAACGTACGCATGTAGATAAATGCAAGTAATTTATTCTGATCCTATGAGTGAAAGATAAATATCAATCAACTAATTAATGACTTCCAGGAAGAAGTCAAAGATAGAACTGTAATTTAATATAATTTAAGTTGATTAATAAATATAAAATGTTTAATTTGTTCTTATAACTATACATGTATTAGACTATTTATATTATAAAATTGCTGTAAACAGTTCTTGTATTAGATTCTCCTCTCTTCTCGTTTCATTGCTCTTCCATCATTTTTCATTGATTTCCCTTTGTATATCTTCAGGTATTCACACGCTTTTGCGTTAAAATTCCTTGCATTATCCTTTCCATTCTCTTCCCGTTCTTACGTTGTCCAACCATTCTACTAGTTTCTCTTCTCTGCATTTCTATACACATTTGTCTGAATGGTTTTCCTCATTCCATTTCTCATAATCCTTGCCTCTACGATCGTGGTTTTCTACATTCCCGCATCACAAGCAGATCTATTGTTTCCGATCGCTTCCGCTTAACTTTTTATCGCCCCAATAGGCTTCTTGTTTTGTATCTTTTGATTAATGAATACTGTTCTATTCAAATAATTCAAATCTCACGTGCACATGTTCTCCAAACTGATTACAAAACAAGTATTCACTCGATTAATCAAGGATAATTGCTTTCTGCTGAAGAAAATTATGATATTTAAAAGAATATCTAATCGATGCAATTACCTAACGACTTTCTGGAAAGTGTTTCTTATTTATAGGTTCTCTTTGTTGGACAATTATGAAAGTTTATGATGAAATTACTAAATTATTATTATTAAATTATTATTACTATTAAATTATTATTAGTATTATATTATATATTTATATTATATATATTATATTATTGTTAAATTATTATTATTTTGTTATTATTAATTATTAAATTATATATTATGAAATTGAACCTAGAATTTGCGATTTGGAATGATTTTTTCTTTACAAGAAATCTTAATAGCCGTTGAAGAGTAGATTACAGCAATCTTATCTTATACATAAATATTGACGCTATAGTTAATAAAACAGACTGCGTCGAGATTGCTCACATAATTACGTACAAGACTGCTAAAATGATATAATTTTATATTGATGTAATACTTTGGAGTTACCACTAGTTAGCACGATATCGTAAAAGATTTGCAAACACATATCCACATACTAGCCATACCACGTTTCAACGTCGATTTGATTAGGGGTGGTATCGTATACCGTTCTAAATTTGTAATCAATTTACCGCAATTTCGATAAATAATACTTCACTGCGATCGGAACATTTTTAAATCCAAGTCAGGGACTTACGTTTATCTTATCAGTTATAGTTTTATTATCAACGTTCCTGCGTTTATTTCACAGGCCATTAAAATTTACAGGGTGTTACAGGGTGTAACACTTGTATCGAGTGTGTGTATCACTTCCACCGTTGTTGAAATCATGAATAGATCGCATAGTTTGCGGGCATGCATCTGATGAGGAGATACAAGCATTCTCAAGGCTGACTTGAACGTTAATCCAAGATCTACCACATTTTTTGCATATATGTAACGATTTTTTGTAGAGTACTGTTATTGACATCGGCAAGTTCAAGGACTTGTACAAGGACTCTGAAACGTATGCCTTGCCGTGCGAATGTTTTATACAACAAATTCATGAATCCACATAGTGCTGCAACATGTTTTTACTTCAGTGAAAGTAGATGCATCGGATGCTTACGTAATTATGATGAAATTCATTTTTGTTCTTCGCAATTAGAAGTGAACAAAGCTGGAAACGCTTGATACGTCCTCATTAGTAAACACAGACCACGCAAACAGATAAAGAGTAGGTCACTTTTTTCTGTATTTTTTACGCTAATTTATGCGCTTTTATGCAGCTATTCTTTTGTTCCGCTTATCTTTTACAAAGTAGGTCGATATTGTTTTGCGAAAAAATGTACATTCACGTACAAAATACATGGCATGCATTATAATATTGAACAATGATGCAACTGTGCAACATCTGCACATTCTTGACGAGTATTTATGCAAGAAGTTAACAGCCTTTCTTTTTATTCAACGTGAAATATGCATGCCTGAATTTTATTAACCAAAGAACAACAATGAAGTTCATTCCTCTTTGGATTACTAATGAAGAGATGTTTCTTTAAAGAAAATGATCACTCAGGTTCCTTTCAATTCTGTCAAAAAGAGTTCAAATATTACAGATTAACCCTACAACTAAATCCGCCTGAATGACTGATGTCGAATTTTTTATTTTACAGCTATTTTACAATTACTAAGATCGTAAAAATACTTTTACGAATAATTATGGGTCATATTCAATTGTTCCAGTGTTGATATAAATCGCGTCGAACAAAGAAATCTTCGCACAACTATTCATTATTGTTAAGACAATCGGATCAAGTCTACTAAAACACTTTCGCTGCTGAGTGTATAAAGCCAGTAAAGATTGGTTACTTGTTACAGTAGTGTTCTTGCCGCAAAACTGTTATTATCGAGTACAAGTTCCTTATCAATAAGAAGAACGTGCAAGATCTATTGCCACCTGTCTCTAATGCTTGTGAAAATATTTACTTCGTAATTCGTTTATTTTGTGGAAGGACAGTCAACTATTCGCAAGTGGCTCGAGGTTTCGCGACGATACCGTGCATGAAGCGCAAGTTGTTCTCTCTAGGAAATTTTTCATTGAGCATAATCAAAGTGAAGCAACGGGCGCACGTGATCGAATTGGAAAGTCGTCATGTCGGAAGCTACGAAACGTGCTGTATATTTGTTATTATCTGTGATTCTTCTATCGGGATGTCTGTATCTAGCACTATCGCAGGAACAGCGTCCATCGAGAATGCAACGGCCAAATATAATTGTCATTATGGCGGACGACATGGTGAGATTATTGTTTTTACTATTCGAAAAAACCGTGGATTTTTATACACAACAAAATTCGTCTGCGTCGACTGCGAGTAGTTGCGGTTGAATACAAATTCATTTACGTGTTTACTATATGCAGTAGTGCATATTTTTACGTACTGTTTTTTACAAATACAGAAAGTCTGTTATCTACTTATGACTATTGAAATGTATGAAACGTCCGTCAGAAAAACGTTAAAAACAACGGTAACAATTTTGTAGCAAATTATAGGATACAAAAATTTTGCGCACATTATCGTAGCAGAATTTTTCGTTTAAGTTTCATTTTTGAAAATGAATTGTATTGTGTGAATAAATGCTTAAATGTACAGTGGATTTAATATTATGATCGTGTTCTGTCGGAGGTGACTCGATTTTTCTGTTAATTCTTATTTTCGGACTTATTGAGGAACAAATTTCTGTCGTTAACAGTGTTTTTATGTAAAAAATATAATGAAGAGAAAACAATTTAGAAATTTGCATGTACCACCACGAATGCATACAAATTTCGTAAAATGAGAAGTTCGATTTTTTCCATTAAGGGATGGAATGATGTAAGTTTCCATGGTGCCGATCAAATACCCACGCCAAATATAGACGCTCTGGCTTACAATGGTGTGATATTACAACGTCACTACGTCCAGCCGATATGCACACCATCAAGGACAGCTTTCCTCACAGGACGTTATCCGTTTCGAACAGGTACTTTGTTCTACTGAGTTATAGTAACTAAGGTCGTTCGTTGCAGCATTCACGTTTACACATTTTTATCAGTCCCATTAAAAGTAACCGACCCACAAACCAACCTTTGTGTGCGGATAAAGGCCGCTGAATGTGTTCGATACACGCAGAGAACCATAAAGACTAACTAAGCAGGGTGCGGCCGAAAGTACGCCCCTGGCAAAAATTATTCAACCAAATAAATCACGCGTCTACCATTGCAATTATCCATATATCTAGTACAGAAAATTTGTTCATCCATGGTTATAGTTGTTCGTGTATTCGACCCAGAATACTTCGTTGTCTATCATTAATTATTTACCATAATTATTCACATATTTAATACTGAAAATTGCTTCGATAACAATAAATGCAAATTGTGTGTTATCGTTTACTATAGGCATGCAAGGGTATCCTTTGAAGGCTGGCGAGGCTCGCGGAATACCATTAAATAATACTCTTCTGCCGGAGTATTTAAAAAAATTAGGATACAACACTCACCTGGTTGGAAAGTGGCATGTCGGATACTATAGCGATTATCACACGCCAGCTTACCGTGGTTTCGATACCTTCTTTGGTTACTATAATGGATACGTTACGTATTTCAATCACACCATTACACAAGACGTGAGTCTTTCGCTAAACATAGCGTAAATTCACTTTAATCGAAGTTTCGAACATTTTTGTTTAGTTATTGAAACTGGCATCTTTCAAACGTCCGCTTTTCTTTCTAAATCGATGTCGACGTTTTATTAAACATATAATTATTACTTTACATCTCATCTTAGCATTAATCGTTTAATATCTAAATTCGATTTCTTCAGCTTTCAATTGATTAGTATGCTATGCATTAAAGAAGAAAGAAATAAATGTAACAAAGCACTGTCTAATTTGATTTTTCGTTGGCTTTACGATGAAACTTTGTTAACTTTGTTCAATTAATAATTGTCAAACTAATAGTTTAATTAAAAAGTGAAACTTAATTATTGTAAAAGACTTCTAAAGTTAAAGTTAGAAGAGATCTCTATTTTTAGAATCACACGGGATACGATTTACATTACGATGTTCGTGGGAAATTATCAGTGGATTACAATTACGAATACATGACAGATCTCATAACAGAGAGAGCTGAAACCATAATTTCGAAACACAATCGTCAAAAACCTCTTTATTTGCAACTGTCCCACGTGGCCGTTCATTCTTCCGACTCTGAAGATGTAATGGAAGTTCGTGATATGAAAGAAGTGAATGCTAGTTTAGGCTACATCAAAGACTTCAATAGAAGAAAATTTGCAGGTGTGCGCCATAATCAATTTACAGATATCTTATGTAACTTTTTCTACAGTGTTAATATTCTATTTTCAGGTGTACTTACAGCTTTGGATGAGTCTGTCGGTAGAGTGGTTAAGGCATTACAGGATGCAAAAATGTTAGACAATTCTGTGATCGTGTTCATGTCTGACAATGGGGCGCAGACTGTAGGTTTCTTGGAGAACTATGGCTCGAATTATCCTTTACGAGGGGTAATACAACTATATTCAATATTTGTCTTATTAGAACCTCTCACTCCAAATAAGTTTCATGCCGCTTTAAATATTTTAGAGCCCATTTGGAGGTCATAATATAACGATTAAACGTGTAAAGAAAGTAGCTGGTTTGTTTTAGATGGAACACCTTGTACACTGTTCAGAGTGTAAACAAAAGAATTTACTCTTTTCGCTGTTTAATCCATGGCTCGGAATTAACCTGCACGCAACACGAGGATCGTGAGAACTACGCCTTTTGGGCCCCGTCGCGCGTCTCACTCCCCGGTTATCTCCTAAATGCTACGCACACGCGCGCACACACATAAAACAGTAGGCACACGCGCGTTTGCGATCCGTATGCTGATCAATTACGAGCCCCGATTTAGACAACTTTCGAAAATCATTGTGTTTTTGTTCAAAGTCAAATTTAACAGTTACTGATAAAGAAACATTGATAAATGTTTGTAGAAAGCGGTTGCATACGATATTATAATTTTCAGTTGAAGTTTACGCTATTTGAAGGTGGCGTTCGTGGCGCAGCATGCGTCTACTCGCCGCTAATTAAGAAGTCCTCTAGAGTTTCTGATCATATGATGCACATCACGGACTGGTTGCCAACCTTTTACACCGCCGCAGGTGGAAATTTAGAGGATTTGGAGGAAAACCTTGATGGCATCGATCAATGGTCAACGCTTGTTTTCGAGGAGCAGACGAAACGGGCGAGTGTAGTGTTGAACATCGATCCCTCGGAAAATACATCTGGAGCTATAATCGGAAAATACAAACTAATAAATGGTAATTCAAGTTACGCTCACTAGTTTGAAAGTATAGTTAACATGTTTTTAACGCAGGTGCGAGTCTCCAATATGGTGGTTATTATGGTGACAATGGTATGGACGTATCGTATCCCAAGTATAATGTGTCAGGTGTCTTGCAATCGCTGGCAGGCTGTGCGATTAGCGAAATATCGCAGTCCGCGTTAAAATTCGAGGATGTAATTAGACTTAGGGAGGAGGCAATGGTAGTTTGTCCACGTGTTTCAAGCTATCCAGATTGTTTGGACAGGTGTTTGTTTGACATACATGCCGATCCTTGCGAAACTACAGATCTGTCTTCGTTTAATCCAAAGGTAAACGAATAAATATTTATGCGAGGGAAAAACTACTGAAAAACAAACTGAAATGTGAAGTAGCACTAAAGAGAAACACTATAATATACGAGTAATCATTAATATATAGGGTGTCCCAAGAATGTTTAACAATCCGGAAATGGGGAATATCTGAGATCATTTCAAGCAACTTCTTCCTTTATAAAAATTTTCTCCGAGGCATCGTTAACGAGTTATTAACAAAAAACGTTGGCCAATGAGAGGCGAGTACCGCTGACGCGAGGCCGCTGAGACAATGAGCGAAACTGGGCTTCGACCGCTTCTTGGCTCGGCCGTTTCATACTAGCGGAGCTCGGTTCTCATTGGTCAATGTTTTTCGTTAATAACTCGTTAACAATGCCTTGGAGAAAATTTGTATAAAGGAAAAAGTTGCTTGAAATGACCTCAGGTATCTCCGGAATGTATTTCCGGAATGTTACACATTTTTGGGACGCCCTGTACATTATTAGACAGATTTGTATGCAAAATATAATTTTCTGAATGTTCTTAAAGAAATTATATCAAAGTTATTTATTTTATTCTATTTTTTAAATTAATATTATTATATTATTCGTTTCTAAATAATTATCGTATTTCTAGATCGTTAAAGACCTCGACGATTATATTAAAAATTATATGAACGTCGTGGTACCACCGACAAATGTACCAGTGGATCCAAATGCCTTTCCAGAACATTTTAATGGAACATGGATGCCTTGGATAAAACTTCCGGGTGATTATGATACCTTAAATATAAATCCCGATTCGTTCACGTAAATGAAACAATTTTTAACAATCTCTATGCAACAATCAAAATATCGATTGCAAGCAGATTTTTATATTATTGACTGATATTTTAAACTGACATATAAAAATTGTTTTTTTGTTAGATTGAAATAAAAATAGCAAACTAATCAATTAAATAACATATTTCCTTGTTTTGCATACTAATTTCTGACAGATCCCAGTGATGCCTTTATGTCCTGGCCCGAAGTGTACAAAAGTTTATAGTGAAGTCACGTTGGCCTGAAATCTAAAATTGATAAATACGTTTTAGTATTACCGTGCACCAAGAAACTTCGTGCTTTTGTTCATAAGCGAGCGGTGCCAGTAAGAAATACGCAAAAAGGGTTTGCTGAGGAAGGGAGCCAAATCTCCTTTTTTTCGTGACGTTATCATTTACAAATTATGCAGATAAGACTCTGGTGTTGCAGAGTAAGTTGATGTGTATTTAATTGGATGGTATCAGATTGATTACTCTGTGTTCATGCGGATATAGTATACCTTCCAACTTCTTCGAACACACTGGCAAAACATTTTCACCGACAGGCATTCTGTGTAGATATACGTATAACTTATCTAAAATGATATTAAAATAACAATCAAAAACTTTATCTTTGTGTTGCTTCCAATATAGAAACTATTAATTAATATGTCTTAATAAAAATAAAACAGATTTTAGAAGTTCAGCAGTAATTATGCAATAAACTATAATTTAATATAAATATATATTTGTATTACAGATAAATATATATAGAAAAATATATTGGCACTGAAGTCTCTGTAAACGATAATATAAACAGACTAAAATGATATTTTATCAAATGCCCTCAGACACCGTCTTTTGTATAAAGATTTAGAGAAACTAAAATGACAATAATTAGTTAATGAATAGAAAATTTTATGAAATTATAAGATCAAAATTACGGTAGAAGGAGCTCGAGCAAGTTTAACGTCTTGAATCATTCGTTTCGTTCCTTGCAGTGTGCAAAGTGACGTCACGGCTCATTTAGCAATTTGCTTATTTGTTAGGAGAGACACTAACGTATATAAAGATGCGTTAGCTTTGTGCGTAATTGCGAAGGGGGTTGATGCGAGAGGAACTCATGGAACGAGAGGTAACTTTTGCAATCACGACGGGGGTTTGAGGTTTAAGTCGCTTTTAATAGCCAAGCAGCTGTCGCCGGATCTGTTTGCCCCCTTTTTATGCTAGACGTCTTCGACGAATAATGGTAGGGAATAATCTGGAACGAAAGAAGCGCGACCATCCTTTGCAGCCCTCCGCCAATAAACCGTTTTTAACTCATTCTGTCCTCCTCGCCAAACCAAACCGTCGTTTTGAGAAAATGCAAACATAATTAATAATAATATTCAACCAACGATTTATTGATCACTGGCAGTTATATAAACATCATAAAATAATTTGGAGACATTATTTGCTCGGTATAAAACTTAAAAGATAATATAAAATTTATTTTTTTGTAACTTTGCAACAAAATGCAAGTAAAATTTTTGTAAAATTGCAACGTAATCCTAGAGGAATAAAAGATTTTTTAGTATTTATGTGTATTAAAAATGTTCGATCTGTGAGGTGTATAAGGATTGACCTTGGAAATCTTGCATTTGAATTTAGAATGAAACTTACAATATTTCTATAGATGACTGTCATACCAATTTTGGAGAAATAATCATTACTTATCGCTGGTAATATTTCGATTTTACGTAACGACCATAAACGCCTGTAGGTAGGCAACCTCTTCGCAGCGATGCAAAGCCGAGTCGGGTAATAACTCTTACGATTGTAGATCAAAATTTTAGTTTACCTCCCTCACAAATGTTCCAGGTGCTTGCCTGTAACATATTTAAAATAACAAATTTTTGGAACGCTTTATAACATTTTAATTATACGAACAACATTATTTTCTGAAAAATAGTTTCACGAGGATATCGCGGAACAGAAATATTTGTTTGAATTTCGTGGATCCCAATTAATTTAATGAGTCTGTAAACTGATAAGTATTTTATAATCTGATCTATTTTTCTCGGGAGGGCGTTTAATTAAGGCACAAACTTCGGGCCATAATTTTCATTCGTGCTCTCGGTGATCAATTACCGTGCGGTGCATACTTTGAAAAGGATTTCTTAATTTACACTGTTCCGCGGTGTAATACGGTTTTTCGCGTAACCGGAGATAGCAATGTATATTTGGTGCGCAAATAGAGATAAACGAATGCAGGTAACTCTGTAAAAAGAGGGCGGATAAGTTCGAACCGAACTTAACGACGTAATGAACCGTCTGACAGAGGTTTATTTATCGTCGATGAGAGGGAGGAAGACTATACCTAGGGAACAAAGATGAAACGGGAGGCCGACCTTCATTATTCCGAACCGGTATCTACGTACTAATTTTCAGTGTAAATTGCCGAAACAATATCGGATACTACCCCTGGCAATGAGTACTTGGCCAGAAGCGATGGTAACGAATTAAATTTAAAAAACGAAATTCTTTGCACCTCAAATACTATAAGCATAAAAGCTTGGTAACTTTGAAGCGAACATGTATTGAATAAATATGCAACGCATAATTAATATTTTAGTTTATTTTCTTGGAAAATACAGTAAACAAGAAAACCGATGTTTGGAAACAAGTATTTATACATCCTGTACAAAATTTTCACTGTTATAGTCGAGGTCAAAATTGGTCAATTTATACCACTGTCCTTTGTAAACAATGTAGAGCAATTAATGCATTAAATAAAAACAGAAGATAAGAATAGGAATGACGAAAATTTCATCGGTAAGATGAAATATATATATTATATTATTATTATATTATATATATATTATAAATAATAATATAAAGCAAATTATTGTTTACCTCTATGCCAATTTGATCTCGTTTGGCCAAAATTTCGGTTTCTTTGGTCACTGTATTTTTTAATGAAAATACACTAAAATATTAATTATTTATTCAATAGATGTTCTATGTAATGTTGCCAAAACTTTTGTATCCATGTCGTTGGCAGGTGCAAACAATCTCGTTTTTCAAAATTAATTTGTTAGTACTGCTTCTGGTTAAATACTTATTGCCAGGGGTAGTACAATTTGCTTTTGTTGTTATGCGAATCATTTTGCGCGAGCTTTGACCAAAAACGCTGAATTAATTCATCGCGAAGCACTGACCGAACGGCTGATAAAAATTGAACCGGCTCTTTAGGCCTTTCTAGATACTTTCGTTGATATTTGGAATAGTGACTTCGTGATCCGCAATAATGCGCGATCTCGCTTTCTCTGTGAAATTAATTGATCGAACGCCTGCTTCAATGCTTCCTACACGTTTGCTACATTTCATATTCAATATTCTACGTTTTATACCGTTGAAAATTTCATCGAGCACACTAATTGCTCGCACGTTACTGCAGAAGGTCGAGTAGATTATCCAGAAAACTGTAATTCTCCTCCAGAATTTGATAATTCTTCGATCTTAATTTTCTTTTTAAGATCTTTCTCCCTTTTTGACATTTGTCAACTATTGATT
Organism: Augochlorella aurata; assembly: GCA_028455555.1. NCBI lineage: Eukaryota > Metazoa > Arthropoda > Insecta > Hymenoptera > Halictidae > Augochlorella > Augochlorella aurata. The sequence goes on from CM052148.1 coordinate 5,461,248, forward strand.
ATTTGACTTATCAATTTTTGTATACATACAGACAAGTATGTTTTGAAAAGTAACCGATACGATTATCTGGAAAGTTATCACCGATATCCTGTGAAAAGCATTTTTAAGTCAGAATAATTTTTTTAATAGAATGCGCAATTTCGCGATAGCAATAAATATGCTGATAAAACTTTATTGATATCGTAATATCATGGCGTACACGCCATATTTACATTTTTACAAAAATATTCGTAAGATAGAACGATTTGATATCTTACGTAATTCTGAAAATAAATTGGAGCAATATTTCGCAGTTGTAATTTACTCCATTACGATTGATCTATTAATATGACATTTTTTGTCCGTCAGTATCATTATATTTCCATAAAAAATGATTTCTTCATTCAGTTGAAATATGTAAATTTGCAGTCCCCAGAGAAAGTGGCAGCATATTAATAAATTATGCACTCTTGTAGAATTCAGCAACCAGTGTTCGTAAAAAATCTGTAATGTGCAATAAAGCAGCCGCTTTAAATAGTTTTCCACGCGTTTATGGCGGCAGACACGTTGATAGTCAATTTACTGCACTCGGGTTAGATTAGTTTCTGACAACTGGCTAGGATATATTTATACGAACAAGAGAAGCAATCTGATTTTACAAGCAGTGAGTTTAATTTTGCCAATAACTTAGTGTACATGATTGAAAACTGGATAAAAATGTAAGTGGGTGCATGCTTCCTGAGATAGTTCATGAAATATTTACAACTAATTGTTAGAATGGCTTGAAACCGTTATAGGTAACGCACCCTTCCGCACTCCTCAGAAAGAGTAGCATAAAAGATCTTAGGATAACGCTTCATCTATTCTATTTTCTTAAAATTTAAACAAAAATTATGACTCACTTATGCTATATTTTTAAAGAAAGCATCTTACAAAGCAAGCAGAATGATATCAAATATTCACATTTACGCTGTAAAATGTGTGAGGGTTAAACTCGTTCTGAAATTAACTATCATTTTATGACGTTAAAAACGTAGCATTTTGCCTGAAAAAAGGTATAAAAGAGGACAGAATAATTTCGCAATTAAATATCTTCTCTTCCGATGGAATGTTGCGAATGTGACGGGCGTTTTGTAAAATTTTCCATAAAATTCTCAGATAATTGCAACTTCTACGATATAAACTACTGTGTAATAAATGCTGCGGGTTCGAAAGAAAACAGCTGGAACATAGCTGCGAGAAATATAATCCGTGCAGTTAATTACCATGGAAGTGTTGTATGTAAGGTCAGCACAACTTACAATTAGTAATTTTCACGTCACTAAACGAAATATGAGCTACCGGGTGTGTATAATTATTTCGAAAGAGAAAGTAAAGCACAATCAGAGAAATTAGGTGCGTGAAATAAATGTGTGTTTCACTCGTACCGCGATACTCATCAGCCTGCCGTTTTTTAAGTTCTTAGAAAACTATTTAGCAATAACCGTAACTTTGAAAAAATAGTTTAGTAAAACTTAATAATTATTGAAATGAAAATTCTTTTTAACATAAACCGATTTTCTAAATTAACCTCTTATTAACGTTCATTTTAAACATAAATAATATGAAAATTAATAAAAATCAGGCTGACATAATTTGCAATTCTCGTTATTTCAATTTTCGTTTTCAATATATTTCCTTTCGGGCTGTGCAATGAATTGTACGATTTTATATTTTGGTTTTGAAATATTTACATTTTAGGTATTTAAATTCACGTTTTCTATAGACATCCATAAAATGTGCAAACCTTTTCTTTCTTTTAAGTATTTAATGTTATTAGGTGTATATAGACTTCTCTAATTAACTTCTGTTGTGTAAATCGTATTAGGATGTTTAAGATTCGAAACAGTTAAAATACCATCCATTATTCTAAACTGTAACTTTTTAGTTCCAGTCTAATGTGTTAACACATTCGTCTCCAAAAATCGACCACCAAAATTTTCACAAAATGAAAGCAATTTAATTAATTAAAGCGAAATTAGAAAGTTAAAATTGATTATAGGGAATAGAATTAGAACTCTTTCGCATTCGAAACATTCTATTCAAATTCAGTTTGTTCGGATATATTAAAATAAAAATTTTCAAAATTATTTAAAAACTAGCGTCACCTATATTTGGGTGACGTGGGGTGTGAACGTGTTAAAGAAGTTATTCCATTTTAAAAATAGTCCCCGTATATTTGTCCACGACTGTATCTCTAAAAAAAATCTAAAACTCCCGTGCCAATAGGACGCATAGAACGTAATCAAAAGTTTCGCCGAGAAAAGCAAAATTTCGCTCGAAGAATAATTAACAAAAGGAGCTTTCAGGGCACAGTATCAGAATGTAGTATTGTTCACGGTGAACGAACGCTGTTGAGCGCGAATAGCGATAGATTCCGGTGCTCCCTTGTCGTTAGGACTCGGTGATCGCCATCCCTGTGGCCGGTTCTTCGGCCAACGAAAAACGAGTAGGTGAAGTAGGAGGAATTAGAGTAGTAGTAGGAGGATTCCACCTCCACGACGACCGGCAAGTCCTGCAGGACGGCTCGACGGACACCTGTAACCACGCAGACTCCCTGCAGCACGGGACGATGCGAAGAAACTTCCCCGATAGGGAACTGTATCGGTCGCAGATCATTCAGAATACGGCGCGTTGACATGTCCTCGTGGTGATCGATCTAAGATTCAACCGTGAAGTGTCAGTGGCTCTCGAACTCTAATCGTTCCCGTCGAAATAGTTCGTCCTTTCTCTCGGTCATGAAACACAATCTTATCGGTTGTCCGCGCGTTTTCACCGCGTATTCGGTCCGTTCACGATGTTAACGGCACGCGCGAAAGAAATCGAGCAACGCCGCGCCACGCGTGATTTGTAGCCGGTGTTTATCGTTCGATCGACAACGGCAATTAAAGGAGTCCGCGTCCAGTGTCTCAGAAATTTATGCACCACCGGTATTACAATCTTCCTACTATAACGGACGATCGCTGTCGGAAGGAACGGTCCTGGTACCCCGAGAACTTTTCTCGAGCCCTGAAAAGTAGGCTCCTCTGAGCATGGAGGCGCACAGGGCACCGCATTCGTTGGCAAAACGATCGACCGATCATCGAGGAAAGCACAGCGGCCCTTGAAACATTTCCATTAATGTTAAACGATCAGTGAGAAACGGGGGCCTGTGCGGGAACGCGAGACAGAACACCGATCTTCTAGAATGCAAAGTGATCAAACATGGTGGTAACGAAGAGAAGCGGTGCTAAGACTTGGCTGATGTTGCTTCTGCTGTTGGTCCAAGGCGGAGACTGCATCAAGTGGTTGTAAGTAAACCATGTTTCCTTCTTGATAAGTGTACCGTCTATGTTATAATCGGTTTCGTGACTTTTTAAATTCCGTCTTGCCGAAGATCCGCGAGCTTTTCGGTAACAAGCATCCTCGATGTTCTCGCGTCTGGCCGCGAGGGCTCCAGAGGAGCCCGAAGATTAATGTGGACCCGTTAATGAGAAACAAATAGATTAGCAGCCGAGAAGGATGCGCGTGCACCGGAGAACCGAATGCCAGAGGAACAAGAATCATTTACTCTATTATGAAGATTTCTTTTCTGCTCGTTTTCTGCCGCGCGTCGGGCCCCCGGGAACAATAAGTCTCAACGAGGATTTATCGCCGAAAGGATCCGTATGCGTGATGCGCCATCTCAGATCTAAGTTTATTAGGGAATCGCTTGTTCCTTGATCACCGTTTGCAGCTTTCGACAAAAACCGTCCGTGTAAAAATGTTTCCACGAATTGCTGCAATTCAATTAGCTAAACCGAGGGGGGAGTTTTGTGTTTCAAGCACAAATTCGAGGTAATTACGCAGATAGAGATCGTGAGGCAGTAACACATGGCATAGAAAGATGTTGAAAACCATAAGTGAGTAATACGATTTTTGTCTAAAGCGAGGTGGAACGGTTACCATTGCTTTGGAAATATCTCTTTGCATCCATTGTAAGTCGAACGACAACCACGTGTCGTGAAACAAAACCAAATTGGAACTTTTGATATCGGATTGACCATCAACAGAGTCATTTCTCAATTCAGTTTAGCTAATTTCATTTGTTCATTATCGTGCAGTGATTCGATAGCAGTGTCCCAGTACAATTGCATTCTCATTTTGAGCTGGAAATATTCGTCCGTTGAAGAGTTATCGAATTTTCAACATTTACAACAAAGACAGCTAAATCAGTAAACAGATTAAAAGAATCTAAGAATATTTAGTCGTCTTATCAGTTTCAGTTGATCAAGGAAAGGTATAAATCTCTGCCCTAGTTCTATAAATCAATGGAAATAATCTTGATTCTACGCAAATATTCGCAGTATAGTTGCAAAATGTCGAAACATTCGCGAAGAATGAGGTATTCAAAATCGGCAATAAAAAACTAAATGACAATAGTTTAAAGCGACAATAGTTTTTCAGTTTCGGTGCTGGGTGAGTTTGGTGTTAATTCCCTGAATCACGGTTACGAGAAATTCTTTATCGCCGGTCGTATTAATCGGTTCCCATCGGCCCGAAGAAATATCCTCGTCCGCGGATTCCTGCTTTAATTCCATTCTCCGTATCAATTAATTCGTTCCTTTCTTCCAGCTCCCCCCTCGGTTGTCCGAGCGTTTCTTATGAATCATCGCGTCCTCCTCGGTCGACCCATTCACTGACCGCTTATGAAGCATGAAGATATGCCATTATCATTCACGCCGGAGGTGATCGTCGGTTAAATCTCCCTTATATCACGTAGCTGCTCGTCGACGTTAATTGTCCTGTGATTCGAAGCGAATTTCACAGGGGCATGGAACGAGGGGGGAGGCCGTAAAGGAGGGCGCGAAGAGGAGGGGGGGGCGCAAAGAGGGGCTGGAAAAGCGGAAACAGAAAGAGAGTAGGCTGCTAGCCGGCGGATGATGAATGGCGGAGTGATGGTGGTTTTGCGTGCAAAATCAAAATACGGGCGCGGAGCGGGAAGAAAACTACGAAAGGAAGACAGCCGGGGGTTGCCGTTTGAACAGGGTGGGAAATTAGGGGTTGCCTGCGATTCGTGATTTATGCACGCCGTTTCTGAGAAGGCTCTCTCCTCGGATCCCCGTTCTTCTAGCCCCGGTCCCTTTCCCTTTCTTTTTCTTTTATTTATAATCATCGGGCGCCATCCGACAGCCAAGAAAAACCAGGAGGGCGATTTCTCGGGTCGGCTCGTGATCACTGATTCGGTTTGATTGCGTCGTCGCCCGGCCAAAATGACATCGATCCTGTCACTTTCAGTTCGCTCGCAGAACCCGTGTGTTATTGAGGTCTCAATTTTTCCGCGGTTATTTATGTACCGAACTTTCGCAAACTTTTTAATACCTCGAAGGAACACGGTACCAACAAATCGCTCGGATAAACAATAAATATGGCGGATTGCTTCCCGTGTTGTATTAATTATTCTGTTGTATGCATCGATACGCAGTTTGGGTCTTACGTTACACGTGGATTAACTCTAAACCTACCGTACCGGTCAAATTGACCGGTTTCACATTTTTGATTTGGAAATTGTTGGAATTGTAAGGACCCCTTCGTAGAAAATGATTCATATTATTGAGAGTAAATGTCCTGTCATTATTGCGAAATTACCGTCACTTTTGGTGCTCGGTAGATCTAAGGTTTGTTTACGAGCCTATAACAGTGAGTCTTTTTTATAGCGGAAGTCAAAGTTATGTAAACTTTGTAATTATTGTTATATTATAATATATTATAATTATTATTATATTATAATATGTTAATATTATATTAATCTTGACGTAATATTTTTTAAATTCTATAATAATATATATTATAGGATTTTTTACACAATATCTTGTAATACTTGAAATGTACAGAAAATTGTTTGAATTTTCTAGAATGTTGTTAGTGTTAGAAAATTGTTTGAATTTTCTAGAATGTTGTTAGTGTTAGAAAATTGTTTGAATTTTCTAGAATGTTGTTAGTGTTATGCAAATCCAGAAATATTCTATACAGAACAAACATCATGCATAATTATGTATATGTCCACTGATGGTGAAGTAAATGTCATATAGTTATGAAACCACTGTATACAGGGTGGGCCAAAATTCGTAGTACAACCGAGCATGGCAGGGGGGATTCTACGTGAAAAAAATAAGAAACAAATTTGGTATAACATTTTTCTATCCGGGATTTTATTTATGTCGAGAAAATCGACTTTAAAACAAACATTGACAATAATAGAAACATTCCACTTATTGCATAGTCGCAACGATTAATGTTTATAAACAGAATACATTATATTATTGTTATATTATAATATATTATAATTATTATTATATTATAAAATATTATAATAATTATTATATTATAAAATATTATAATTATTACTATATTATAATATATTAATATTATATTAACCTTGTCTTAATATTTTTATAATAATTACCGCAATGAAATATGCGTTTCTAAAGATTGTTAAAATTAATATACTTTTCGTAAAAATGTGGATATCTTTACGTTCCTTGTTATTTCATTGTAAAATTATATGATAAAAATGATTTTCCATTAAAAAGGTCGCGTTTAAATTATATTAAAAATGAGAAGTCGAAATATCGGTTGAAAGTACTAAAGGGTTAAAGAATGATGCTACGTTTCAAAATAAAATAAAGTCAGATCCAAACAGTTAGCATCGGTGTTGTAAAGAATGCATACGCGACTAAAAAATCCACTGTATAACTGTTGCATAGCTTTGGCCTCCTAAATGATACAAGTTAAAAGTCAAGTAGTTGAACTTCGGTACTACAGCAGTAGAAAGCATCAAACTAAATGCTCCCTCATTAGCAGAAATAATTGCTTATGCTTCCCTATAAAGATGAGTGAAATATGTGCGTTGCAGCATCGATTATACAAACCACTGTTATTGAAATCTTTCATCGTCCTGATATGCATATAAAAACTTTTCTTACTAAAGCACTCCTTCCAATTGCAATCATAAAAATTGTGCTTGTCCCCTTGAGCCGCTCGCTCTCCCTCTGCGCTCCGCGTTCACTATAGCCCGGAGAGAATCGCGAAGACCAAGTACATGCTCCTTTTAAAAGTTTGCAATAAATATATCGCGGATAATCATACCTCTATTGCAACGGCGTTGATTTATCAAATCTGCGACTTTACAACTTCCATGAAAGATGAAGCAGTTCGTGCGCCAACCACGAAAATCAAAATAATTTCACAGTTTCTATCGTGTCCTCGTTAAAATTACGTCAACAAATTCATTAGCAACGATGCTCTAACTAAAGCAGGTTTTATCACGGTATACTGAGCAGATTAGGTTTTATGCGTTTATAGAAAAAATGGGTGGGTGGAACCGGAAACAGCGGAACGATTCAATGAAGCTAAGAATGTTGGTTTACTAATTATAAGGAAGGCAGGAAATTATTTTTCTCCGATAAATGGAGAAAATCATAAATCTCGTAATTTTATGTTTCTGAACACTTTTCAAAAAAATGTATAGCATAAATGTATAGTAAATGTATAGTATAAATCACAGTAAAAATCGAAAATGTGAAATTGAAATTAGATCTATGGTAGATATACGTGACTAAATGCAGACACGTACATTAATTTCGCTGCGGAAAGTGTTCAGAAATTGTGACACTTCTCGATCGTCGAAATATACAGAGCCCATAAATCCGTGATCGGAAAAGTCGGCGAGATCGTGCTACGATTTCCTATTAGATCGGCGATAGGGGTGGTAGAGTAAAACAAATGGTCAAGTAACGACTACCTCAGTTTCGTTTCCATTTATAGCTGGCCAAGCCTGGGGCCTTATGCTCGCGTGAGACCACAACCGAGAATCGTAGGCGCCGGCCTATTATCAGACCCGTAAAAACACTACTTTACGATTCCGCGAGTCAAAACGAATTTCGAAATTGCATCTGACACTCGGTATACCCATCCGCTCGAGAATTTCGAAACGTACGTCATCGGGTTTTATTGAACCGCCGTGCATTTTCATAAGAATGTGTGTCCGTCCGTGGACGACCCTGAACTTCTCGGCGGAGTAAGCCCGTACGAGCGCGCCTCTGCACAATGTAAGGGTGTAGGCGAGCACTGCACCCCCAAATTTATTGGTACACCTTTTTTTTACCCGGGCAATTTCGAAGAAAGGCGCACGGTCAAAAGACCACGGGCCGCTGATTGCCGCCGAAACGAGAAACCGGTAGCGTGCCTTTTGGATTATTGTTTTGCATCCGAATCTCTCGCTTGACCGGAATGCATTATTAACCTAACTGCCGATCGCACTCGTGAAAATTGAATAAAAATTCCAGTCGTAATAAAAACCAATTCCAAGTTCATCAATTTTTGTTTTCGGAGATACCGATATTCGGCTGCGCTACTTATAGCGGACCGCGACAATGTTCAAGAATATGGTTTATTGGAACGAAAGTAACGTTCTTAACTATATTTTGCTGCTGTTGTAAGATGTATTTCTTCGATCTTAGTTTTTACAATTAATTGAAAAAAATAGTAACATGATATAATTAAATGCTTCAATCGATTTTCCAATGGAAGTGTCAATTGTTGTTCAAGAAGGTGCGTCGACCAAAACGAATTTCTTGTGAAATTATTGACGAAAAGAAAAGTTAACATTAAGGAGCCCATTAATAGGCTCCTGGTATGCAAATGTTTAAATGTCTAACTGCAGAACACTGTCATGCGCACGAAATATTGCGACAGCAATGTTGATACGTGCCACCTGTTTTATGACAAGACTGTGCCCTAAAAACCGCAAAAAGCAGTTAACTGAATCCGAAACGCGCGTTCTTGCGGAGCCGTAAATAATAAAAAGACTAAAAAGCGACACGGTTATTGCGGTCAATAAAATCGTGCAAAGCGTAAAGGAAATCGGCATCGATGCAATCCGAAATAATCGCATGGGAATGGAACATGCAACGAACGATATTCTTCCTTCGTCAGCACCTTGTCGGACTTGTTGCGTACTAGGTGGTCTAGCGAGATAAGATCTCGCGACGATCGTTCGAATAGCGTCGAAAATCCGTTCATTGGCTAATTGAAATGGTTATCGACACGAGATATACTGCGTATGAATAATAAGCCGCAACAAATTCAGCCGCGCATGCCACAAATTGGACGGCGGACAGCTGCTGTCGTAGTATTCTTGCGAATGATTTATCAATGAATGTTGCGCAACGGCTTTATTTCCGTATCAAAGTTTCTCTGTTTGCTTTTCATCGACGGATGCGTCGTTCGTTTCATTTTACAGGCTTCTGGTTCCAGTTGTTTTTCAATTTATTTCAACAATTCCAGTAAATATATGCAAAAAATGAATATATGTATATAAAAAATATGTATAAACATATATATATGAAAAAAAATAAATAAATAAATAAAAAATATATATATATGTCAAGGTTATATTTAATAAATATATATACTGTATCAAATCAAATTTCCCATCGCAAGCAACGCTATAATTTATTACACCGGAGCAACCGGACGACTAGAACAAGTCAAAAGTGAAAATTATGTTTGATTAAATAATTTAAGGGGCAGCAGAGTGCGTGCGTCAGCGTACACGGTTTAACTCTCGTCGAAGGAAAAAGGTGTGGAAATAAAATGATAAAAATCATAATACTGTAAAGTAAAACGAGTTGCATTCTCATGTCAAAATAATTGCTACCTATCAGTCCGTGTGTTTCAAGCAACCAGTTAACATAAATTGTACACATGAATCTGTCAAGTGTCCCTCGTGGAGTATTGATCTGACTACTGAGATTGTTTCCGTCACTCATGTGCGTGTCGGTAATTATCTTCTTTTTTAGGAAGCCATAAGAAAGGCGTAATGCGATTTTGTTTGAAACCGGCGGAGAGCATCTCGTACTACGTGCTTTTATTGGATCCAAACATTTACTGAACACGTACACGAGCGTTGAAATAATATATATGTCAACGAGATCTGAAATGAAGAGCGCGGTCGATAGTACAAGCGTCAAATATAATTCTTCGCGATTATTTCATCGTATAGACATAATTTTGACGTATGAAATGGTTATTTAAAACTTAATTCCACCTGTTGTACTCGTTTTATACGGGTCACCGATTCTGTGTAACTAAAATGTCCGAGCTATTTCGAGAATAAGAATTACGAAATAGGCTTTCTTATGAAATCTAATAAGCAAGTGATAGCAACTAAGGTTTCTGTGAGATTGTGCAAGGGGTTAGTGTCCCTAGGGGTAGAAAGTGAATTGCCAAGAGTGAAAATGAACTATATTGTTGAGTGTAAGTAGGATTAATGGTAATTTAGTTAATTTTTTTCTACTTCGTGGCTTTCTCCATGGGAGAAATTTCGCGTAATTTCTCACGGGCCGCAATGGCCTGTGCCATAAGTTACTCACCATGGTAATCTGTATTTCCTAAACGTGCGGCAAACGGCTGCAACCTGACGCGCTGATAAAGCCGGCACCTCTAAACCGAGCTTTAACGAAGTGCCCTGCTGTACCTGGAGATTAAATGTGTTCCCCGACTGTTCCGGAAAAAATATCTATAATAAATAAGTTATTATACAATTTTTCATAAAATATAATAGAATATGAGCCACTCGAGTACCAATCTGATCGATCATATAAAATGGAATGTGGAAGAAGAAAGTGATGGCGTAGCAAAACGAACTTTTAAAATCCTTGGCGGCCTTATGAAATAATTATGAATATTCAGTTTTTTTCTAACAGAAGTAATGTGTTTTTAGATTAAATTGATTAAAACGGTCCAGTTTGACCAATCTTAGTCGCATCGCTATAATTTCGAAGCATTTTAATTATATCGACCAGAGCGAGCTTTTAAGTGCATTTTGTCATATGTCAAAATAATCGAAAATGACTAAAATGCATAAACACGTTATCTTCAATTCAAAAATTGGGCAGTCGTAAAATTAAACTATTTAATTTAATCGAATTGAAATTGAAAAGTTAAGTTTCATCATTAAGTATCGATTAATTCTTCAACGTTGTAACGTTTCATGGATCCTAATCAAATTAGGAAGATATAATAAATTAACGTAAAAGTTAATTTACAAATCCGAGCAAATAATGTCGTACTTAGTACTACAGTGGAAACGTCAAGGACGGCGAAGTGCTAATTAGCATAGCCATGAAAGAAATTGCAATGCTAGGGGACATGATTTTAATGCCATTTTCATATCAACGGGGTTCTAAAATCATGTTATCTGTGGAAGTCGGTGCGTTTCGACTGAACGAACGAAATAGTTAAGCTATTACCGTCCCTTCTAAGCTGCAGGTAAGCTACCGAAATGGATCATAAAGTCTGCGCGTAAACCGCGGTCGGTACCCGTGAAAATAGAAAAGCGCGAACATTTATGGCTGCCCCAGTTCTCGGGTGCGGGGGCTAGCAAGTTTCGGAAAGTGTCGTCATTGGGGAATCGGCCGAGTAACGTGAATGGCATCTTGGAAACCACAGTCTCCGCAGTCGTCAGCGATGGAATAATGAATTAGAGCTGCGGCCTTTTGATAGGGTAATTTCGAGGGTAGGCTCCTGACACGGGGTTGGCGGGCCGGCCATTCCCAGGGCTGTTACGTCTAGACGTATCCGTACTCGAGCCATTTTGACTTTCAGGTGTCCGTAATTATCCTCCTGTACGGTTTGCACCGCGGCGCACGTATCCACCCGCGCCGCTTAAAGGCACCTTTCAGCTTCACGCCCTATAATTTTCGAAATTCACCCCTGATTTACGACTCTGACAGAACCGTACGCGAACAACTCACCGTTCGCTTTTCGACCCGTGAATCCTCGTTGCTGCGCGAACCTCTTTCACCTGATGTGAATTTCAGACTTCTATTGCGATTTTCCTCGACGCGAGCTATCTACCTCTGTCGTTTTCCATCATTCTTTTCTGGATCCCGAGTTACCCTTCTATAACCGACTTGGCCTCGTTACTAGCGGTCCTCGCATGCTCTTCCTTAACCCTTAAAGGACCACAAGGTTGCTAGCAGTAAATATTAGTATGTAACATTTAATATGTAGTATGTTTTTTGGAATTTTAATGGACATATTTTTTCCAATGGACTTGTAAAGGTAACATGTAAAGGTAACACAAAATATAGTTTTATTAGACTTTTATTTATTGGTTTATTATAACATAATGTCATTATCAGGCGTTTGTTTTCATTTATTCAAATATACTTTATTATTACTCAAAATTGCACTTACCGAATAAAAGAAAACATTTGAGAAAACACAGTAATATGTTATTACGCGACACAATAAACTGAAATAATAACAGAGTACAGCCCCCAATTGATTTGACAGTTCTTTTTTTTCTAGACGTTCCCGTTCGGCATACGTTCTATTTTGACATTCTGTATAAAAAATTCAGACAAGGCTATAGTTAAATACGACAATTATCAATTTTAAAATAGGGAAAATGTTTCCCTTAGTCGTGATAGGGTTAAAGATGAACCGACAGTATTATCACTTTCTGATTTCATTCGGGTCGATTAGTACTTCTATGTTCCCAATTATTTCCCGAAAGAACAATTGCGACACTAGTGTCTCGCTAGTTCTTTAAATTCACTATTACCATAATATGTTCGAACGAACTGAATTCTACTAGAAAGTCTAGAACGCGAAAGAGTTGAAACACCCCATCCCCTATGATAAATTTTTTAGGAGCTGTTTAGGTTGATTTTTGACGCTCAGCGTGTCAACACTTTCACTGACACGCCAACAACTTTCAAACTCGCAGCATCATATTTAATCAAATTAAATTTGAAAAGTTGTACGACTTTTTCAACATTTTTACGTCACACGGATCCTGACAGAATTAGGAAAAATATAATAAATCGTTGTAGAAATTAATTTCGAAGTCCGAGGAAATAACTCCGTCAGCCATATATGGGTGACACGGCAGTCGAAGTGTTAACTAGTGTAAAAATGTTGACAGAGTCTTGCAGCTGTTTCCAAAGCCGTAAAACACAGTTGACTTTGACGAATCGGGCAGCTCCGGGGGCAGCGCGCGGCGTAGTTTGTCAGAATCCGACGTTAAGTTCGTTACCGCTTTAATTTCAGAGCTCTCGGCCGTACAGGAAATGGTTACATGTGGACAAGGGAAGATTGCACCAGCGCGAAGAGCGCCGGCCTGTTGGAGAGAAAGCAGGCAAGGGCATGCAGAGCAACGCCGGACGTAATGCCCAGCTTGGTGCAGGCAGCGGTGGATACTTCGGCAGTATGTCAGCAAGCGTTTCGACATCGTAGGTGGAATTGCAGCAGCATCGAGCGCGCGCCGGACTACACGCCTGAACTGCTAACCGGTAGATTTTTCCTATCAAAAACATTACGAAACACGGAAGAAAATGACAGCCCACGTGCTGTCTTCTTCTATGCTGCATAAAATTCGAAGAAAGAAATACGCGCCCATTTGGCATCCCGCCCCCTCTGGGAATTGTTCGACTTGCTCGTTTAGTAGCAGAACCGTAGTCATCGGTGGGCAGAGAGGAATATAAAGTGATTACGGTGTTTTTCAGACTTCATATTCTGAAAGAACTTCTATTCGATTCAAGACATAAGTGTTGACATAGCTTAGATTGTTAAATGCCCATTTGGCGTCCCGCCCCCTCTGGGAATTGTTCAACTTGCTGGTTTAGTAGCAGAACCGTAGTCATCGGTGGGCAGAGAGGAATATAAAGTGATTATGGTGTTTTTCGGACTTCATATTTTGAAAGAACTTCTATTTGATTCAAGACATAAGTGTAACATAGCTTAGATTGTTAAACTTTTTAAATGAATTTTGAAAGTTATGAATGCAAGCGTGTTGCTTTACAACGATGAAAAGTTCGTATTCCTTCATTTTTATTACAATGTATGCTGGGATTAACAAATTTATTGTTAATGACTGAATAGTCATTTTCTATGAAAGGATCTTTGTGGTTTCAGGGAGCTTAAAAACAAAATATTCGGAATCGATCATTGCGGTTAATTAACAGTCAAAGAAACGTCGCTTTCTCGTTAATTGTGAATTTTTCAGACGGCTTTTGTAATAATTGATTCAATTTGTGTTTCTTCTGGGAAATGGTTTCTAGAAATCTATACCAGAAATGCTTCCGTACTCAAGTTCGAGCGGTTAAAGATGGTGATATGCCTACGCTCCGTGCGAACACGTTCAAACATTTATGGATGACATAATATGGTTGCATGGTGAGAAGTCTACAAACAGCGAAGTAAAATTCAAACAGCCCTGAGAAAGACGTACATATGTTACTTAATTTTATGATCTGCCGGGATTTCCGGGAGTAAACTGTGTCGAGGATGAATATTTTTTCAACATTTCACCAACATTGTAACTATACGTATAGCTCCGTCGGAACTCCAAGGACGCACTGACTCTGCATTATGCTAATCCAGTTGTGAAACTTTCGAACTTTAATTATTTCTCATCGTTCGCGCAAATTGACGGGAGACGCTAGGGTAATTTCGGCGAAGCCGAATTAAGAACTTATTTTATTCCGAATGGAACATGGAATGATACGATGAAATCTTAAGTTTTCGATTATCTAGGAGGGTTTCTAGATTCAACGATTCTATTATAAGAAATGTGATGGGAAATGTACGATGGTAAAATTCGATGGAAATTTCCGTGCCACCATTTGTCATCGTTTACTCCGTACCGCAGTTTCCTTAAATTCCATAGAGACTAGAGGGTCTGCTAGGTCCATCAAGAATTTCATTTCAACTGTCGATATAAAAACGGTGAATTATAAATATCTAGTTGATTGCTTCGTTTGAACGGGAAACGCTAAGAAACACATTTTTGTAGCTGAGTTAGGGTAGTGGAACCAGTTACTGTGGGATAACCAACTGCCGTGCCCTTCGTTTACTTTCGGGCATAATTTTCTATTTATCAAATAATAGACATATTAAAGTTTTTCATTCTGTTATCTTGTTTATTTTTTAATAAAAAATGTAATACGTCTTATTGAATAAATAGAAAGTTAATTATACCGAAAACAAACCAAAGACAGCAATTGGTCACCCCAGCAACCGGTTCCACGAACCTATTCTATTTGTATATTAATATAGAATTACAGAATGTTGTTATTATATTTATTGAGTTATATTTCATATAAGAAAAACAAATTGACATATTTAGTTGAAACGCGTATTTTTTAATTGAATTATGCTGACGTGTCTGTTCATTACTTATCGTTTTTATTCATCGACCATTTGGAATAGATATGTTTACTAAATAATGTTGTAAGATTAACATTTCTCCGATAATAGTGACAGACTTATAAAAAAGAATTTCACTGGCAAAAAGACGTCTCAATTAGTAGTCATTATGAGACCGCAATTTGGCTCCCTTCGTCTTCCTCATTCCAATTACAAATTAATTAATAAAATTGTCCGTAGGAAGCGGATTCTTCGTTAATGAGAAAACTGAGAAGCTCAATCTGAATTTCGACACTGATGGAAAACATGGTCGTCCGATACGTATTGGAAGATTTAAAGGGTCTCTCCTTTTGTATGCGGTACGGTAGCGTGCTAATCAGCTTTCCTTCAATTATTTGGAATTAGCAGCAAAAAGGAGAGATCATAAATGCGGCCTCTAAAGACGCCAGAATACTTCTTATTATAAATTAGGATCGCCCAAAATATGATATACAGTTTTCCTTATTAAATACGAATTAATTGACGAAGCCAATAGTTCATCAATACTATTGACAACGCACCATTATTCTTCAATATTTACAACAAATTGTTGTAAATTGTTGTAATTGTTGTACTGAAAAGAATGATATATTTCTCTCGATCATTAAAAATATAGTACTTTTATTATTACTTCCATTGTATTGTTTCCATTTATTCTTTATTTGTTCCATTCTATACTATTTCTATTTCGTTATCTAATTCTATATTATTATTATTTATTCCATATATTCTATATTTATTCAATTTATTACTAAATATGCATGTTATTTCTAACTCGAAATAAATTTCAATTTTTCTGTTGTCGACGTTTGGCAATTGCACTTAACGCAGACGTGGAATAAATATAAATTTTCTTTCTCATGTCGAAAGATCTTGCAATTTGCAACAAAGAAATGCTAGCCAACGTAGCTGCGAAAGAGATCGTATTGTATGTGGTACAAAAACCATTTGAATCTGTTGTTTGCTGAAAATTGCGACGCCACCTTTCGGCTAACTCGATGTTACAGGGTCGTGTAAAACAGTTTGTTTTCGTTTGCGAACCAGGAACCAGAGAACAGGCGTTTGTCTACGCAATGTCGGCTGCAGCTGCAGTTTGGAGGCTGGCAAGAGGTTGTGCATTGGGAAGTCTCGCAGCCTGTTCCTGCGCAACTCCGCCGCGAAGAGAACCGCCGTCGCCATCAGCTTTGATATCACCGTCATCATTCACTGCGACGCCGGTTTCGTTCGGCACACTGTCGACCAGGAACTCTTTCAAATGGGGTGGCTGCGGAGACGATGTCCGGTCAGCGTCCCGAATGGCGAAAAGGTTCCTCCAGGGCGCTACGCCTCCTGGCACCGGCACGACAGCGAAGTTTATGCACGCTGTTAACATGCACAACACCCGGGCAGGCCGAAGGGTAATTAAAACACCGACATAATCCTACCGATTTATAGAAAAGTAGCATCGAACGCCTCGCTACAGGTTTCGTACACGAAATTTTCCTTTCGTAGATCATATTCACCGTTGTGCAATCCAAACGAATCCTTACGAATTAAATTCACTCATTTGTAATTATTTGCAATCGTTGTCCATATTGATCCTTTGCACTCAAAGTCTTTGTAAATTTAAATCCAAAATACAGAGTGTCCCAAAAGTCACTCGCAATAGCGAAATGAAGAGTTCCTAAGGTCATTTGAAGTAACTTTTATTTTAGCAACAATTCAATCCGCGGCTTTGTTTACGAGTTATTAGCGAAATACAGTGGCCACTGAGAGATGAGATTAGCTGATGCGAGGCGGCCGAACCAATGAACGGAACTTGGCTTCGTCCGCTCGTTGACTAGAGCTCATCGTCACGCCAGAAGAGCTCGCTTCTCATTGGTTAATGTTTTCCATTAATAAATCGTTAACAGTGCCTCGCAGAATATTTCTGTAAAGGAAAAAGTTACTTCAAATGACCTCAGGTACCTTCCACTTCCGGATTGTTAGACATTTTTGGGACACCCTGTAGTTTTTCTGACTTACAGCATTTCCGTAGTGCATTTTATGCATATCAAATAAAGTTTTGTGAATCATACAATCGTTACACTTTTGATAGTTTTTTATATATAAACGATAACGTAAACATTATTTTAGAACGTGATATAACAGTTCTTAGTGCTTTTTTTATTTCAATGATATTTTATCAATAATTATTGAAGATTAATGAAGAATAATTATTTGTAATAAAAATATTGTTTTATAAATAACTGCATATTCAAAACTGAATAAAAGGCGTCTAACTTCGATCTATGAAAGGTTAGTTTGTAGCGCAAAGAGTTGAATATGATGTACAAAAAACAGTGGAAAATTAAAACATAATATTTCACTTTTGAAAGTGAAGTCAAGGTTATATGAAATTGTCAAGGTTACTCAAAAGTATTCCGATATGAATATAATTTGCGATTTTTTTACGATACATTCGTAGAGTAGAAGCAACAATTAGGAATGATCAGCATTGTTAATTGAGAAAATACGTTCGTTACGTGCTTAATTTCCAAGTATTCGTTAAAATGCTCGTGTTTGAATTTGTACAAGATTATTAATGTTTTGGTATGTACCACTACCATAAGGCGGTTGAACAATCGTTGACCTTGGAATGTAAGTGCCACGGGGTATCTGGATCGTGCAGTGTGCGTACCTGTTGGAGAGGACTCGGCACTTCAGGGCCTACGGCTGCGGGAACTCGTCTACTTCGAAGATACGCAACCGCAGCGGAAGTTCGGCCGAGGTCAGGTGGGAGGTTGCCACCACTGTATCACCATGATAATTTGCTATACACCACTAAGAGTCCGGATTATTGTCTTCCTGATAAGAAAAGGGGAAGTCTGGGAACTATTGGCAGGTAATTGGCTTTTCTCTTGGCAGCGTTACTAGACAAAATAAACATCGTCCAGATCGATTCTAAGAAACAGAAGCAAACTAAAAATGGATTTCTTCTTATAATGAATACGTGGAATATAGCGTAATGATTCGACTTAGGATTCTTATGCACTTGTGGTAAAAGTGAATAAAAAGAATACAGTAGAATATATACAGTTTGATTAAATCGATACAATTTTAACAAGCGGCTTGGAATTAAATTTTTGTTCAACGATACATTTTATTTCCAGTCCAACAATTTAATTAAATTCTTCTAATTCATCCACAGTTTGTTATTTTAACTATTACCGTAAGAAGTGAATAATACAAATTATTAATAGCGGAAGACGTTCGGAATTTTGGAATATTTTAAACAATCATTCGGTAAAGACAGAAAAAACTTTTAAATATTCAATTATGAGCATCGCATTGCGCGCGCGAAGGAATATTTTTCGGATCCTAAACTATCGAGGTTGTGGCAGCGTTAGATCAAGAAGACCGTTCAAATATCGTAAAATAGAGGATTTATTTGGCTTTGAGAACAGGTTTCCCGATCACGCGTAAAAATGAGATCCCGCCCTATCTCGAAGGTCTTCTCTCATAGGTAATTACCGTCACAGTCGCATAAATAAGCTAGTATCTGGCTGTGTCCAAGATAACGAAGGTCGAAGGAAGGAATTCGTTGTGTGTGGCTAGTACAACGTGACGGCAGGAAAAAGGGTGAAAAATGGAGTGGATGTACGAGATGGAAGAATTTTATTAGTACCAGATACCGATTAGTTGACCAGCTCGGAGACAAAAATAAAAGCTGCAATCGCGTTGAATAGCGGCTTGTAAAACGTTCTAACGCACTGCAAGATATATGAGTCCCCGCACAGTCGTTTCCCTATTTTATTTTCCGATCAAATACCGGAGGAAAGCTAATCGAAGATAAACCAATCAGTAGCCAATCAATAATAAATATTTCAACTAGCTCGAGCAGCACGCTCGGTTAACAATCTAAAATAGAACGGGGACTGCAGAAATTCCTTGTGGAAAAGTTAATAGACTTTTTCTAAACGAGTATTCTATTCAAAAGTACATTTTTCGGAACTGGATCGTCTCGCATAAAAACAAGATGCTGTTGATAAAAGCAAGAATGTTCATTGACAACAGTCTTTTAAGTTGAAACGTTCGCAAAAGAAAAACGTATTAAATAATTTTAACAACAAAAATAATTAGATATCTCCTTGGTATTACGGGACACCTTGTATAATGCAACTACGCTGCTAATTATAATTTATCCTTTCCCGATCAAAAAGTTCGAACCGATTTTACTAACATTCTTAAACCCGCCATTGTGATCAGTTTCAATCGCGGGGTAATGACTATTCAATAGAACGTTACATATTTCATAAGATACATAATATTTTTCAGCGCATAATTTTATCGATCTATCTAATCAATTGTGACCACATAACCAACTAGACTGTGGCACATGAAACGATCGATTTATAGCCGAATGGGACAGCGAACGTCGGAGTTCGTTAATATACATTATAGATGCTTCGTATCGCGTATCAATCTAAAGCTCTTTTGCTCGCGATATACTTACCGTTTTTTGCAAGTTTATATATTCACTGTTGTAATCGACCGAAGGATGAATAAGCACGATTTGTTCATACAGCTGTGGACTAGATCATGCTCCAGCTGCATTGCTGATGATATCAACACGATCGTTGCAAACGGTAAAATTTGGCCGATCGAGATGCAAATCAATGTTATAAATACTATAAATTCACGGTTATAGGGGCGTTGAAATGCGCTTTCGAGAAATGCATTCCGGACGTATAATTTATACGAAATTAGTCCCTGATGAAGACTGTCACAAATTCGGATGGTCGTAAAAATCAAATGTAGCAATCACTGCTAGCCCGCGCAGGAGGAAATAAAGAATGAACGGTGTTACTTTCGGTCTGTGATTGCATTCGCCATGGATTTTCCGGTGGTAAGGCAAAAGAAGCACCTTTGTCGCCTTCAATTATTCACGCCTTAGTCTTCGCGAATTAAGATCACCCACGACATTCTCAGAATGGCGACCAGTGCGAGAAGACAGAGGAAGTACTTCCACCAGGAAACTATTCTCGATGATCTTTTCTTTCTACAATTAGCCATTCATGCTCTGAGAGAGAAATTATAGTCCTAATATTCTATGAGCGATTTTAATTGAGATAGTAGATACAGATGTGCATTTAATTCATTCCGAAATATCCGTTGATGTTGTATTTTTTCAACTGATCCACTGTGCATAAAGCAAGTGGATATTTTAA
Organism: Augochlorella aurata; assembly: GCA_028455555.1. Lineage (NCBI taxonomy): Eukaryota > Metazoa > Arthropoda > Insecta > Hymenoptera > Halictidae > Augochlorella > Augochlorella aurata. The sequence continues at coordinate 5,481,671 of CM052148.1, forward strand.
AAAATTCAGCTGTAATTTGGATTACATAATATAATAGTGTGTGTAATATTATAAATATAATAATATATATTATAGATATAATAATATATGATATTATAAATATAGTAATATATGATATTATAAATATAGTAATATATAATATTATAAATATAGTAATATATAATATTATAAATATAGTAATATATAATATTACAAATATAGTAATATATAATATTATAAATATAGCAATATATAATATTATAAATATAGTAATATATGATATTATAAATATAATAATAATGGCACAAATAGAAATATTCCGTTAATGTTACTGTAACTAGCTTCGTTATGCACTATGTTTCTCCATTCATATTTATATTATTTATATTAACGTACTTATATAACATTCACATGATATTGTCACATTAAAATAAACTAGATATAAATGAATCAATAAATGAATCGATTCAAATGTGCATAGTATGCACAGATTTGCATTTTATAATTTACAAACTGTCCTGTAGCTTGTTTTTGTTTAATTCACGATCACGTTCATAGTCACGACAATAAAAATGAATCAAGAATAAAATGACTCTCACGTGTTATACAATTTACGACATGTTTAACGCAGATACAGTGTTAGGAAAAAAAAGGAATTCGGAAAGTATACGGAGAAATGGTCGAAGGCGTCCCGTAATAAACATTCACCACGCCCACTTTGTATAATTATATGGAGGGTTATAATTACCGGTTGTAAGCTGTAACTGGCGAGCTGTGTAGCCAGTGGTGCCCAAAGCAGAATAGTGTATTATTAGTGTATATAATTAGAAATGAAATATTACCGTGCCCGGAAGTAAGAACCGATTCATTTCCAAAATCTCTAGGAGTTGACCTCATCGAATAATTTACTTTCAATTAAATAGAATGACAAAATTAATCGAATACATGGATGTCGTGTAATTAAAAGAAAGTGAGTAGGCGTCGAATAAATTATGCAGATGTTTTCTTTTGCAAATAGGGCATCCAGCTAAAAATATAACGCAACCATTAAATTTATAATTATTGTTCACATTATTTATAAAGTTGTATACGAACTTCTCTGATGTTTATAAGTGATTTAAAATTGAATGTCTCGTTGAAGAGCTTAATTTGATAACGTAATGATAATAAAGTTTTAGTATTTGTTTATATAATCTATGAAATTATAGCTTCACGATATGCTAACATATTACCTATACTAGTACTATATGTTAATAAAACACATATTAAATTACACACTATGCAAACTACTGTAACTAATGCAAACTGTATAAATAATTATTATACATAAAATGGACTTTCTGTTTAAAATATGCGACAATAAATAAAATACAATTGAAGAAATTAAAGTGTGAAATGAAAATGAGCGACAATCATGAAATCATATTCTGTAAAACTATTTTGGGAGTGTGTGTGATTGTTGCAAAAAGTTATTCAACTTCTTTTAGATAATGGTTAGTTCTTAGGAAACCTATTAATGCCCCTATAGCTATGATTTTAACGAGTGCTACTTCTTTTTACAGACAATGTAATGGCAGCAGTTCTGGATACGAAGGTTGCGAATATCTTTGCTGTAGTCGGGGACATATCACAAGAACCGAAGAAGTTTTGGAAAGATGCGACTGCAAGTACGTCAGTTGCTGCTACGTGAAATGCAAGACGTGCAGGAAAGTCGTGAAGACCTACGAGTGCAAATAAATGCAGGAAATAAGAGAAGGTACAACCGATGCTAATAATAAATCGAAAACCGATGTAACAAGTCCTTGTTAGATCAGAATGAGGAATATATGCGCATCGATTTAAGAAAAGAACTGCATATGCGATGATGGACGTTTATCTATACGGTACGATTAATTGTCCTAAAATCTGAAACGTTCTCGAAACATTACGGAATGCGTATTCGTAGCAATTTTTAGAGATCGACGTGATTACATAACAAAAGAATTGTACAACCAGTGGATACGAGCACTTAAGTACATTAAACGATTATCTAAGTAAATTAACATTGATCAGAGGATTGCATAAAACCTAAACGATAAGGATATTTTATAGAACTCTTATTTATGTCGCCTACTATTTATTACGTTCCGTGTCTTCTCGAGTATGCTTTGCATACAGCATAGTGTTGTCAACGAGCAATCGCGATATGACCATAGCGTCGTCGCAAAAATCTCATAATAAAATGTTCATTCGAAGACCGAACAACACTGCTGTTGCGAAGTAGTAGACACGTATAAACATGATTAATACAATGTAAATAATTTGCTAAATCTGATGTAGTTTATATGGAAATTATATAATAAATAATACTTCATGTACAAAGCGTGATTTTATTCACTCCAAACGTGACGATCGTACTTGACAAATTTTCTCATACATACAGGGTGGTCCACGCAAGTAGTGCAAAATATGCGTTGCATGAAAAAGTTTTGTATACAAAAGATGCATGGTTTGAAGGGGCACATTATGTAGTGCATTTATTTTTTATATAGGTGGAGGCGTTTCGGATATTTGAAGATCAGAATACTATATTTTTTACATCAAAATATGGAAGAATATCGATTTCGAAGTGAAAAAGTATTGACCTTTATTAGCCCTAAACTTAATAGTTAACGAGTAATTTCGCTTTATTTGTTGAACATTTTCATCACGTAATATCAAATTCCGAATTCAACCTTATCACAGATTGAATGTGAAGATTTTCAAAATATAAAGAGAAGTTACTCGTTAGCTATTAGGTTTAAGAATCACAAAGGTCATTACTTTTTTACTCAGAATTCGATATTCTTCCATATTTTGATGTAAAAAATATAGTATTCCGTTTAAAAAAAAGAAGTCAACTTTCGAATATTTTGGAAGTTATAAGAGGTGCACAACTTGCGTGGACCACCCTGTATACTATAAAACTGCTAGATTAAAATTGCAATCCTTAAAAAATTCATAATAATTTATAAACAAAATAGTCTTTTAAGATCCAACTGTAATGCACTTCGGATTCGATATCGATTTCGACGTTTCATCAAGCTCTCCATCGTCGTCTTTGATGTCTAAATTTTTTATGAACGCACACCAATCTATACCAGCGCCGCATTCTGGATCTTTCTCCGATGCCCACCAAAGCGCAGTCTAGAAAGTATAAAGTGCAAAAAAATGAATCGAGTTTAAACGACTTTACCTGCAAGTGAAAAATTTGTAATATCTATAACAAAATTACCTTAACGTTTATTGGCGGCAGTGCTGGGACAGGATTAATTTTTACGTTCATGAACTGCAACATGTCATTGTAGTCCAATTTTCCTCCCTCGTGTCTTTTAATGCTGTATTAGAAACATAGTTCTCTAAGTAATAGTTTACGGGACTTTCTATGTCGCTTTATCGGGCGTTATAACATTTTTTTCTAAAGTAATTAATACTTTCTACAAGTTTATTAAAACTGGATGCTCGATAATTCAATAAAGCGAAAATATTAACGGTTCACATACTGATCAAGCATCGAGTTTATAAGTTCCACGTCGGCTGGTATTCTAGCTCCTCGAAGGACACTATAAATCGTATCACGTGATAAATATCCTGTACATCCTCTATCCCAGTGATGAAGATCCTCTTCCAAACGATCTAGCTCCATCCATAAATTTCGAGACAGTTCCGTATGTATTAATCCCCTAAAAATAATTATTGAAAAAGAAATATTATATCCATTTTTCGTAAAGAATGCTATCGTAAAAAATAGCATCCTGTTCAGATTAATTAAAAGTTTTTTTAGAGAATCACAAATATAAATGCGATTACCTCACGTATTCTCGACTACAGAACTCTTTCTTCTCGTCCGACGAATAGTGTCGCGCTATTGTAATCGTCTCATGTTCCGTTACTGTGCCTGTCGAGTACTTCTGAATAATTTCGCTGAATCAAAAAGATTGTTAATCGTTAATTAAAAAGGCAGAGCACCTATAAGTATACGTCCGATACACTTATTGAACATCTTCGAAAATTAACAATAATTTTTAACAGTTACTTTGAGAACATAAAATGACTTCTTTAATTAAGAGTATCCTAGTAAAAAGTAAAGTACCTTAATTTTTCGAAGGACAGCGTCTGGAGATCGTCGCCCTTTTTCGCAGGGGTGTAAAGTTCTATAAATTCCTTGTAAACTGGTTTCAAAATTTGCCGTAGTTTGGCTAGTATCCGTTTGACGTCGGCTTGCGGGAACTAAAAAAATGGAATGTCTCAATATTTCTGAGATGCACGTGTGGGAAATGAAAGCCGTAAAGAACGCTAATCGGGCAAGTCGGGTCCGAAGCACGGGGAATAATAAAATAGCGCGCCGGGCACAAATCACGGAACCTTATCGCAATGTAATTCCATGTAACGAAGGGCATAAACGTCAGCCGAGGTGAGTTCGAAGATAAAATCGTTCAAGTTAACACGTGCTCCGATATAGAAATCTTCTGGCTTGTAATAATCCGGTTTTCTGCTCGCGAATATTTCTTGATTAGGCAGCATTACCGGCATTCTTTTCAGGAAAAGGCAGCGCTTGAAACCTGTAAATACAACAACCGTTTCTGCTATCCATAAACCAGCGTCGCCGAAACTTCTACGGCGACTGTATCATAAATAAGACGATGTTCATGCAATATCGGCATCGTAAAATTTAACAATCCGCGTTCTCCGATCTAATTGGAATCAACGAGATCTCTTGTATAAATAAATCGGATAGACGATACATTTTTCCGAAAATAATGAGAAAACATATTGGGTAAGTATTACAGGAGTGGAATTTTACCAGAGTTCCTTTTTGCCAGTTCAAAAATAGAAATCGTATCATCCATCAGGAATATTCTTATTATAAACAATCTGTCCTCGTTTTCCGGTATATTCGATATCAACCTAGCTCTGAATCTCAGAACATGGCTATCGAAACCTTGTCTGAAATCGAACGAAAAGTGAATTCTTGGGTTTTACACAGGTATCACGATTTTATAACATACTTGTCGTGATATAAAAATTTGATAAGGTCCATTTTGGGTGGCTGCGGCATTACACTGAAACAATTTCCAAGAGAGTCTTCGTAGCTGCCATAACCGTTGTATGGTGGTATATATTTTTCCACGTCCACGCAGACATCGTCACCTTTTCGAGGTCGCTCCAAAGAAGTCAAGTTGTCAACGCCATACTTGGTTCTTTCGTGTAGTAAAATATATAATGTTAATATTATTATTAACATATTAATATTGTTATTGACAATAATGTTTCACCTGTAATAATCCTTTGTAAATGCATCCATATCCGTTATGACAATGATCCTTCCAAAAACATTTATCTGGGCACCGATTCCAAGCTCGTTGTCCTTGTAAGTATCCTTGTTTTCTTTTCCAGCGTTCAATGGATCGATTGTGTAATAACTAGTGGATGTATCGTCGCCCATAACGTTCAAGACGCTAACAGGTTCACTCGAACCGATTGTATCCAGTTCAGAGAAGAACTGTGTATAGAAGTTAATTTCTTAATTTATTGCACCATAACAAGCGTTGCGTATCATACAATTATCGGTAATGCAAAATCCCGTACTTTAGGAATTTTCATTCGACGCAGAAACATACAGCCAGAATTTCGTCCAGAGTTCGGTGGCACAATTTCTTTAATTGCCATCGTATTATCAGACAGGTAATAATAAATTTCGAGATCGTGAACAATACCAAAAAGATTGTCGGTGTCGTCCCAGTAACCATAAAATCCAAGCACCTGTTTATCATATTTTAGGAAATCTCCGCGAGTGTCGATCTTTCGATTCGGTTTCTTTGCAAATATTTCCTGTTGCAATACGAAAAAGTATGAAAAATTCTCACGATGAAAAGATATCTAATCAAGATAAATTGCACAACAAGCGAATCTTCCGAACAGAAAGGATATTACCACCTTTTTACATAAAAATTACGAACTTACAGATTTCCGTAGTTCCGTGTACGGATCTTTAGGAATATTAATTGGATCCGGAACTGGAATACCCATGCGATTCAAAAATCGTCTTGTAAATTTGTCACAATCGACGATCTTATAAACTCTCCCGAAAATTTCTGGTTCTTTGCCAATATTTAAATCGAGTATGTCGTAATATCTGTATTTCGCTGGATTCGGCATCGGGACTCTCTGTCGCTTGAGTAAAACTCCTGTAGCAAATAATAAATATTTTAATAATATAACTAGAAATTAACCAGTAATAATTTTTGAAGTTTTAACTTTAATTATTACTCATGTGACAAAATTTCCGTTTCGTAAATATAATGGAATACATACATAGTAATAACAATAGAATCGAAGGAAATAGTAAACAAACCTTGTTCAAGACCACTGTTCTCCGTGAGAGGTTCGCTAACTTTCATTGTACCATCTTCTAAAAAGAAGCTAATATTTACTACGCGTACTTGATAAGCAGTTTTCCATCTCTCTTGAACGGTTTCTTGAAAGAAAGCTTTGAACATCAATCTCTAAAAGAATGTATCAATTTTAAAAATAAATATGTTTCAGTGTATTTTACATCTTCTGTTAACATTTTAATTGATTGCATAAATTTAAATCGTATTGCTTAACACATTCAAAACAAGAATTAATATTTTGAACGTTACACCTGGAAACGATTGCCATAAATGCATAGTATTTAAGAAGGTTGCCTGCTTGCAGGAACTGGTAATGATTAGGTTTCGAATAACTGATGAGGTAATTAAATTTGTGTATCTTGTGTATCCTGAATGTGCTAAATATGGAAACAATGATTACAATGTAATTTCTGCAAGTTACAAATCACTGTACTTGGCCATCATAAGCGATCCATGGCGGTAATTCTTGTGCTTCCCCACGCGGATACACTGACGGATAAGTAACGGGATCTGCTGTATCTGCTTTGTCTGATAAATAATAAACTCCATCGTGTATTTTACCGAAATATTGATCTCTGCGAAAATTTGTACGGCCGAGCTATAAATATGAAATATGTAATAACATATTTTAAAATTCCTTCAAAATACTTTACAATACATTATCTAATAGTTTCCAAAAACTATACGCACAAAGAAACTCACATTTGTGTCAAAATTATATCCAGGTAAACAAGGAAGCATACGATCGCGCTGCATTATGCAACAATGTACAATTAACTGGCTAAAATAGGTATTAATAACTAGTACACTTTGTACAACATACAACCTCACATTGCTGGTAAAAGAATGAGACCTTCCTATTTACTGCTATTGTTTCCTTGGAGATATGCAGTTCCATTGAGTAAATATGAAAGAAGGAAGGATCATAATTTAATTTTATGCTTAACTTAACTTTATTTAATGCAACATTATACTGGTACAATATTTTAGCTTCCTCACTACCGTGCTTCGCCCGTTAATTCATAGTAATTCATGAATCGGAAAGGAAAGTATGTAACGATTTGGAAACCGTCACATTCATTTGGATTAACTGGGCATAGTGAGCTGAGGTACATTTCTTGGACTCAGAATTTACCGTTTGAAATAAACACAACAAACACGTAAACTTTTTGCTTCATATATTAGATATAGTAATATACAATATAGCAAAAACTCTTGTATAAACATAACATATTATATATGTATATGTTATATTAATTTCATTTAATAGCTTATGCTAGTCGTAAACTATGATCAGTATTTTTGATCATTATATCCCTTATATAATAATATAATGTGCAGATCATAGAATTACATAACAGATCATAAACTTAGTAGTATATCGTATATGATATATAAATGCTTCGTCTATAGTTAGTATTACATATATAAGAATTAGTAACAAAGTAGAGTTAAAGTTAAGCGTAGCAAAAGCAAAAGACAAACATCCAGCGTTTGTAATAGTAAACATAAAACAACATAGTGATTCAACGTTAATTAAACTTTTATATAAAATATTAAATCGCATGATTTTTAACTGTCTAAACTAGTAGCATGTGTACGATAGTAATATTATGCATATATTCTTGTGCACATCACGTAAATATTTGGTAACAATAGACTATTTCGATGGCACTCACTATCATAAAAATATGCTATAAGCTCAAATAATATAAAACAGTGAACATGGCATCTATGGAAACAAAACATTTAGTGACAGTGGACGGTCCAAGTATAAATAAATAGAAATAACTATTGATACTTTCATATATCTTGTAAAGTCTCAAATAGCAAATCAGCGTCTTGCAATTCTTGTTTCGTTTATCAGATCACTTCACTTAAATTTGACGTTTCGAAAGATTGCATTATGAAAATTCAGCAGCAAGCAGTTTTCAAAAACACATGAACCACTGTGCGAATCTCCACTTGCGTCTCTTCTTTTTCTAGTCTTTAGTCTCTGGTTGCAAATCGTACCAGCTCGTAAAAGACTTTGTAACGTCGATTTCACTTAAATTTAAATGCACCTGGCCCATTACTTTGCTCCCAGCAGATAACCAGCCCTTCTGAGTGCACACCGAGATTTCCAATGTACGGGTGTTCAGGTCACCTTGAGAAACAACATATTCAAATTGTTCGTCGAATGTTGGATTGCAGTTGTCCTTCATCACTACTGTTTTGCGTTTAGTTTCCTTATGGCGATCCGGCAACAGGTAGAGTTTTACGTATGGATCTGGTATATTGTACGGATCATTATGTGGCAGAGGTAAATTACTACAACAATAGAAAAGAATTCAGCCTATAAGCTACACAACTTGCAAATTCTTAAGTTCATCATTTACTTACGCTATCTTATGTACTACGACTATAAGCTTTTGCCTTTGAACACTGTAACGCAACGACAATTGTATTCGTCCCAATTTAGCATCGCCTGACGATGATGTTACGCTTAAGTTCCTATGAAGTAATTGAGGACTTCCTGTAAGAGATGAAACGGTATGAATAACGACTACTTCTTCATTCGGTGAACCTGTTTCTTCAATTGCATTGCCTGCACCTGATCCAGTACTATGTAAACTCTTAACTGATTCCTTTGACGGTTGTCTTTTCAACGGACTAGGTGGAACTGAAAAAATATTATTATGTGATATTTTTTCCTATCTATAATTATTTATTTTACAAAATTATCACATGCATATGTATTTTTCGCATTTTTCTCGAATTAACTTTTATCGGATAGTGTGACATCACTTACGACTAGAAGAAGATAACGTATTACTAATATTTGATTCCTGGCGTTCAATTCTTTTATTTAACTGAGTAATGTCGTGATCGTCATCGTCCTCTTCTGAAGTAGGTTCAGGTTCTTCATATCTCAAAATCTGCAAACAAAAGATATATATGTACAATAGAAACACAATTTTTTCAGCTTACTTAATGATTTAAACAATATGAAAAGACATACACTTAGGGACATAGACAGTATTAGTTTGCTATCAGACTCAGCCATTTGCAGATCATAAGGCTGCTGTGTAATTTCAAAATTATTCTCCTTCAGAAGCAGAGAAATATTGTAATTCATTTCTCCTACAACAAGACTAGTCTTTTCATCTGTAATCTAAAATTTAATACATATCAGATATAACATGTTTACAGCAGAAAGAATTAATTAACTGAAATTTGTGTAGAATTTTGTAAAACCTTCATGTGCAAAATGCTAGTTTCCGGGTTGCTAACTAAAAACGTGAAACCTTGTTCCCACACTGGATCACAAGATCGTAACTGGGTGGCTGTCCTTTTTTTGTCTCCTCCAACACTCGCTTCGAGATAAACATCAGGTTGTTTATTTCCTCGAATACACTGAAATTAAAATTTGTTTGCTGCCGAATCTAGGATATAAATTACGTTCAATGCACCAATTTTGTGTTCGTACCGCCAAATTTCTCGCTGAATCGATGTAAAGAACAAGGAGAGCTGTGCTCATCGATGTTATTCGCAGTTCTTGAGTTTCCATCAAAGCCTCCATGTAAAAATATTATGTACATCAACAGTTTCTAAATATTTATGATAGCATTTTTTAATAATACATACTGCTTTTAGGTCAGCAATGTTTTTAGAAAATTGGAGCCACGTTAATCGTAGATGAACCATGCCATGTTTTGCTTGCTCTAACGAGACCCACTAAAAAATGATTTTCGTTTATTATTGCAAAGTTTATTCCTGTAACATAAGTATTGTATTTTTTTCTTACCGTATCGATAGTTCCTTTCTTCTTCACTCGACTGACTTCGATACTAGCTCTATATTATTGCAGCACAAAAGATAGTGTATTTAGTAAGAATAAAATTTATTTTGCTTATAACGCTTATATAAGTTTGTATCATATTCAAGCTTATCATTTTTTATCACGATGAATATGCAAGTATGATTGATGACCTATGTGCTGAGTGTTAGACATGCTTCATGCAATTATGAAGCATCCATGTAATAAAAGCAATTCCCTTTCATTTTCATGCTATTCATTTTGCAAATAAACACCATATATTTTATATTACATACATTCATAGTCATGTAAGCAGCATTATAGAGAATTGATTTATTTCGTTAATAAAAGTTTGTTTCTTGAAATATATAATTAATAACGAAATGAGAAGAGTAATGTGGTGACAATGAATTCTTGTTTCACTGTATCTGTAAAGGGCACATAGACGTCATGAAATTTTTGCTGTATAACTTCACCATGTTTCATGAATACTCTTCATAACATGCACCATACTGATAGTACAATTACATTTTTCAAAGTAGTTCAAGATTTTCAAGCGCGCAATCTACAGTAACTAAAGATAGTAATGTTTCTCTAAACTAATTATAGAAGAATCTCCAAATGCATTCTATTCCTGGAAAAATGTACTTGCTGCAAGTAGCAATACCTGCCAAGTGGATCATCTTGACCAGCGTTGTCTTTGTCAAAGAGATGGGCAACCACTCTGTTGTAATAGGCCCCCAAGCTCTTATCCACTATAAACTGTCATCATACAATCTAGTTTAGTTTCTTATTTGACAACTACAGTCACCTAATCACTCTCATAAATCTAAAAAATAAACTAAAAGCAAAGTTTCAAAATTATGAAATTGAAACATATCAGCAAATCAACTAAAGATTTTGCATCTAAGATTAAATTATAGGAAACAAGAATATACATAAAACAAATTATTAATGTTGTTACATACAAATTATTAAAAATTACGCTACATTAAGGCAGTCCTTATCTTACAACTAGAAATTTTGCTATGTGACCTTCGAAACAAAATCATCATCCAGTAAAGAATATTTTTCAGTCGAAAAATGACTTCCGCAGCTAAAGACCACCTTAATACAATAAAGCATATATAACACAACGAAATATACAATAAATTTAATGGCTACGATAAAAGTATTTCTAGAGTAATGATACAAAAAATATCACTCATTACTAAAATAATATAACAAATAAATAAGGTCCACATAAGCAAATGGCACATTTATATACATTTTACTATAAAACTTTGTTAGAAGTTAATGTAAAAGAAAAACACAAATAATGGAAAATTACATTGATATTGTGAGAAAGATTTATAAACATAATGCAAACGTGCAAAAATTAGTAGATCAACATTCGTAACTGCTGTTAAAATTGTGTTACAATTTTTTATAAACCCATCAACTACCTGCCAAGGAAGTCATCATACTGAACACATGGAATGCTTGCATCCCTATCCCACAGAGACACCTTAACCTTCTGCATTATACATGAGCAGATCACAGCCTGTGTGTCAATATTATGATGTATATAAAGTATAAAAGATCAAGATAATACTTTATAAATCTTTCGTTCGTATAATAATAATAATTACAATTTCATTATAAATCATAATTATTACTGCATACATATGCGCCACATAGAATGACTATGAATATAAATAAATTGAAAAATTATTATACTAAGACATAAGAAAATGAATGTATTATTAAAGGAATAAGTCTAAACCCTATTCTACTGTTAGAAATCTTATGATGAAGCATAAAGTTGCTCACACAGTGAAGTGACACATACAAACAACACTCATAAATCCAATATCATGAACAATACCGCTGTAATCCAAAGCAACACCGACATGCTTATATTTTACAAATAACAGTGACTGCCTTAATGATGTTAATGTGAATCAAAATATGTTGCGAAAAAGTGTAAGTGATCATTAAATAGGAATAATATCAAAATATTAATTAATAATACTAATGTTGAAATAGCATACTAAATTTTAAATTTTTTGTTTAAACAGTCTTTCGTCTACCTTTAATATTTCTTATTAGATTATTGCTTTATTATTTTGACGTGTCTTAATAAAAGAACAATGCAATATATAATCTAAGGCTGCAGTACTTATTTTTATAATAATTTTACATTTGCCATAAAATGTAAAAAGAAGTTTATAATATCATTTTCCATACCTTCCAAGACTTTCATCGCCCTTGGTATCATCATAGTCCCACAGCAGCACAGTAATTTGTTGAGCGATGGCCGATGAGACGGCACACTAATTCCACATAACACATCGCACATCACATACACACATACATACCAAAATATGAAATTAAATTAGATTGACACGACTTAAAATGTTTCTGATCTATATATGTAAACTAATAACTATATTTCACTATTGCAAATGAAATAATGTTGTATCCAGTAAATCCTCCAGTAAATCATAGTGATAAATGTTAGATCAGCAACATATTACAACTAAAACAAAACTATGGACATATTTTATATAAAAAAAAAACATGAAAGAAATATTAATCAAATCTAAAAAATGATAAGTTAACTTTGCACCTGAAAATATCCTATATTTTATTCTACTCTTTCTACTGTATTGTGCTTTATTTTAATAAATAATATTATTTCTTACCATCTGAAAGATGCTGTACTTGAAATTTTAATGGACTTACAATAAAAAAATTATAGCAAAGCACATGCAATAAATACTATTAATCTCTAATTTATTGTGATAATATGTCATGCGTACCTCGCACCAGAAATCCCATTTTGGGTTCACAGTGTTATCTATGGTTTTTGTTCTAAATTCTTGTGCTCCAACACTTATAATCGCATATGGATCAGATTTGCCTTTACCCAACACACCAATATCTTTTTTCATAAGATGTTTTGCTTCTACTACATGTATTCTTAAAACTCCCTACACAAGAATACAATAGATAATGAATGTTTTATACTTTCATTATTCATAATTTTAGGAAACAGACCATAATAAGTAATGGCAAAGAAGACTCACCTCTGGTTCAGGCATTTTTAATGTTTCAACAGGTACCTCATCAGTTAAAGGTATAACAATTTTATTTGGCAGTACGACGAAAGCTGCTACTTGTTCTATTATTGTCTTTCTTAAAATTTCGCTGTAAATAAAATATGTAATTATTTGTATTTTCCTTCCATAAAAGATAAGCATATTTCAAATAAGAATATTAATCAAACATACTTGAATCCAGGTAGGTCAAGGACATCTGCTACTCCTACTAAATTGAAATTAATAGCAGGAGGGTTTAAGAAAAACGCTTGTACACCTCCAACTATAGGTATAACTGGTAACAATGGTTTCATCACTATTCTCATCATTCCACGAATCTAAAAGTTAATAGTAAATTGTGGTACTAAATTTGTAAAATATCGAATACAGAAAGAAGGTATAGATATAACATTTTACCTGAAAATCTTTAATACCGCCTTTTATATTTCCAACAGAAAATGTAATGTCGCAATCGCCAGCATACCTATGATATTACATAAACAATTAGATAAATAATATCAATAATAAAGAAGGAATATTGAAAATATTATTAACATGAACAAAACATACATAACATCAGCATCTACTATAACTTCATTCCTGGAAGTATTTTTATCATATGCTTTGACTCCATAAATTTTCAGGGGCTGTAAACATGTGAATACTAGAATACTTCCCATATATATATTGTATAATGAACTTACAAAAACATGTTTCGAACAAAAGTTATGCAATTTTTTACATAGAATATGATTTAGAAATAATAGTTTATGATACAAAAAAACAAGACGACCTTGAAATAACCTTAAAAACTCCCTACTCGAAATACTAAAGGACATGAGTCAGTTTGTCTTTTTTTTGAATCACGCGTCTACGTGGTTTTTTACAATCTCGACTTAAATGGGTCACCCTGTATACTAGATTAAGATATAATTACTGTTTATTTAATTAATAAATAAAATTCTTAAAAATTTTTTTATGTTTCATAGCAGTCAATAAACATTTTAAATTGGAAATATTATTACAACAACCAAAGAACAATTATTCATGAAATTATACCTATCTCTATGCATAAATATAATGCCTATAACTATTTTAATGAGTATTGAAGTTCTATTACATACAAAAATCGTTTAGAATCAAATATTGAAATCCACTTACAATACGGCCTAAAACCAATCTGTCAAATTGAAATCCTTTTATCTTATACTCTGTCAATTTTTCAACAATAGCTGGTTCTATACTTTGTTTACATAATTCTCGAGCAAAGTGATTTATATTTGGCCACACTTTGTACAGGACCTGATGTGAGAGAAAAGTAATTGAAATTAATACAAATTGAAAATTTCAGAATAACACATTCTAAACAAGGGTTACATACTTTGTTTAACCATTCAGCTCTATCAAAATCAGGGAAATAAACCCAAGAAGGTAATTCATCTAATCGACTCATTATCAACTCTTTTTCTTTTGCCATTATGCTTGCCTTGGCAGTGATTGCCTTTAACTCATTGTCTTTTCTTCGTTCTGCTTTCCATGTTGCTAAAACAATGGGTGCAATCAACCATGCTATACTAAGATTGAAATATCCACATCCCCAAATGATTCCAGCAGTTGCCAATTTGGTAAAAAAAGATATAGTCAATGAACCTATATTCATGTATGGCCAAGGATTTGGCTTGGCAATATTATTATCTTCACATTTGCCTTCCATTTGTATGTTATAATAATTATCCTCCAGTCTATTCTTTTAACTTTGATTAACTTTATCTGTTCGCATTGACTCTGGAAAAGGAGATTCATAAAAATAACATGTTAAATAATTGTATCCAAAACAATAATAATAATATATTGCTAAAAAAAATTAGTTTTACATATATTATTGCATTTATGAAGGAATTAAGAATCTAAATAGCAATTGCAACAGAAGATTTATTAGATAGATTTCAAAACATGAGTCATAGAAAATTCCTTTATCAATTATATCTTCTTATGCCAAATATTGAGAGTTATTGATGGGCTATCAAATTCTTCAATATAGATAAGATAACTTATTTATATATGCATATGTACACTTTCAACTCGAAGATGTAATTCTTCCTATTTCTTAAGCAATATCCTTAACCGTAAATATTTACAATAAGCTTAGAATTTGTATCTTTACTTCGTGGATAAATCTTATTTTTAATAATTAAGCTAGAAACATTTATATAGAAAAGAAAAGAACATTGTAGATTTTTAGATAAAAACGAATATAACATAAAAGAAGCCTTACAGGAAATTTAGTATTTTAATTACATCAGTGTTTATTAATAGACTGCAAATTGTATTCTTAACAGTTTGTAAGTAAATATAGTAAAATTCTTAAAACTGACTAACCATGTTTTTTTTTTTATTCAAATCTTAACGAAATTTTATTTTTGGAAGATTTATGTACGAAAAAAATATATATAATCTATCCATCAATTCAGATAAAAATTTTATATCTAAATTAACACAATTTCTACTAAAAATGAATCATCAATTTTTCATAGAAACAATATGATAAAATGTGTTTAATACGCAATATAGTATTTAGTATTATTTTATTTCGAATTGTACTTCTTGAATATGTATTATTGCGTGTTTTACACTATTTTCAGTTTAGTATTCTAAATAAATATAAGTAACTAATACGTGCAAATTTTAAGGTGTGTGCAAACATTGTTAGTTATGTTAAAAATTGATATAAATTCTGTCTTGTAGATAATGCTTACATTAACTTTTAGTTGTAAGTATAGTGTTTATAACTTCATGCAACTGCGACAGCAAGCATAATAGAATGTTTTCCGGTCGAATCAATTATTGCAATATGTATTATGCAGAATCTCTCGAAGTGAGTCACGAAGTGAAACACTACGTATTACATATACATCTTCACACACACACACACATATTTGCAAAGTATACATGTGTGTCTGTATAAATAGAATTGGATTGCATTGGTACTCACAGAAAACAACATGATCGCCACTGACACATCAACTTTATAAATTGTATCCGAATCTTATTTAGTGTGTAATTATTTAAACATGTTACATACCTATTTGAAAATAAAATCTCTATGATTGTTGTCATTTATTTTCTTAATTTATAACCTTTACTACATTTATTTTGTAGAACAAAAGTGAAACAAAGTCTACTTTTCTATTTTTTACCTTTTTTATACAATTTTTTGTTGCACAAATAATTTTGACACGAAGAACGGTTGCTCAATGTAAGAACAGTAGAATAGTTTTATTCAATTACAAAGACTTATAGTAGTTTAAGATTTAGCTTTATTGTAATCTTATCTTATGAGTTTATGATTGTTGTTTAAAAAATGAGACTTAGTTGGCAGCAATACAAAGTATAGTAAAAAATACTAGTACAGTATAATTTTGTTATACATAGTTACAAGAATAGTTGAAATTCGAATAGTTAAAATTAATCTGCTAAGAAATATTAACTTTAATACACATTACGTTTTAGCGCTTAGTTTTTTAGTTTAACTTTGAAATTTTGTATTGTGAAACTTGAAGTGAAGAATACTATTTCTTATAATGAACCTTCGGTTTAGAATATCGGTTCTGTTAACGTCAATTATAGGTTGATGTGTGTTAACACGTTCAGCGTCACGTCACCCAAATATGGGTGACGCTAGTTTTTAAACAATTTTGAAAATTCATTTTCATTTTAATATATCCGAATAAACTGAATTTGACTAGAATGTTTCGGATGCGAAAGAGTTCTAATTCCATTCCCTATGGTCAATTTTAACTTTCTAATTTCGTTTTAATTAATTAAATTGCTTTGATTTTGTGAAAATTTTGGTGATCGATTGTTGGCGCCAAACGTGTTAATTGAGTTCAGGAATATAAATATGTAACTATAGTAGTGTGAGAAAGACTGGATACAGTAAGTGTCCCTCTTTTTCTTTGACTGTGATGGCAGCACTGTCTCACCAATAAATCGCCAATCAATCAGAGCAAAAAAAATTTCTATATTAACCCTTGCTAACAGATCGAGCTGCGGCCTGGAAGTAGACAGGAGTAGGACTCTACTGTATGTACATTTGGGGGAAAGGGATGTGACGTCAATGTCAGCTGATAGTGTGAAGTTGGCTATGAAGATCTGTCAAGACGCCATTGTTATTGTGAAATTTGTGTTGCATCTAGCTCAAGTTTCTGTCTTCTCGGGTATCTAATGTGTAGTTAAAATTGTTGTAAATTTCACATTTTTCTATATCATTGCATAAATTGAACGATAGGAATACACCAGGATGGGTCTGGTTTGTTCTACAGCGCAGGTAAATTATATGTTCTAAATAACGCTTTAAATCCTATTTTCAGGTAAATCTAATTATTGAACAAACAGTGATCTGAAAATGTCATAATATATTTAATAAAACGATTATGTTCTTTAATTTTTCGTCATTAAATAATAGTGTCCCTCATTTAATGATGCAATTATAACTTAGATTATTTCAATTGATTACTTGTTGTATTAATATTTTATAGTATTTTGATTTGTTTTAATATCAGAATTGAAAAGCACTAAAAGTAATTATTTATAAAACTACTAAAAGTCTTTACATGGTGACGGTTTTGAATATAATAGAATATATTACTATAATGTATACGTTGTCACATTTCTTCATATTAAAAATATCAGGCATTTTAATACTTTGATCACATTAAAAATTCATTTGTTTTACTGAAAGAAAATAATATTATTTTTTTAGGTACTTTTAAGAAATACTTTAGGATAACATACTTTTTAAGTAACCTTTTCTTATAGTTTTCATTATACAGTTCAGATATTAATTACTTTATTTTTTTATATAGCTTGCTTGCCTCTGTGGTAGCACAGCTTTCAGTTGTTGCTGTTCCCAATGTCCAACATGTCGTAACAGTACAAGTACTCGGATTATGTATGCACTGTTATTGATGCTAGGTACTATTGCGGCTTGTATTACATTAAGTCCAGGTTTACAAGATGCACTTAAGAAGGTAACAATTTAATGATAATAGTAAATAAATATTTTACAGGTTTCATTTAATTATAATAGAGAATTGTGTATATTGACCATGTTTCTATCATCCTTTGCAGGTACCATTTTGTGCTAACAGCACAAATTATGTTCCATCAATGGTAACTATTGATTGTAATTCTGCTGTTGGCTACTTGGCTGTATATAGAATATGTTTCATCATATCTCTGTACTTCTTTTTGATGTCTATTATAATGTTCAAAGTACGAAGTTCTAAAGATCCTAGGGCTCCTATACAAAATGGGTATGATAATATTTATATGATATACTATGTATATCAAAGATTATCTGTTATGGATAAATTATGTATTTTTAGATTTTGGGCTATTAAATATCTTCTAATAATTGGTGGAATAATTGGTGCATTTTTCATCCCTGAAACATCATTTGGTATAACATGGATGTATTTTGGGATGATAGGTGGTTTCCTCTTTATTATTATCCAATTAATTCTTATTGTTGACTTTGCACACTCGTGGGCTGATGAGTGGGTGACTAAATACAATGAGACAGAATCAAAAGGATGGTATGTAATTATATACAATAAGTCTATATTACCGTACTATATTCATGTTATAGTGAATTCCTTTATACAGTTGCATTAATGTTCCAGGTATGCTGCACTGTTAGGAGCAACGTTCTTCTTTTATGCTGCAGCCATTACTGGAATTGTTTTACTTTTCGTGTATTTCACTCATGTAAGTTTTTCATACAATCATATTTTGATTGTGTCATTAATTTAGTTATTTCTAATTACAGGCTGACAGCTGTGCCTTGAATAAGTTTTTCATATCTTTCAATTTAATCTTGTGCGTAATTACTAGTATCATATCAACTCTTCCAGTGGTACAAGAATACCATCCACGTTCAGGACTTCTTCAATCGTCTATTGTTACACTTTATGTTGTCTATTTAACATGGAGTGGAATTTCAAACAGCCCAGGTATAGTATTGTGAATACAGAAAGATATATTGACTACTTTTTAAGTACATGTACACGTAAAATATTATTTATTTCTATGATTAAAATTTTTGGTAATGTTTACAGATCATGAGTGTAATCCAGGATTTTTCCAAATAATTTCTGGCAATGACACTAAAGCACAAAATCGTGTTGCTTTTGACAAAGAAAGTATTATTGGCTTAATTATCTGGTTCGGTTGTGTACTGTACAGCTCTTTAGGTACTATATCCAAATCGTCAAAAATTACTATGTCGGAGAATATTCTAGTCAAAGATAATGGAGCAGGTACGTAAAAAACATTTAATTTAAGCCATTACGTTTTAATTTTTTTTTCTTTTAAATGGTCTCCCTAAAACTTACTAAAATAATATAATGTGTAAACGTATTTTGCATACCCTTAAAACTTTCGTGTCTCTCATAATCTCTTAATAAATTAAATTCTACTTTCTTCATGCAGTCAGGAATGCAGGAGACCAGAGTCTTATCGACAATGAAGGTAGGCACACTCCTTAAAATACACTTATTAAGTTCAGTGTATTTTTTCAAGTTATTTGCTATATTTTGTCATTGAAAAATGTAGCATCATGTTGTAGGCATATTTTTCTGCATTAATAAAAATTAGTAGCTTGTTTTTCGCATTGAATAGGTTTTAAGTACTATATTTATGATTGCATAAATTACCATATATCATCTTTAAACCTACAAAATTAAAAGAATTTAAAATAAACGTAACTTTTATTATGTGTAATGTACGGGTTATTTAAAAATTAGTGGGAATAAAATAATATTTTTATTGTACCACTAATTGTAAAACATGCAATATATAGTGGTAGTTAGCGTGTGCCTTCTTTCATTGTACTTTATTAAACACTTAGAAAGTTCATTAGGTCTTGCCTGGCTGTAAAATAGCATCATATTTTATTAACGCTACCACTATTAAAGTGATTTATTATTGCAATATTTATTTTACATTTAGTGATCTTATTAACGCTATGTATCACTTTATTTCCTCAGTTTGCTAAAAAATGTGATGTTGATTGATTCAAGCATATATTTTTATGTATCTATACATAATTTAAAAGAAATTTGTTATGGATGCATGCAGTGACACACATTGCTACTAATCCTAACAGGAATTATCGGTAGTGATAATTGCACTGTAAATATAGTTTTAGTTATTTTGTCGTTTTCCTAAATGTAACCAGATTATACTCCGGTAGAAGGTCGTAACCCTGATGCTGAAAATGGAAGCGAAGCCAAAGTGTGGGACAACGAGGAAGATACAGTAGCTTATAACTGGAGTTTCTTCCATCTTGTGTTCGCCCTTGCCACATTATACGTAATGATGACGCTCACTAACTGGTATCAGTAAGTATTTCCCACATTCTATTCAATAAAATCATAAAATGCTTATTGTAAGTTAATATTCACATAATTACAATTTACAGACCAAATTCGAATTTGGAAACCTTGAACTCCAACAAAGCTTCAATGTGGGTAAAGATTATATCATCATGGATGTGTTTGGGAATCTACACCTGGTCGTTAATTGCTCCTACAATTTTAACAGACCGTGATTTCTCATAAGTACATGAATTTATTTATAAGACAACAGAAGGAGTAAGTAGTGGATACTCAAACCTCTATAACATAGGGTACTTAGTAATTAAATCTTTTGTCAAATTGGTACATAAGTTTAACTATCATTTTTGAGCTTCCATAAATGGCGGCATGTAAGGGGTTTTGCGTTCATTAAGTTATAAATTGTGATCCACTTGAAGTCGTGTTTTCCTATTTCAATACATTAAATGTTCTTTAATTATACACAAAATTAAATGTCCAAATCTATATTTTTTATTATGTGTATACTAGTGTAAATCATACAAATCTATTGAAGCTTCGAATTACTAGACAATGGTTTATTTATATCTTTTAGTATAAGAGATACATTACATATACTACGTTAAACGAGGACAGCACAAAATGTAAACAGAACGTTCACGTGATCGGTGCTGCAGTTGCAGCTGAGAGTGGCTGTTACACAACGAAGCTCAGGGACGATTTTACAGGATCCTCATCGAGGGCCCTTGAATGCAGGGTAGTCTCATGTGGAAGGGATCGAAAATTGTGATCGGCCCTGGCCCGATCACGCGTCACTCGCGTGCAGTTGTTTACATTTTGTGCCAGTCCTCGTTGAACGAAGTATAAATCAAAGAAAATTAGGGCTGTCGACATAGATCCTGTAGGAACCGTTATTAAATGTGCGAAATAATGAAGGATGTTACAAATCCTTGGGCATATTAATTTTTGTAGCATTTAATTTGCAAGTATTTGCTCAGATATAATTCATGATAAAATTTAAAGTTTGATTCTACAATAATGTTCATTTATAACGTAAGGGATGTTATTGCGATAAAATATTATTTGTTGATAATATTTGATAAAAAAATGATGAACATTTATTTTAAAAATATTATATTATTTTCATTACTATTAAAAAATACAAAATATATTTTTACTGGACGGAAATGTAAAAAATTCATTTATTGCTCGTGTCGTAATTGAATTACTAGAAACGTGCAAAATTTTAAATTAAATTTTCTTATAATGACAGCTCACCTGCCTATTGTAAAACTATAATCAATGTAGTGAGAAACTGCAAAGATTTAAATAGTCAAGTTGATTCAAATATAGTTGTCTTTCAAAAGCATTTTATTTGCCTGAAGTATTTAATGAAAAATATAATCAATATAAAAATCAAATGCTACTACGACTAAGAATTAATTAATATAAGTGCATAATATTATAATAAATGGTTGTATATTGTACCATAATTTATCTTTTCATCTGTAATGCATATAAAATATACTTAAGCATAAGACCATTTTATAAAGATAATATTAAGTTGTAACATATGAAATGTAAGTTTCCTTAAGTTAAAATAAATATGCTTCGATTCTTTATCAAAATTTATTAATCATAATATGCTTCATTATAGTTTACATAATTTTATTACTAAAATACTAACATAATGGTTCTAATACTTCATATTTTGAACTTTGTACTACTATTACTCTAATATTTTTATTAAATTTTTAAATAATAAGAATAAGTTCAGTAATATGAAATAAGCTTTATTATTTTTTTTATAACAGGTAACAATTTCATTATCTTATAAGTAAATGTTTTATATCCTAGCATGTTGCATTTTGAAAAAGAGACAATAGTTGCTTCATATAAAAATGGCAATTTTATGGTAGTCAAATATAGTTTTCAAATGTGCACAATGTTTATGGTGTAAGTTGCTTGAAATTTACATTTTGAGATATTATATCTATATAAAAGATAAAAAATATTTCAAATAATATTAATGCTGTAAGAAACATTCTTTTGGACAAGTAGCGCCATATTACATTACTTAACTAAATATCTATAACCTTAACACAATAGTTATCTTATAAAATAATACCTAAACATACAAAATTGTAACTACAAAAACTTTTGTTATTTACAAGCACTTACTCAGTCTAAGTCTGACATCATATGTATAAATAAGTACTGTTAGCTATCATATACATTGTATATGAGGGCAAGCAATGGGATTTTATTTTACTAAGAGCAAAGTGAAAGTCCCAAACATTATTTACAATACCTCAAAGGATTGGGCAAAATTTAAATTATTTGGTAAAAAGCATTATTGTTGCTTAATCGATTTTGTTGCGGCTCCCTTCGCAGATTTCTTCAACAAGTAGCTTTTAATATTTTGGAATGGCATATCGAAGAGTAATGTGAGACTTACTGATGTGATAAAGACTAACAAGAATTCGTTTAAGTTAAACTGCAAAATATATAGATCATTAGATCAAATCCAACAACTGTATATATTCAAAATTAATGCCCACTCACCTGTATGCTAAAGAATTCAAAATGTGTGGCACTCCTGGTCTTTCCAACGTTATAAAAGTATACCGGAAATTGTGTTAAATATACTGCATAACTCAGTCTTGTGGTTATTAAAAATCCTTTCCATGCTAAAAATCTGCTGAACATGCCTAAAATTTCACACAATGTAATATTTATTTTAAATTAGATTTAAATTAGCTTTCAAGTGGAATTGAACAAAATACGCGGGAAGATTAACCTACATATTTTTTTATGTCAAAAAATACGTCTTAATAAATATATAATCTTGTTTTTTTACCGTTTTTCTTTATGCAACAATTTTTGAGAGTGAAAGTTCATTTCAATGACTAAACATTGACAGGTAATATTCTATTCTAAATAATTTAAATCGTTTTGATTGTAAAATAATTTAATCGTCGAAACAAAAAATATTTAAACCGTCGCGATTATATTTCCGGTTGCATTTTTAAGGAGTGTATTTAATACGATACACCCTGCTTACCATTCGTGTTTCCAGTATGGTACATTATAGTTACCCAAGCGAAAATGGCACACCACCCAATAGGAGCGAATGCATTATACATTGCAGCGTGTATTGGGTCATAGACGTAATCTATAGAGCCCATGTGTGCAGGACCAAAAAATGCGCAGCAGAACATTATTGTACTCAGAATCCAGCCTGCATACAAAGCTGTCTGGACAAACATAAAGCAATGCAGTTCAAATACAATCGTTTATACACTTGTGCAATCGTTTGCACTTACTTTATTCATCTTGTAGTCTTTTGGCAAATATCTTAATAAATACCCGATCATAATTCCTATAATGTACACTGTCAGTCTATGTGATGGCAAGGTGTATGAGAAATCTGCAGTATCAAATAATTGTTTTATTCTAAAAACATAAAATCGTTGTTAATTAAATAAATTATTAAATTTTTATGAATACAAATTTAAGACAACTCAAACAACCGGCGTAAGAATGGACTTTTTTGCATAAATAGAAGATATTGTACTTAAAATATGTATTCTAGAAATTTAATTACGAAAGTTTAAGTATTAACAGAGTTACGTTCAATTTGACTGAAGAATTGTTATTTGTATATAAATAAGACAAATATTTTTGGTGAGAACTTTTTTCATGAAATTAACTTCATATACTCCGAAATTTCAGTAGGAACAGGAAGCTGTTCGATCTTTTAATTTTAAGAAAGAATTTGCGCAATGTTGCGCATCGTGAAACAATTCCAACGTTGAAGCTACGTCGAAATGAGTCTGCAGATTTTGGTAAGTACAATATTTTTGAAACAAGAAAATATACTCTACTTTCGGAGATGTGTAGTAATACAATTAAAAGTTGAAAAAAAACCGTCATACAGCTTTCCTGAAAAAAATTTCAGAAGATTGCCTTATACTCGACCAGTTATACGAGTTGCTTTCCTTGAAAGCATTTGACTTACGACGTTCCGAAGAATACATAATTATTTAGTTGTCTGAAGTGTGTTACGAAAAATCGCAAAGCCGTCGAAAAAAGAGCGCATATCATCAGTATAATCATTCCAGCCTTTGGTTTCTTGTAAAGTAGCAACGCCATCACGGGTGAAAGGACAAACAGTTGTGTGTCTATGCCTAAGTGGTGTGTATGAGTTAAACACTGAAATCAGGGTAAATATCGCTTGGATAAAGTTGACTTCTTACATCTATAAAATGCATAACGAACTACATACCATCGATTCAAATCCGAAATAGTTATGAATAAACAGGAAATTTCTCCACCAAGTCCTTTTACAAATATTTGCGTGCTCGGTTACAACCAAATTCCATTGAGGGCCAGAGCCAACATAAGGTATCACATAAGTACAAAACAACATTAGTGCTGCTAATGGTGGTACAAGCCTAAATGTTGGTAAAAACAGTTTTATCAACTTTTCAAAATGACAGTATCAAAAAGTCCAGCACTTAGGGAAATGCTGACAACTTTTCCCTAATCTACGTAATTTTATCTCACCTGATTAAACGGGACAGGTACTCGTCCTTGATATCCAAATTGCCGGTCTTCTTCAGCTTCCCGATGAAAGAGTAAGATGTCAGGAGTCCGGAAAGCATTAGAAATGGATCCGTGTAAAGACTGGCTGCTCTTCCTACAACCGTCCACGGTTTACCAAGATACTAAAACGAGAATATGCTGAGAACCCTCTTAACAAAATAAATAAATTAAATGTCTCGACAACTAGATATAAGAAAAAATATCTAAGAAGCATAGAGAAAAACCTCGTTTCATCTCCATTGGTAATTTTCAAAGGCTAAAACTGTTTGTCGACTATTTCCTGTTTCTAAGCTACGTGATACACCTGAAAGGTTAAAGCTATTTTTTCCAGTCGGATCATACCTCGCTCATTTCTGTCCTGTTTACGTAAGGATTAAAAAACAGGGCCATACTTTTATGAGCTAAAAGCAGCATGAAAGCGTTTATGGCTCGAATCCCGTGAAGCGTTGCTATGTCGTTCTGATTTCGTTCCAGCGAGACAAGCTTCTTCAAGTTCCGTTTCAACGAGAACGACAAAAGTAGTTCGCTGGTAGGCATATTATAGTGATCATAATACGCCGCCACGACTGTTAGCGCCAGTATAGTCATAAAGAATAAACTGAAATGTATATAACCGATTTAATCAACGCGTAACGCTAGTAAAAGCTTTAAGTAAGATAAATATTATCTTGATCTTTACCTGGCATACATAGTTTCTTTTGGAAGTTCTCTGTCCTTCACCTGACACATCTCTTTGTTTACCTTTACTGTAATGTTAATATCAGTTTGTGAAGTATAGCTCTCAAGGATGTCACGGACAGATGTTTCGACGTCTTTAGGGCTGCAGGCCGCTGGTGCACAGATTCCCCAATTAATTATATTAAATCTGGGCACTCGATGCCCTGGCTGAAGAAAGAATTGAACAATGTATGAATTAGTAGTCCGTGGGAGTTTACGTATGAGAAAAATGAAATAATGCTGCATAAAAATAATGTAGCGAAGTAAGTAAAAATGCTCAGATCTAGAAGACCATTAACCCCTTGCTGTACCGCGAGTCTCTGAAAAAGCCGTGCCAAACTTGGCCGTCGGAATGGTCGCGGGAAGAGCCGAGCAGCGGAGCTCGAGTGGCGCAATTTGAAACACGACACCTTACGACTAAGTTACATCCCGCTCTCGCATTTACTTCACACGAGGGAAACCTTTGAAGATTTAAATAAATTTGAACGGCCGAACGTAACACTATCCCCTAGATAACACGTTGCTTATACAGGGACATATAATCCCATTCAAGAGAACCAAGAATGGGTCTGAGCTGACCCGAGATTGGGATCACGAGTCAGACTCGTGATATTCATGTTTGGCACGAAAAGTCGATCACGAGTCAGACTCGTGATATTCACGTTTGGCACGAAATGTCGATCACGAGTCTGACTCGTGATATCCATTTTTGGCACAAAATTTTCATCACGAGTCAGACTCGTCAAAGTACGGCAAGGGGTTAATCGAACAGAAAGCAACCAATTCGATGTGTTTCGTCCCGAAGACGTAAACACGTGGAGTTTCTGCCGATGGGATTTATGACACGGACGCGACGAAGGTGATTTTTGAGGAAAGATCTTTCGTTTATTTAGAAAGCAATTAGCGTTCGAATTTCAGTCCCATCTGCCTCAATAACCGTGACGTGTCGTAAAGTAAGATTTCTAAAAGAACTTCTTAATAGCGTTCGGAAAAAGCCTACTCCTGGGTCATGTCTGTAAACCGGGTAATCTGAAGGGTCACCCTAGTCAAGTACGCGACGGTACCGTAACCGTAGGAGGTTGACCTGGAAGATTTCCCGTAGACTTTTTAAAACCTCGTAAATTTACCACACGGACGAAACAGACAAGATTCCCTCACGGCGCGACACGAGGGTGTCGTCAATCTAGGAAGGCCCTGATTGATACTATGCAGCATTCGGCAAAAACCAATCAGTGCCCTTCTCTTATATTGAAATAAAAGTTCTCGAAGAAACCCCCAAAAGCAGAAACGCCTACATCCCCATACGAATTTTGGAGTTCGACAAACGAACGCAGTCGAACGACACTCCTAACCCAGACCTCGTCGCGAACGGTCCTACGCTTTGACACTTCCTCAACAAACCTCGACGCGAAAGGTTCTATACTTCTAACGAAAACCTCGTCGCGAAAGGTTCCCATCGTCTTCTCAAGCAAACCTCGACGCGAAAGGTTGCATACTTCTTCATCAGACCTCGACGCGAAAGGTCCTACAGCACTTATATATCGAACCTCGCCGCGAACGGTTCTTCACATAACAGCCGATACTTCTGTATCAACATCGTGACGATTAAAGTAAATCCCTCATTAATTTGTCGGAATACCGCGTCGCGTAGTGCCGTCCATCCATATCGGGATAGCTTCGCGCCTTACAACCGCGAAGACGAAAAAAGGTTCATGCGGAAACTACGCGACCGTGAGACGCAATCGTCGTCTCGTAACACGATGGTTCATTTAAGTAATTATATTGATCAATAATTATATCGATACGTGACAGTCTAGCCTATTAAAAGCGAAAAGAACTTGTCCGGCCTGTTCTTGATCGTACGAAATGTGCAACTTCTTTGTATTTAATTAGGAATAGATAACTCTAGAAGTGTCGGAAGATCAAAGTGACTGGATTTTTCTTCGTGCAAATTAGAAAAACGCATTTATTGGATTATGAATGTACTAATTTTCTAAATGAATTTCCATAAACACATTTTTCTACCGTCAGCAATTGCAAAATTAGAAATGACTCGTTATTGCGACTTCTTTGGCAATTTAACTATTAAATGACGCTGTGTTTAGGTTTATTTAGACTGGAAGAATCTATCGTTAATAGTAACGGTTTGGTATTTGAGAATGAACTTTGAACCTACTATAGGTTCAAATATTTGTTGAGCGAAGATTGCAGTAAATGAGAAATTATGTTTTGTAATTTTTGATACAGAATTAAACTTTCGTTGTGAAAATATCATTGCACAGATTTTACGACACAAATGTGTCTACAACAAGACAAAGTTTGTTTAGGTACCTGTTGTCGCATTGTAAAATATGGGGTGCGATTCCGATGCAGTGCGTGTTACAAGTAACCGCGTGAATCACTTTCTCGCATTACGTTGCGTTAGCTAAAAGTGTAATACCAATCGATTGTAAAACTTGGACGAGATATTGCGACGACAAGTTTGATCATGGTATTTGGCATTAAATCGCTGGGTGGCGCAACTAATTGCGTTTAATAACCGCTCATAGAACCGCTTGCAAATAATGCAAGTCTAGCATAATTGTACATTTATTTAAATCAATTTCCCGTACGCGGTTGTCATACCAATCAAATAAAATTATTTGCTCATAATTCTCAACAATTTAGTGTAAACTTGATTATCTCAAGAACTGATCATAATAAAAGGAAAGTTCAAAATCCGTTCTGGCACAAAATACGAGAAAATAAATTACGAAATATTACGCGAAAAGTAATTAGAAAAAATTACTATGTTATTCTCCCTTTACTCTCAAGTCTTGAAATACTGAATTATAAATAACAAAAACTAAATATTCTATCTCATTCTTCGCATTAGGATAAAGTATTGAAGAATGTTTTTGTAATATGTTCTTCCTCGTTTTTCCATTAATTATCGTTATATGCGACTGTGAGTTGAACAATTCTGAACGATGATCATCTGCTCTTGGCACTAACCAGACCTGGGAAAAATGTTGTGGTCGTCGGTTTCTTTCATAAATATGTACTTACATCGGTAATATTACTTCTGAATGCATAGTGAGAGTGTAGAAGCCGTTGGATGTGCGTAAGATCTAGCCGCGACTCATCGATGGTCAGTTGCAGGTACGCCAAACAGTATTGTCCTTGGATTCCTTCACTTCCTCGAATCCCGATGCATTCGTCGAAGTCCCCAAACTGATTTACATTGCCGTTCAAAAGGCCAGACGGTATTTTCGCAGTGGCATCGTACACTGGAAAGAAAAAGAAAAGGATTTAGCTGATTATTCGATGAAGCGACCGAGAATCCAATTCAACTAATCGATGATGAAGAAAAAGTTATCGAGGTTCAAGTTTATGCGATGTCGGGAGACAACCCTCGTGGGATTACAGATTCTAAGGTCACTCTTTTTCTTTTTTACATTTATGTATGGTTCATAGATATATGGCGAATAGAAAAATTACATTAAAAAAACATTAGAAAAATTAAAAGAACTCTAATGTATTATTTCGAGTCCACTAGAATTATTAAAAAAGAATGAATTTTTAGTTCCTATTTCTTGTAATTGATGTAGACAATTTTTATTTTGACTTATTCGATTTATGATAAAAAAATACATTTTTGTTTAACTTTTGTGTCTTACTATTGATTCGGAACATTTTTAGTTTACATAATGATCTGGAGTCTAGTGAAGTTTTGTCGTTTATCTGTTTAGGTAAAAATCAATTATTGAGTTATTTATCGATATAAATAGCTGCTCTGATCCAGAATTATATGCTTTGAAACGAACAAAATTGACCTTTGATGAGATTTCAGCTGACATAACGGAATTATCAAAAGTGTTATCTCAATGTATACTTCTAAAACGGAAATTTTTGCATTCTATGTGAAATTATTTAAACGAAGTGTTCTTTCAAAACAGTACATCGACTCAAAATTTCAATCTTAGGTTGAAAATGGTGTATATTAATAATAGATTAAATGTTACTAGATTAAAATAGTACAATTCTATCAGAATGACCAATAAACAATGTCAAACACTTCTGTAATTCGCTGAAGTGATAAATAATAGTTTCGAATGATGTTATTGGCAGCGTTATTGTAGCTGCCTTGTTGGTTCAATATCGAAATTGTTAATGCTGTTGAGGAATTTGTTAAGGAATTGTTAGGAATTTATATAAATTATATAAAATTAAGGAATCAATTATTGATTTCGAGAATTTTTAGAAAACTAATCGTTGATGAAACTTACTCTTCAATGCCCATAAACTGAATTTCGTCAATTCTTGGCGAAAAATGTCTGCGTGTCTTTTACATTGTGGACTGACCCGGCCAGCACCAGGGTCGTACGCAGGAAGAATTTGTAGCAACCTCCTTGCCTCGCGATCGATTTGTCCTGAAAATTCATCTGCAAAGGAAACAGAGCATGCGATTAGCACATCTCAACTTGAGTCAAAGAAAATCTTTTCAATAAATCAATGATTAAACCTCGGATTTTATATATTTATGACTTGAATTAATAAACGATACACAAAAGAACAAAAACATTTATAAGGTTTAAAAGTACTTATTCAAATTTGTAAATCGGAAGCCATCCTAAGCCGCACAGGCAAGGGTTATAATAATAATAAAAATAAATAAAGTACTTATTCAAAATTAATCTCACACTTATTAAAATTATTCAGAGGTGGGATACATTTCTCTTTAAGCGATATTTATTTAGCAATAATGTGATGACGGAGTACTCTTATACGATACTACTTATACATACATAATACTAATGATTATTGCAAAATAATTGTTCCGCTCATATTTCTTAACAATACATTTTTTCGAAAGTTTGTGAATGAAATTTATTCACACGTGATATACACGAAATTTATGTTAATGAATTATATGAAATTTTCATGTTAACACGCGTTCTAAAATTATACCCAACATTTGTCTTTTCGCTTTTTATCGTTACTATTTGCATTTGTCCTGAGATATATATAACCATGCAAACTTTTTTTATCAAGGACTCGCCCGTGTCTATGGTAAAAAGAAGGAAAAACATGAATGACGTATTTTATATTTATCGCCTGTATTATAAATTAACAAGATTCATGTATTCTTCAAAAAATACACCAAAGACGACTTGCCGTTGTTACAATAACCAGATAAAAATAAAAATTGCTAAAGGATGCCGAAAGGCAACAAAAAAATTCTACCTGCAATATAAGAATATCTTTCATTCGTTCCTGTTACGTCAAGATTTCGGAACCGTCGAATAAAAAATATGGATACTAAAATATTGCAGGAATCGGCCCGTATTAGTAAAATTATAGGTAACATATCTCATCAACTTATTTTCCATATTGTGACATCTTTGTTGTTGACCACACTTCTGGTTAATTTTTTCTCCGAAGTAGCGACAAAATTGTATTTTATGAAAACGGGTAACCACAGTGAAACAAACTAACACATACGCATACGTTTACGTATTTAGTATGAGCAAAGCATGCATTTATAATAAATATAACTAAAAGAAAGTAATCGTACAATGTCCTTTGTTTTTATTGTATCATGTATTGTTTTATAAGAATTATAATCTGTGTTTGAATTAAGAAATTTATTCAACCATTTTCTACAAATGACTCTTTAAAATTTCACCAATTTTAATATAAAAAATGGGGGACCAATCATCTTGGCCGGCACGGTAGGATTACTGTTAAGTAGAAAATAATGTAGTAATCTAATGTAGTAATTTTATGTTCCACACAGTCATTTACGTAGAAAATTATCTAGTTGTTATCTAGTATGTTATCTTTCACATACTCATTTCACTGGAAAATAATTTAATCACACCTTTAAGTCTTCTGAGTTTCTTGTATTCTGCAATCGACGTACAAAATTTTGATTTGCGTAAACATATGCAGTTCAATTGCGAAGCAAACGAGCTTCGTCGGGTCACGAAATAGTCTGTGCAAATCTCGGACAATAGAATTTCCGATCTGGTTCCTAGAAAACCGAGATTGCGACGGACGGAGTGAAGAAAGACTTTCACCGTCTTTCAATCGGCTCGCACGAATTCAGGTGAATCGTAATGAATTGGCGCGCACGTGGGCTGCGTGCCGATCGAGGTTTCGTCGCAGGGAGACAAACAATTTCGTCGTCACCGGGGATCCTGACATTGACATGCTACGCTGGACGCGTTAACATAACTTTTCGTCAGATCCAGGCTTCTCCGATTCGGCGGCCATGGGATCGGCGTCGTCGCGGAAGAAGCTTTAGAATTTTGGAACAGGTCAAAGAACGAATGACGATTTGCTTGAACGGAATCCTCGAAAAAGTTGTCGCTGACCGGCTCGCATCCGGAATACAAAATCTGCTATCCAATATTATTACAGCAGACTCTCCCGTATCCGAACGTTGTTTCGATTTTTTACGCTTTCGAGGACTTTCGTCATATAGTTCTCAGTTTTAAAGTTTTTGGGCGATGTCGCTTGTGGAAAATTTATCTGAATATTTCCGCGGCATCGCTACATTTTCCAAATCACTGGAAACTTCGTGCAAAGCCTTCAACCCTCCACGGTGTTGCCCATTTTTTAAATCACATTTCCTGTTAAATTTTCGTCTTGCTTCGAACAAGCGTCAATTTTTTATTTCCGAATTAGAAGAAATTGTCGAATTATAGTTATAAATATACCAAGATATGTTTATGTCAAAATTGACAGTTCACTCGAGACATTCGACTTTGTTCATCCTATTACTTTCATTATGAAACATGTATCAAGCTATCCCCGATATTGGTTGATACTTCGAGCATGTTTCATAATAACGGTAATGAAAAGGACAAATAAATGGTGGATAAAATACTTTTATTCGTTTAAAAACACATACGGTGCAAAAGAAAAATCAAAACTATCGGTATTTGAAAGAACTCTCGTGTGCTGAATTTTATTTAGCGCAAGAATAGTTATTAAACATTTCTTTATAATAATATATGCTTGACTCGGATGCGATTAAATTATCAAGTGTCTCGATAATATTAATATTATACAGTTGTTTCAAAAGCAGAAATATCGTAAACAAACGAAATTTACAGCTACATTAACATTAATCTAGCTGTTGAAATCGTTTCTATCTATTTTTATATTTTATGCATCTAGGAATGGTGCCGCATTTATGAATTGTTAATTGGCGTCTTTTTCAGCGTGTTGTAAACATATTATCCGCGTCTAAAGCACACGTGACAACATGCAAATAAATTCAGTGAAAGCCAGTGACGTTTTCGTAACAAACCACCAATATTCATTCGAAATGTTAATATAACCGCAATCGAGGTTGACGCGATTCCCACCAGTTTTGTCGTAACAAAACCTCGAGCGACATTTTATTGCAGTCAATATCAGCGAACTAGGATTAAGACCGGATGTACCGCATCGACAAATGACGATTTCAAAATCATACCACCGTCTCTCTACAATGGATTATAATTGTTCAACGACCGCGTACACCTGGATAAATAAACCGGTAATTAATGATCGCAGCCACGAGAACCTGTGCAGCGAAAACTTGGGGTAGTATTTAAACTTCGTTAACCCTTGTAACGACCCTCAGTAACACTTCTATAAAAGATCCTATGATAATAATTCTCCGTTTTCGTTTTATACTTTAAAAGGACAAATCGTGTTCCACCGTGAATTTCATAATTTAAAATCGTGCAGTTTAGAATTTCCATTTGCCATCTTATGCAAGGATGTGTCCCAGGTTAAGTTATAAGTAACTCATTCGACAAATGAAGTTATTTTTAAAGAATTGGAAAAAATAATGCGTACACTCTGCATGAGAAAGTAGATCAAGTCATTAGTGTGTAGATATAATTAATTCAATCTCGGCTTCATCTTTCCACCACGGTCCTCAAATAAAGTTTAATACAATAAATAATAAATTTATTATTAATAATAAATTCAGCTAATACGAAAGAACAGTTATCAAATTCAATATTCGACATGAAAATAAACACAGAATTGGAATTTAGTAGTAACACGTGTAGAGAGTGAATGAAAGACTATTGCTTTCAAAAGTTTAAGGTCAATGTTTCGTTAAGACCGTTACGCAGTCGTGGTCCGAAGCCTAACACGTCCATTGAGCGTTCATTTTTAGGAAAATGTCTAAAACTAGAGATCGAAGAACATTAAAAGCCCCAAGGTCGTATTAAGATAACAGTCGTTCGAATAAATCGCGTCGCTACGCACGCCGCACAAAATTCCGGAATCCCAGTGATCATTAATACCCAATAGCAGTTACTATTTCCAATAGCAGTTATACTATTTCCATCAGCCGAAATTTGCATTTTATCACATCGACCACGTAACCGGATACTCGAGAACCAAAAACGAGGTAACTCCGATTAGCCATATACGGTAAACTTAACGGGAAAGTTATTTATAAGAGCCATAGAAAGTCCCTTAAATCTGAATTGTAACACAACTTCATTAATAACGTACCTCGTTCGCTAAGAGACGCGATAGTCAACATCTGGAATAGAAATCTGAGCAGGTGTAACACCGAGGAAACGCGCGCGGTTTAATAGAAAGCGTAAACCGATGATGCGCGATTGCGGAAGTTGAATTCCGAGCGTCGAAAATCGATTCTCCCGAGGAAGTTATCAACGCGAAGATACGTCGAGGAATTCAAGAAACGTGCGTAGTCTCGTTGTTGAACGGTACGGCTTCGGAATTATCGTTGACGATGGGAAATGTACGTAAAGACACGGTCTTTACGGTTCTCCAGACTTCAGCATGCGAGTATCTGTGGTTACCGCTGGTGCATCGGCAATTGTGCAATTCGGCAGCGTAAAAATATTTTCAATCACACGGTGACCACGCTCTGTGATCGCGTGTTCGTCACGGACCATCCGTGCTTATCTCTTTGAAACGTGTGCAATGAATACGTTTCGGTTTGTTAATCAACGAGCTTGCGATTGATTACCGCGGAGATCGCGACCGCGTTTATCTATTGTAAGATTTCATCAAATAATATTTAATGTTAACAAGAGATACATAATTTTAATCGTTTCACGGACTAAATGTTTATAGAACGCGGACGTCATTCGTTCGTTTGTTGATTTGTTTTGACGATCGAGAAAAGTATCTTTACAATCACAGTAATTGTAAAATAAACAATCTGAAATTTGTCATTTTCACGGATTAAGTGGTTATAATGGTTCAACCTATTAGATTGGAACTGAAAGTCCGCCAGAAAAAATCCGCTAATGTCGCTCAAACTTGCCCTGTCCTTGCAACATGCTTTTTCCACGTAATTAATGAGCTCGCTATCAACGGCGGACACGATCGCCGACTATAATGTCGTAGTTCGCGTAAAGAATGTCTGATTAATTTCATGCGCTCCGCTACACATAGTCCCCTCACCCATAACGTTATGTTCGGAAAATTTTTTCCCCGCTAAATCGTAAGATACGTGGAGAAACCGATAAGCTTTATTTCATAAGATATCGTAATAGTAGAGCCAATTAGCAAACGTTGTTGATTTTAAAATAGGACGATGATTTTTTGCAGCTTAGATTGCTTAGCGCGGCATATATTTAATGATTGTTCTATGATAGGAGGCAAAAAAGAACAGGAGCTTCAATTACTTAACGAGGAAGTAATTAATCGAGCGTCGATATAAGAACCGATCGTATATGCATGTCAAGGATAAAGATGATTATAGGTGTCGCTTATATTTTTATGACACATTACGTAGTTCATTTTGAATTGATGTGGATTAATTATTACTAATTATTATTTTGTGGGTTACAATGTTTCCTTATTCTTTTCTTATTCTTGCCTACGAATGGTACTATTATATACTTAATTTAATGTATTTCGGTATAATTGTATTTTGATACTTCCTGCATTGAATGCACTTTGTTACATGTGGAAACATTATACCAACGAAACTGTCGTCGTTTATGGCGGAATTGCAAGAATAGTTGACCATTTAACAATTGATTTTAATTGGGAGCAGTTTTGATTATTATTTATGTTCCATTTATTATTTAAACAATCTGGGTGCCCGAAGTAATAATTTATTTACTATTTATTTGTCAGGGTTATTGTATCCGAATAATATTAAAATCGTTTCAAGAATGTTTCTCCAACCAGTTAGAAATAAATGCGCTTGCTAACTCTAATCAATAAACACAACCATCGAAATGCTCATTTGCCATTGCGAAGCAGCGCTGGTTCACTCGAAAGCTCTTAGGCGCTATGAAAACTATACAGTTTAACCAGTCAAGTGTGTTTGAGGACAATTTGATATTTAAATTGTAATTCTGACGAAACCTAAATTATATTCGTAAATTTTAATATGTTTAAAACGTTTAGAGGTCAAGACGAAATGAAACAAACAAAAGAAAATTATAAATAATTTGAGTTGGATTCGTCACACTGGTGGGCGCTTTGCAAAGAGATCGCCACAGTTAATTGGTTAAATTTTTCCACCGCAGTTTACATCATGGAAAAAAGCTCTAATCTTCTGTGATTGTAACCAAGAAATGATATGACAGTTTTCGTGGATTGTCCATTAGATATCGGGAGGGGATTCCGCGTACGAAAATTCCGTCGGAACGTTACACGTGTCGAAATGTAAAAAGTAATTGCGTGCCGAATTGTAATCAAGATCATTAGCATCGGGTTTTTCATTCTAAAGTGGGCGGGCATGTGTATCTGGTAGCATCGAGCCGCCGCTATTCTTTTCCAGAAACGCGTCGTGTAATTCGCAAATCGTGACGGCCACCTCGGGCACGCGGCACAATGAGTAACGAAATCGCATGTGGTATGCAGACTCTGTACATGAATAAAAATCGGGCTTGAGTAGTGACTACTATTTCGACATGTCGAAAGTAGTTTTGCCTTTTTCCGACGTTCACTCATTCTACGCTCGTCTGACCTGCTGCAGGACACTGACCGAAGCTCCTTGATCACCGGGCTCGAAAAAAATTGTATCGATCACGTGCCAACTGGTACAGTTCTCAAGCAGCTCCGAAGTGTGCCCAACGAAACTCGAACTTATTTCTCGGTACTAGTATTTTGGTTCGATATTGTGCTAATTTTCACCGTAACTGCAGACTTTCCTTCGTAAATCTCCAAAAATGTAATCGTATTTACAGCGAGTAACCCTAATAATGAGGCACTTTTAAATACGAAATAATTTTTTGAAAATTACACCCGGTCACTTGAACTTTTTCGAGATTAGTTTATGATTAGTTTATATATTTGTTAATTTACTGACAGCAGTTTCTTTACATTTTAGTTTAGTTACGAGTAATTTTACGAAGTTTTCTTCCACCACGATAGAACAAACTTTGTTTGAAGGATTGATTTCAGATTGTTCATATTACGATTATCGAAACTACAGAGATATTTTTGTGGATAATTATTGTATGTATCTATTTATTCAGAGGTGTATTGGTGTAAAAATGTTCGAAGTGCATTAAAAACTAGACACTTCTGGATCAATTTGGTTCACAAAATATTAGTGCAACAGAATTCTGCATTGTGCAAAGGGTAATGTATGCTTCCAAGAACATTTGACTTTAAGATTCGCCCACCAGGGTCTTTGTCTTCAATGATGGTATCTATTATGGAAATATATTCATTAATTTAGTGTCGATAGTTTGCTTACATTATAATTTCGTTACAAATTCGCTTTCTTTATTGCATGCGAATTTTTAATCAATTTGATTTACGAAATACTAGTGCAATCATTTTCTGATCACCACATCATTTTATACTAACAATATAAGTTTTATTGCAATCATTATTCACGAGTTTATTTCACTTTTACGGAAGGAAGTATATTTTTCTAAGTACACGTGCATGACTCGGAATAAAATAAATTTTGCAAGATCATATTTGCACATGGATCACAAATATAGTAAACCAAGCTTACATCAAAGTCGCTTAACAATTTGCTGCTAATAACAATTCCAAAGGAGACCATGTTCCTCGAGATAACTCGTTGCGTTACGCATAAAGCCACCGCCGTCATTGAAAAATCGATTACGAAGCTTTATTACCACTGTTTAGTCGTAATCTTTGGACAATGAATGACTAAAGATAGCTCTCGGATATTTCGCACTTCATTCCTCGCAAAGCAGGTGTGTGGTGATTGCATTGTAACGCGATGTATTTTCACTTTCATTCATTCGCGTCGAGCGATTCCAACCGTTTCTGTCTTATTAAAAAGCATTGAAGCAAAAGGAACTTAAGATCGGCAAATGTAAAACAAACATATCTGTTCAGTCCATTCGTCTAACAATCGGCCTCTTCCTTTAACAATCCTTGTTCGTCATTCCACTGTTTGCTAACTCAGTTTTATCTTACGCATGCGTAACATCCGCAGCAATAAATCTGCTTTCCATCGACATGCAACGCGAGCAAAGAAGCTATCGAACAATGATTCTGCTACTCTGACTTTTGAATATCCACACCTCGGGCATGCACCGTAAGGACGTGCGAACGTAATTCATTAACACTCCGCACATGAAGCTCCTGCGCGTTCGGCGAGTACCAGTAATTCACCGAGAACCACTCTAATGGGTATTTCAATACGAACCACGCACTTAGGACCATTACCATTTCTTTGCTTTTCAGTCGCGTCGATTCCCGAATCTCGCAGCTTCGCGTAAAAATACGACGATAAGAGGCTCGATCGACTAATTCTCGTGGGAGCTCGATGCGTCCGGCTAATTAGAGCAGTCTCGCCCGATCCGTGATTCGGAAAAACTCACCGTAGAAGGGGTTCGTGTGCCGAACTTCGAGCTTCGGGGGTTTCCATGCGTCCTCGCTGGTTACGATCGTGTGGTTCCGCAGGCCGTCGATCAGCTGGATCAGCGAGTAATTGGACGAGAGGGTGGTCTGGTTACGGGACAGCACTCGGAGAATTTCCTCCTCCTCCAAAGTGTTCAACCCACTGGAAGTTAGAACGTCCACGGGCTTTCCGGCGTGGGACAGCTCGATCAGCAAGACGATCGCCCACAGCTTCAGGCCGGATCCCATTTTCATCGGTTCGTCTGCGAATCGATCTGTTGGTCTCGATCGGCGCCGTTGTCCGAGTGCTTATCACGAGAATCGATCACTGGGATCCTTCGGGACATTCGGCATCGATCGCACCGGGTCACGTGTGCTCGTGCTCAGAGATCAGACGATTCGCGGATGTTCTCGAGCACTGTCTCCAACGAACTGCGGGCAATATCTCTTTGTTTCATGCGATACTGTCGACGACAGTCGGATATAGATTTGTAAAACTACGCTACCGGACGCTTCACGGACTCTGTATTGCTCGATCGTTCGAAGCCGAGCTTTATGAGTGATCGTGAAACGACGGAGTCACCTGTGTTCACGAACAGGGCAAGAAGAGGGGTGGACACCGCGCTCATCTCCCACTCTGGTACTCTGGGAAGGACCTTGTTGACGACGTCGAATTCTTCGAAATATCTTGATTTTCGTACCTCTATCTTGCTGGATGAGCACTTTTATTTTCTAGATCAGAAACCCTTCCCACGTCTTCTGGGCGCAACCCTCTAAAGGAGGAGCTTCGTTGGCCGAGCGACTTGCCACTCCTGTCATGTTTTTAGTATGACAAAATCTTTTCTCTTTTATTGTTAACCCTTTGCACTCGGAGCCATTTTAACTGTAAATCTAAGCTTACTTTTCTAGCTTATAGGCAAAGTGCATTTTATGCATATGAAATTGATTCTTCTAACTCATACTAACAGTTTTGCTTCTAACGACTCTTTAAATCTAAATTTCTGGAACGTGATAGAACAATTTTAATGGTGTCCCAGAGTCACCACTCGAGTGCAAAGGGTTAATTCTGAGGGGTTGCATTAACGTGTTATGTGCCGACAATCATCCCCTAAAATTCTCAGAAGATCTAAATAATTTGATTAATGAAACCGAAACTAGATTATTAAAATTTACCATAGTAGCTATTAGTTCAACTCTTCCACATTCTAAAAACCCTGGTAACATTCAGATTCTTCGACTACATCATAATAAAAAGGAATTTTAAAACCTGGTTAAAAATTAGTGTCACTCGTGCGTGATCGACGCGGTAATGAACATGTTAACATAAGCGTCATTAAAGAACACACCGACTGACATAAAATAAATTAGTTATACGTACATCAATGTTAATATTGGCAGAATATAGCACGTTTAGATCTACTTACATTGTAATAAACGTCACTATTTTGTTCTTATATCATTGCCTTGATGTAGACGAGGTCGTGTTCAGTTAACCCCTTAAGTCAATAATTTAAGTTTTCTATAATGTTTATATGCTTGAGAATTTTTGCTTGTCTTTCCTTCAAATCACCAAAAACGGTCATTTTTAGGAATTTATTATAGAGTAACTAGACGATGTAGAGTTTAAAGGTGTTTGTAATGTATTCGGATATGATTGAATATTATTGACAAATTATTGCATGCTCTATTTAATGGTGATCATTCTTTAAAACATGAAAGAAATACATCCAAGATGGATGTACATAAGTACTGATTCCTTGGCTTGGAGATCAAAGAGTAATCTAATGTAACAGTTAATGGTTAGGCTTGCAGACCCTTGGTCGTTGCAACTCTTAAAGCGAGTCTATTCCAATATGTATAACATGTCCACTTAAAACAACAGGAAAACAGTACTAATACGAAATCATTTACATACCAAAAATATCTTTTAAAATGATGGAAATACCGACGAAGGTCAATACCCCGCTGATTCGGCTCGGTGGAGTACCGTAAGATACTAAAAAATTTGAAATTTTAATATCACTACTCTTTCTGAATTCCAAAATGTATTGTCTGTTTCTTGACCCTTGGTTTGGTCTTCATGCTTCAAACAACAATTGAGACGACTAGAGAATATCATGTATTACTGTGATACCATTCGTTGTGATGTATAAGAAAATCTCAAGTTATATCAGTTGAAACTCCTGTCAGAAAGTCGAGCCTTCAAATTTCTTATCAATAACAATGAAAAATTAAGAACGAAACTTTTGCATATGTAAAACATATAAAATATTAAATGTTCTAGTGAATAAACATATGTGACGAATAAACTGTTACATAAGTCGTCTGCTGATGTTTTTATTTGTACCAGCTACTTTCATTAAGCGACTGCTTTATAATTAAATTTGAGCTAATCCTCCAAATATTCCGACATTACGTTGTCGTGTCGCAGCCAACCATAAATCACGCATTTCTGATGAGTTCGTGATCTTAGTTTCGCGCATGCGGATTGCAGTAGAGAGTGGGTCGGGTCTCGACAATGTGAAACAACGCGATGCATTTTTCAGTAATCGTTGCGAAACATTGCATTCGCACTTGTTAGGTAGCACATTCTTAATTTCGGTTCACAAAAAGTCTAGCGAACGGACCTGTTCACAATGTACCTCTAACATAATCTTATTCTTTATTTATTCCCCCAAAAAAACGTGTCACAAACTTCGAAGTGCACAGCGCGTCCATGTTTCAGCTGCTAATCTGAAATGAAACATTTTTTATTCTTCTTTTTATTCATGTATAAAACTATTGCAGTTCGATACCAGAGAATTGATCACTTTTTCAGTATTCACTCGTTTCTCACCTTCTACTAATTTACAAAATACTTCGAATTCCCTCATTTTTACGTAAAATGTTCTTATACGTATGTATAGTCTACGAAATCGGTTGCATTTGTCGCTTCTAACAGAATTTTAAATAGACAATTTTACTTTATCTTTACTCTAATTTTACTCTAATCTTACTTTATTTTTACTCTAATTTTACTCTAATCGTACTTTATTTTTACTCTAATTTTACTCTAGACAAAATGCATTCGCCATAAATACCGGATTATTTTTTCATTATCTATACTTTCTAGACATTCTTCAAATCTTATATTCCTCACCGACTCCGTTCAACCCCCAGTAAAATATTTCAAATTCCCCAATGCGAACTTACACAATATGCTCTTGCTACTATTTCCAACCAGTGCTGATTCGTTTCATCTAAAGCGCCATGTCTAGTTCCGAGAACTAGTTTCTGCCTGACCTGCCTACCATCATTTTCTATATTGCGGTAACCTACCTGGTTTATCTGTCTATCTACTTTAATCTCTGTGCCTTACGATATAGCACTTGTAATTTTCCTTCTAAATCCCTTTCTCTTAATATCCTTTCCTTATTTTACCTACAGCTACGCTCTAGTCCCGCTCGGTTATACCCGTTCTTAACACTTTGTCGTTGGGAATTCAGGAAAGAAGCGACAAAGGAAGTCACCAACTCCCGGATTATCATGTTTCGCATTACAAAGCGATTTTATCCATCCGAATCACTTTATCGAAGAAATTACTCGCCAAAATTAGCAGAATTCTCCTCTTTAATAATTAAAAGGAATTCTTCTCCTTCCATCACGCTCTTCCTAACTCATTTTCTCCCCCTTTTTCTGATAGAAATTTATAACTTTTCGAGTCCAACCTTCGGTATTCGGACACAAGCAATTTCGTCGCAAGTTAATCCTTTACATAATAAAGATAGATATAAAGATAAATGTCGGAGAGAAAAAAGAGAAGCTATGCCGTGGGTATGACTCGCCTTATTTATCTTTTTGCGGTGTCCGCGCCTGAAAGTGTATGGTAGAATTTTCAGTCGGGGTACAAGCACGTTCAAACAGGTTGTTGACCTAGACACATAGCTCCCTATATTATCATACAGGTTCAACACTTGCGTTTCAAGCCGACTCCACTTTTCTGTCGCGCGACAATCACGAGCGGTTTCTCTGTTCCTCTCACCGTCCCGCATTTTTCATATGTTTTTAATGCGACTCCAGTATAACGTGAAACAGCTTGATGGCAAACGGATCTGTGAACGTAAGCGCCGTGCAACTTCTTGGCTTATGTCTACACTGTCTACCAGAAATATTTCTCTATCCGCGATCATTTTCTATTTCATGGACTACGAAAAACGTAGAAAACCGTTTTGTTAATTTTAGTCCGCGAATTTATGCCATCTGGGACATTTTTTGTAAAATCATCATATTTGTAACAGGTTAAAATACTTTAAAATCAGTGCATGTTAATAAAAAGAAACAGGGTAGCTAATATTTTATATTTAATTTTATCGAGACGATTTGATAATTTCGCGTTGAAGGAATTTAATTTAATATAGACAGTGATAAATTAATTCGATATAACAAAGAGAATTTCCTTGATGTAACAAATAAAACTTATAAAATGCGTTATGCAATTTTGAATAATCTGATGCGCATACTTTTTGTCGGTCGATCGTTAGACCGCAATTAGAATATGCGTTCATACCAAAAATCAGCAAATGCGAAACAGTAAAAGCCCGCATTGTGCTTAACAATTCACAACGTGATAATTATTATTATAATTACTGACGTTATTAAGTTTCGACGGATGAGCACTGATAAGAATGTAAAGACTAACCAGCGGGTCTCTTTCTGTGCCACTGGATCATCAGTCATTGTCGGCCGCTAAAAAGTGACAATGATTCATTATCAATTCAAGCAGCGCAACGCCGCCAATTGATCGGCCTTCTATGCACTATAACGTTACGCACAGCGCGTTAGTTATTTTAATTACACTTGACTGCATCACCGCGCATGTAAATGCCACGTACGAGTTATTGACCCTAAATCAATCGATGCCATTCCACCTCGTGGCACGTGTTAGTGAATGGAGATCACTGTAGTTTTTCATCGCCGAAAAAAAGAGAAAGAACGAGTCGAACATGTTTTTCTTTCATTATTCAACGACTCTGTTTCCAATTTGTCCTCGTTACATCGGATTAACTCTTACACTGCGAACGTTGTTCTTTTTTTTTCTTTTTTGAAAAAATGTTTGCAACGGAATGGGATCGTCTGGTAAAAATATTGAACGTGTGAACTCCGTTGTCGCGTTAAATGACGGCGCTATCGAAAGGAAAACCGTGGTGGTGTCAACCATGCTTCGAAAAAGGATTACATCAATTAGTTTTCAAGCTGGGACAGGTCCGAAAGGTTAAGCATGCAGACCGGTATGAAGTAATGACCTAAACTTTCATCTTAGCCCAAATAGCCCGAGAAGGAACGATTAAAGAAAAAGTTGTAGAAACATGAAAAATGCTAAATATTTTGTGTACGAAATATTCTGTTCGAAGGGGATAGCCTTGCGGAGACACTTTCTTGTCGGATGTTTCAAGGACATTTCGAGCTGGATTAGATCTAAACTCACGTGGCGCAGGTGCCTACTGCAGCGAGAACCGAGTGTATTAAATATCCGGAGAAAAAGGACGGATGCAAGAATATTTAACGACGGTAGAAAAAAGAAAACGGAAGTACATTGATCGATAAAGACATCCGATTAACATGTTTTTCTACTCGAGAGATTTTTCTACCTGCTAACACAATTGCATATTTGAACAACTATCGATGACTAACGCACTCCTTTACGTTGCAACGATCCATGGACTATCGTTTTCGAATGATTCGATTTCGTCGATTCTTATAGTATATGACCTAATAGAAAAGAGTTCGATACGAAAGTGAAAAAAAAACTCCGACGATACGACAGCTTACGTAACGATTCGTTGGCGGCGTCGCTGCTTTTGTTCCGCATTGTCCAATAAGAAATTTGTACAGTTACACAAAGTACGTGACATTTATGAGCAATGCACCCACTCGTTTTAAATGGAGGTTCAAGAGAAGTTCAAAGAAAGTTTCGACTCGTTAAACGAATTATTCATTTTTCAATTTCACCGTATCGGTGCCCGAT
Organism: Augochlorella aurata; assembly: GCA_028455555.1. Taxonomy (NCBI): domain Eukaryota; kingdom Metazoa; phylum Arthropoda; class Insecta; order Hymenoptera; family Halictidae; genus Augochlorella; species Augochlorella aurata. Next base: position 5,526,466 of record CM052148.1, read on the forward strand.
GTTGCATAAAATAAGCGACTAATAGCAGCGAAGTTAAACAAACTATTCAACGAGTTGCAATGCATTTTTATCCTGACGTAAACGAATTTTGTAAAAATAGATGCTTCGATACTTACGCTATCGGATAATTACAAAGACCTAAAAGTAATTGGCTGGCATCGTTTAATGGCGATATAAAAGCAAACGTTTATGAGACCTTAGTTTCCAGAAAAGAACTTAAGATTTACATTATATTATTTTTATATGACTCGTTATAGTTACTCATGTCGGTATAAATTTCAATTATAATCTAAAATACAAGTCTTTATGTATAATTAACTGTAAACCACGTTACCTCTAATGATCTCGCAGTGAACACGACCACGTTAGAATAAATAAATTTATAATAATCATGACAATAATAAAACAAATGCAATTGTACCCAATATTTTCCTAAAAATCTCGATATATATTTTTGTGCATTTCTATTACTCAATTAACTGTGCAATTATATCTTGCTCGTATATTTGCGTGAAGGAAAAGTGATCCTGTAGGCAAATTTAAATTATGATGTGCGCACGTTGCATTAGTATTCTATTATTATATATGCAACATACTGCATATTAAATAGTTCAACGTGCATATATAGCTTTCACCTTCAAACGTTTCGCAATACCTCGACACGTGACGTAAAGTCAAGTTTATTATACAGGATGTTTTTAAACCTACAGGACATGCCGTGAAAATCAATTCCTGACTATGATGTATGAAAATCATTCCAGAAGCTACTGTACAACGTATAAACATCATGTCATTTTCACACGAAACTCTAACGACGTCGTACGTGCAAAGTTCTAGTAATTGAGAGGCATGTCCGTACTTATGTCATAGTTATGCGCTTTTTTACACGCTTGTAGTCGACAATTATACGTATTACTTCAAGATAACATTTTTTAAATACGCGTTAGAATTCCGAGATTCAATCTAAAAGTTCATTAATTGTTGACAAGAATGAGTTCTGCGTCTTTAAAATGCAAAACTGCAGTTGTTGATGAATATGACACCACATTTGTGCAATGCAAATTGTTCTTGGTACGGTCTCTCTATTTCTCGAATTCCGATTGTGAAATAAACAATTTTCCTTCGTTCTGCACAATATTTGAATAAAGAACAATAATCTTACCTATTTACAAACGGAAGAAGTAACATAAGTGTGAATTCCGTGGTATCTACACAGTATCTGTGACAAAAGTTTAACACTGCGATGCGATAGAATTAAAATTTATAAACAAATGGCAAGTGTTTGAGATCGAGTAAATTAAAAACAATGAAAAGATATCCAAATGCGATAATCGGCATCTCTAACGATCTATACGTCGATGCGACGATAAATAACGAAGGAGAAGTTATAAACGATTATAAAACGAAGTCAGATGCGCCTGATGATCGGCAATTTGTTTGCCACCGGCGCGAAGTAGGCAGGTCAGTCACTTCGTAAACAGTGGTATAGTAAATAGAATGTATGAACGAATAAATGGACTAGCACTCTGTTTCTCCGATACTTTTTTTGTAAAGCGTAGACGACCTAATTTTTTATTCGTAGCTATTGACTATATAGTTTCCGTTCCAATTAGTTACTTTTTATTTGTTTCGAGCAAAGTTTATAACTGATCTATCATTATCAGTTCCACTAATCGTGACTCTACGCTAATAAATATGCGTAGGCTTCTGCACAAGTGTTTTTCTTACCTTTTACATATTGTGATTGAAAGATAAGTTGTAAAAGTCGTATGATGGATATACATATGTATGTACAATTATGTGCAATGATAGAGATTACCGATTTGTTACAATCCTTACTGGTAAAAGGTAAATGTTATATATCTGTGGTCCACCGTATATCAGGGCTCCGAATTAAGTTCATGCAACATGACGACATCAAGAGAGATAATACCCATCTCTTAATTACTATCACGAACCATATAATTAGAAAAATGATTGCTCAATTATAGAATATTTTTTGATGACAAAATAATACCACTTCATCTTCGAGCCATTAAAGATGTTATACAAAACATTAGAACTGCACTTATAAGCATTTGCAATTAAATATAATAGAAACAGACGTGTTAGGCTTTACAATAAAATTTGATTGCTTTCAAAATTTGATGCTTTGTGCAATGTCATGTGGTACATCTTCTTAAATTAAATTCTGAATTTGTTGATAACCGTAATACTCTACGAGTTCTGATTTTTTAAGAAAAATCCTATGTACCATAAATTTCCAAGTCTAATAACTCGAAATGTTTAGACAATATCGAGGAACGAATTTCAAAATGTTCATACTGAGATATATTTTAGAATGGTTAAATCGGAGTGAGTTATCAAATGCTACATATTTAATCAATATAAAATAAACATATGTTTTGTTGTGAATTCTATGTAGTGACGTCTACTGAAGTAGCATGTTTACAGCTAGTCTATTAAAATCGGTCAATATTTGATTCGGCAAAAGCATTTCCGTGTTCCGATTTTGCATGTTCTGTGAACTGCGAGTACATATTTGTATAGTTTAATGCATGATTCAAATTAGTTTTTCTTCTATCAATATAACTTTATCGTTGTCTCTTAATATTCGTTTATCAGTATGTCGTAATATTCATTGGGGATAATTCTTACATGTTATTGATACTTTCGCAGGTTTAAAAAGTGTCACGTATTTAAAACTTGATTTTAAAATAATAAAAACATTCCCCTAAAAAATATTCTACTACTTACATTTGGAAGATTACTAATATGAAACAGAATAAGTAAATATTATGATTAGGGTTGAAATGAAGTGGAATGTTATAACCAGGAAGTTTACTATTATAATAATAAACATTAATCGTAAATGCAATTAATGAAAATATTCATTTTTAAAAAATGAAAATTTTATAGGATTTAAAAACTTCTTACGTCATTACAGATAGGTAATAAAGTAATATTGATCGATGAACATTTTAATGAACTTCTTATTACTGTTGCATATTATTATATAAATCAATATTTTATATCTTAATGTTTATTTATAAAAATAAATCACTTTATCCCCAGAGCACATCGTTATCAATAAAATTTATTCAATCTAATAGTCTTACAAGACTATTATGCTTGATAAGTTCGTTATTGTTATCTCCAGCTCTATTAGTTATTTATTGTAAAAAAATAGAAACATTCAATTTATCCAATTCTTGGGAAGGTTCATGTATTAAAAATTTATAATTTGAGCCTTCAAAATTCAAAAAAGGCAAACAATACTAAATCTGAACAAATTGTATTAACTCGTAGTTAAAATGAAGTATACAGAATACTCGATTTATATTAATCGGTAAATACTCGATTTATAGATCTATACTCGATTCATACTAATAGCTTTCTGCTCTGATCTCAAATTTCCTGAAAGTTTCCTTGAAATTTTCGGAAAAAACTGTTTGTTATATATCTGTGGTCCACCCTGTATATCAGGGCTCCGAATTAAGTTCATGCAACATGACGACATCAAGAGAGATAATACCCATCTCTTAATTACTATCACGAACCATATAATTAGAAAAATGATTGCTCAATTATAGAATATTTTTGGATGACAAAATAATACCACTTCATCTGTGATAATACCACGTGATGAGGACGTCGTTTGTGATAACACATTGGGTGGCAGGTCTACTCTTATACCTCGTCTGTGGCGCTACGATCAGTTTTACCGACAGATGAAACAGATACGAACTGTTGCCGAAGTATGCCGTCGTGCTTGTCGCGGTTGTCATTAACTTCTCGTGGAATCCAGGAATCGCGATTGGTCGGCAAGTATTGTGTAAGCGGTCGTCGCACGGTCTGCTTACGTGACGCGTACGTTCGGTTTGCGAGTCCTCGTACCGGTGAGAAAAACATTTCGTCGACGGTTTGACACGGGTTTTTGGTCATTCCATTGATTCCCGTAACGGTCACAACACCTCGTATATTATCGTCCCGGTCGCGTTAGAGACTATTCTTGTGAAACCGACCGTATAGTTTCGTTCGCGCGGTATCGATTCGTGGGTGGCAAGTTTACAACCGGCGTGCTTGTTGTGTCGTGACCAAAGATAGTAGCCCCGTGATTGCAGATACGTGTGCAGCAACAGCAGTGTCCGACAACATCACGCCGCATACATGGAATACAAACGCAATTAATACTCCAATGGTAAGCCGATGATTCGCGTTACGCGGGTTCGTCGTCGCGTCGTTATGTTTCCATCAAATTTCTCCCTTGCACATCGGTTTCTTTCTGCCAGTGTACATGCATCTGTCAGTAGTATTGGCTGATCGAGAGTGAGCCAGCCAGTCTGGAAGATTCATCACTACCTATCACTGATTTGCACTGTTGAAATGTCGCTCAAAAATATCTGAATGCTTTTTTGTTTTTGAAATGCAATTACTATAAATACTTGTGGAATGTTCATTGATTTTATGAACTGTACTTATCATTACATTTTCGCGAATTATTGACGCCATTCGTGCATTTATTACTATGTGAATTATTATACAAATTTTTAGGCTACTTCCATATCCTCGAATATATAAGATATGAAAATTTATGCATGCAACAAGGTTCTTCGAGTATAATATATTTGGTATAGTATATTTATTGAAGAAATCAGCACATTTGTTTATTTTAAATGACAATCCTTAATGATTTGTCATACAATGAAATTTAGTAATAATAATTTAACAAGAATTAATATTAGACATCACAGATTCATCAGACATTTTTTTATGATGTTTGAATGGTCGCGGTTACTTTATACACATTTAATCTCAGTATCGCGTTTGCAGTTTCGAATCAACAGACTTTTAATATTATCTACAACCTCACCTTACAAATTTTGAAACTGAACAGTTTTTGTAAAGATTAAATATTTCGGATATAATTTCAGTATAAATAATCAAACAAATATTTGCATTTTCTAGCGACTTCAATTTGCAATAATAAATCTGATTCAATTTTAATATGCAACTGGGCAGGAAAAGTAGAGCAACGACGGATAATCCGGTTTTCCCGTTACTACCCTTCCTGTCAGGGTAGAGGGTTTATGGCTTGTGAACAGTTCGGATTAATCTAACCCGAACAGGTACTTACATTCTCCTAAACATGTACCGCTGACATTGAAATAAAAATTAGAAAACGTTTCTATGTATACAGGCTGGGCCGGAATTCGTAGCATAATCGAGCCTATGTGAAAAAATAAGAAATAGATTTGGTATAACATATTTTTGTCCGATGGTCCGTTTTCGAGAAAATCGGCGTGAAAGTTTTTTCGTTTCTCGGAGGAATTTAGTTACGTCTATTCTTCTACCACAGAAGTCTCCGTCCGAGGTAGTGTTTACAAACATTGGCAACGATGGAAACATTCTGTCTTCTACATAGTCGCAATAATTAACGTTTGTAAACACTTTCTCTGACAGAGGCACTTGCACTAAATCCTTCACAGAGTTGTAGAAACTTTAAAGTCGATTTTCGCGAAAACGCAGCCCCGGATGAAAGGACATTATATCAGATTTGTTTCTTATTTTTTTACGTAGAATCATCCTCTGCTCGGTGGTACTACAAACTCCGGTCATCTTGTGCAATCACAAATTATTTTGTACTTTGGATGAAATTTTAAAAGAATTACGTAAACTCATCTGAGAGGGGAACACATGTACGAACAAAACATTAGGGTTAATCATGATAGAGTATGTCTTTTTGTTGCCAGGGTTATCGAATGATCCATCGTTAATCCAGTTCCATTTAAGGGTGCTTTTGACCCCTTTATCCCGCCACATTCTTTCGTGAAGTATACGGCCGATGATCAATTTTCTGCGACTTAACAGCGCGTGCTTCAATATTTCGAGCTGTACACATTTTATCTCTGATGGTAAAAAACTCGTAGGAGTAATTTAAAGAAATTAATCCGTAGGCTTCACAAGTTTGAATCTGGTCTTATTTCGAATTTGAATTTCTTATGCATCGCATTAGAGATTTATTAATTACTTACGAAATAGAGTCACTCCGGAGAAAGTGATGGAAATTATTTCCGACGATAGGATGCATGCTGATTGTTTGTAAACAGTCAACAAATTAAAGATGGTTTAATTTGTACATACAGTAATAAACAATATATGTACATATATCAAAACCATTAAAAATCAAGTGATTGAAATCTTGAAATTTGCGAAATTAATGTGAAATAAAATGCACCCAATGCATTATAATTTCTTAAAAAACATACAGTAAATATATGTAATAGTAAATTCTTCAATAATGATGATCTGTAACGATTACAGACACACATTTGTGCAGAATTTACTCAAAAATATATTTCTTTTCACATACATTACGAACACTTTTAGTGTACATAGATCCAGTAATAAGTACGACACAACTTTTTTAGAGTTTTTATTGAGACAAACATTATTAAACTGATTCTGAATACATACAACGCGAGCATTGAAAATTCTATTAATTCCCATTAGAAGCATGTTGAATTAATGATGATCGCAGCAGTGTACCGGCTGGGTATTTCTTTCTTGTGACTATGTACTGACGAAGGATTCGAGCGAATCGATCTCTGCCTTCGAGGGTTGTTGCGCGGATATAAAACCATTACATACAGCTCTATCAAGTCGGTGTTGATTTCAATTTATTTAAAAGATAAATCTTTGCATCTACATTAAAAAGTATACAACTGAGCCTGAAACGATTGGGGTATGATTGATCATTGTTACGAATATCAGAGCGTTCTTCTTGGGGAAACAGCCTATAATTTATTCATTACTGCGTGGAATTTTACAAATATTTTGCGAAATACCAAACGTTTTATTTTTAGAATTTGTATAGTGTTCTATCTGTGAGATTTCAAAGCAAGGACGTATACACAGATCACGTAAACAGATTTTAAAATAGAAGAAAATATTATACCGAGAAAATAAGCAGAGAATATGCTGCCTCCATAAAATGTTCTCTTCTGTTGAACTACATATTTGATGAAACGAATTCTCGGGATAGATACTTTAATATAAAAGTTATTAGAAATTTGTGTGAATGAATTATTATTTGTTATGAAATATTAGCAGCTCCGGAATCATAAAATATTTTACACTTTCTTTAAGAAGAATATAAAGGGAAGTACCTAGCACGTGAAAATTCGTGATTTAGATGAGCGATAACATTTTAAACTATATGTTGTCCTTTTGACGTAACGGCATTTATATTCGTTAAATTGTTTCAAATTTGAGTATTTCAAGATTTTGTAAATGTATTTATTAGATTTATATCACTGTGGCACATATATTTATATGAAATAAATTTTAGCAATGCCTGATGAACCCTTGTTGTATGTGACATTTGATTATGCGAATCAACTTGTCTCCTAGGAGATTCATATAAATAGAATTCTACCGTACATCCATTCGGTTGTGTAACTTTTATCGTAACAGTACACTTGTTGGATGGAGTCCACTAATTATGATGTTATGCATGTAAACTTGTAATTTTAGTAATGCATTCTATGCGATTATGTTTCGCGATAAGGAAACGGGCAATTACATCACAACTGTACACGATCATAGAGACAGATTATTTAATGCATCCTGGATAATGTTAATCACTGAAATAACAATAAATAATGTTTCCAGCTTTTACTTTATAATCATTCACGTTTATGAATAAATACAATTTTTCGATGTCATAATTTATTTCAGAATAAAATTAATGGAAAAGTTTTTTTAAGTTGAAATACAGTAAGAATGAAATCTTGGAACTGTTATCAAAATGATATAAATTGATTTCTCCTCAAAATGGGTTTATTTCTCATCACGATAAGAAAAGTAAAAAATTCCAGTGAAAATAAAATCAAAATCTAACTGCCCACGTTGCGATTGGAATTTCAACCGCAAATGGAAATGTCGATCTTTCAACGACTTTTTCAATTTTGAGCAACCTACAACTCTATTTACGGTTCTAAAAAATACATCTATCACAGATTGTTGCTACATACATAGCTGGTAACGAACAAACGCTATTAATACTCGCAGCTACATTCACGGCAAACTGAGACAACGCGAACTGACTGTATAAACTATCGAACGTAAGGTATAGCTTGCTTCTATTGCGGCGAAATCGTATACAATGCCTACTCGAAGGCATGCGTAGATTGTTTACATTCGAACATGGTGCATTATTAGGCCTGTACGTACATTTTCCACACAATAGATCAGTATTTCCTTTCCCAATGTAATTCCTTCTTAAAATTATTAATCTGTCGTAACATAATATCGAGTAAGATACCAATCGGAATTTTTTAAACGAGTGTTATACATTTTCCTTCGAAACCGAAATAAAATTCTATTTTTTAAATATTATTATTTAAGCATTAAATTAAACATCGGTAGATAGAAAATATAAATTTTCTTTTATATAAATTATTAACAACGAATACATTGTTTTCAGAAAATTTTTAAGGATGAACAAAATTCAATTGTTGAAGAAAAAATTGTACAGCTTGGTCATACAGCAATGGTCGTTAAAAAACGTAATATTTTGGTTTCTCTTGAAATAATCATTGCTTTAAAAGTTTTAGTATAAGTGTTAAAATGTCTAGAATGTTTAGATTAAAAACAAAATAGTAAATACATGAAAAATATTTATTATAATTATTTTGTATAATTTCCGAATCTAAAGTCAAAAATTGCTTCATAATTTATTTAATTCTAGTAACTATTTTGATTGTATACCAACTAGTTGTTTCCAGTAACATTCAAATAATTTCATAACATTCAATCAAATAACATCTATTTAGCATTAAAGTAATTGAAAATTCGATTAATCATCTCACGGTAGATAAAATGTTAAAGTCAACTTATAACAATTACTAATGAAAAACGAATTTTCTATTCACCTTTTATTTCTAGCAATGGATCTAGAACATTTTTATTTTGCATTAAATGTAAACTGTAAATCAGTCTTTAAACTTGATTTCAGTTGCGGTAGAAGCTCTTTTGCATGCGTAGAGAATGATACATAGTTTAGGGTGCCCGTGGCATATAAGTTCTTGGATTCGAAGCACTGTGTGACAACACTACATTATTTACTAAATCAGAGTAGCCCGGAACATCAATATGAACATCAATATAGTTCACTGTCTAATTTACATACGTTCAATCAATCCTTTCAGATCGAACTCTCAGAAGAAAGTACAAAAATTCATGTTCCTTTGGCCATTGCTAGTCCTACAGGCTTAACAACAATTGGCGCAGTAAATCCTTTTGTCGAACATTAAAGTACTATACCATATTTATTTTCTTCTACATTGCTTTTTAATTTTATTTGTGATACTTTCATTTGTCGTGTTTGATGTTTAATAAACTATAAGACTTGTTTAACTAGTTGTTTAACTGTACAATACTACTTAGTTATTGTTATTGTTTAACTATAAAATACTGTTTAGTTATTTACATTTGTAGTATAGCATGTTTAGTTTTTATTTTATTATGACACATTTATTTGCCATTGTTTATATTTTATGTATTGTTTATATTATAATACAGTAACTCACACTTGTTCACGTACTTGGCAAGTGAAAATGGAGCGTGAACATTATTACGTGTCAGCTGTTCATTTATCTTGGGTGTTGTTTGTACTAGAATTTTTCTATAATATTTTGGTGCATAAAAGTTGACAAACTTGTCCATTTTTTAATGAAATTGGAATAGATATAATCAAGTGAAGTAGTTGGAAATTCTCTTGAACTTAATTAATGGATTGCTCGGTAGTTTAAAAATCGAAAAATGTCTGCCACGTTTTAACCCTCCAACTGATCCACAAAGGTAGAACCAAAAGAACTAGGTTTTCTCATTTCGTCTATCTAACCGCAAGTAAAAACTCCGAGGCAAATATGTGGCACTTAGCAGATATTAAAGAATGGGCGAAGCAATTTTTTAAAATTATTTATCTTCAAAATTCTTCTTGTAAACAATTTTTATTTAATTCAATCTTCGTATTCCTCTCAAACATAATAACAAAAATTGTCTTAAATGCAAACAAACTCAGAAACATCCTCGTCAAGTTGTTATTAACACTTCTTCGTCCTTAATAATTTCACTAACATAGTCAGATAGTTATTGTTTATTGTATGTTTTCATGTACTATAATTCCTAGACTTTTCAAACTGACGAACTGAAGAATTCTGCTCTGCGTGTAATATTTGTATTCGTATCTCCGACGCTGCTGCTGTTTTCCGAAAGCGAAATGGTCTGTTGTGACGGCAACACCGAAGAGCGAACGTGCCTAGCCATAAGGGATAGATCGGCAATAGAAAAAAGCGTCTGGACGACTCCGAACGACGAAATGAATTTACGACCACCGCACTTCACCCAACGAACGGACAACACGTGCGACAGACCCACCGAAACGTTACACAGATAACCATTCATAAATTATACCGTTGACGAACGAAGATACAAACGAACGAACGATACAAACCAGAACTTTCGAACAGTTTCCCATACCTCATTCCAAATTCCTTCAGACACATCCACCTCCAATCAAAAACGCTTCTTTTCCTCCACCAAAAGCTACCCTCCACCAATCAACAGAAACACCGAGGTGACAACAGATAGAACACGACGAGGCTTACATAGAATGCAACGAAATCGCATAAAACGAAATCGCGTAGAAATAATCGAACGTAGACAGAAATTGCAGAGAACGCATACAAATCGCTAACACTATAATTGTACAGTGTTACGTCAATAAAGTGTAAATAGAAGCAACCAAGCGTCATCACTTAAACATTGCATTCAAAATGCGTATACATATTTTTGGCCCTTCGAGTTGAATCATTGTACCGAAACGCGTATACGGTAACGATATTTCACTGAAGACTGTAAATTACGTCGCATCGGAGTATCGGCATATAATAACAACGCGTGCGAGTGAGAGAGGAAGTCTGGCGTGGAAACGTAAACATTGCGCTCTTTCTTTTCTCACACCCCCCCTCCGCTAAGACACTCGTCGTAGCTCTGCCCTTAGCCCGCGCTTTACCTTCGCCCGCCGCGAGGCCTGCTGAACAGCTCTGTCGTAGAGAATTTCCACACTTCCGCACGAAGACCAGCTTCGGGCATTTTTCCCGTCAGTCGAATGCGATAAAAGTCGGATCTCGTCGAATTCACTCCTGTAATTTTCGCAATCATCGCTCGAACCCTATAGCGTCGATCATTCTAATTCTAA
>CM052148.1:5537831-5639368 GCA_028455555.1 Augochlorella aurata
CATTTTCTGACTGAAATCATATATTTATATCGAACTTTTTGATATTTTGCGATCGAATATTATACATGTGTACATTATATATGTGTACTTATGAACATTGGATAAGGTCACATTTTTAACAACATTTATAGACAAAGATATAATCATGAAATACATATTGAATATCCAAATGTTAGTCCAATGCACATCAAATTATTATAAATTACATATTGCCTATGTAATTTCAAAATAACACGAAGCATTTTGTGTTACAAAATATACTGCAATATTAAATGAATTCTAATCAACTAAGTTGTTACTCTCTGAACTCCTATAACGCCAAACAAAAAAGATCTGAGAATATCTAGTGTACTAGGGTTATGAAAGTAGACTTGACTTTTTAAAATTAGCATAGCCAGAACATTGTATCATTTTTTCATAGCAAGTTATAGGAGTTCAATTTTTGGTAATAATTGAGCCTTAATTTTGTGTTGTAATTTACATTTCTTATAATGTCAAAAGATCGGCAGCGCTGAAATTCGAAACGGTCGTTATTTTTGCAGTGGCGAAAAAGGAAGAAAACACCAGACGGATCGGGAACTATTATTCCCGAGGAGGATGATGATATCATCGATGATGAATCCGAGAAGCAGGAACCCGGTACTTCGGCTGACGATTCGGTGATTCCAGGCACGATGGAAATGTTAAGCCACCCCGCAGACGCAGGGTTATTAAATCTACCAGACCGGTTTGAGGACCTACCCTTGAACCAGAGTTAGGCAATATTTAATAATAATATCAATAATATCAATTGCAATGAACGACTCAGTTTTTAATTCTGTTACGTACATTGGGATTTTCTTTCATATAATTTGTATTTTTACAGTTTTAGTATTATTACGATTGCGTAATTATTTTTCAATAAATCTTCATATTTTCAAAAATTTGTTCACGTTCAAGATATTGATAGGAAAATTCTCGCCAGTGTGTTCCACTTCTGTTAATATTATTTTGAATGCATTGTTAAACCGAATATCGTTACAAGATTCATTGTAATTGATGTACAATTGTAGTCGTTAATAACTGTAATCATTAACAAATCAACAATTACGTTAGTGATTACATTATTTAATTGTAGTTTAGACTTTTTAATAGTCATTAACTATTAAATGTTCATTAAAATAATTTTTACGTGCGTGATTTATTAAAAACACACATCATGTAAAACTTTTATTTAATTTCGAAAAAAAATTATTTAGTAATTGGTAATCAACGGTTAACGTTTATTATTGATAACTAGTTTTACCAGTCGGACTAAGTTAGTCGTGATCGTTTAATCATGATTATTATTAATAGAAGAGATTGAAAAGAAATATTCAAATTAATTTAATGTCCTATTAACCTAAACACTGAACTGTGACAAAACTTGTCCCATTATCGCTTTCTGATGGAATGTATGTTTCGAAATCAATCTTGAAACCCGGAACCTAATCTTATCTCAAGATTTTCTTAAGTACCAGTATGACGCACTTGATCTTATTTTTATGGAAGACACAATGTCGCTCAATAGGCGATATTTTGTCCCAGATGAAATGAAAATGCACAATAAGATACAATCAGAGTCATTAATTTTAAAATACAGAATACAAGTAATCGAATTGTTAACCCGTAATTTATATTGATGCAGTGAAAAGCGATGCAGTTTAGTTTTCACATGAATACGTTTTAAACGATTACTCGTTTTCACCGTATTTTAAATGTATTCCAATAGCCCTGGCACAATTTACAATCTACATTTGCCGAAATGCATGGTCTAGTTATTTAAACTTCATTGCAGAAAGAGGAATTCTAAAAAGAAAAATTCATAAAAGACAGTAAAAGTGTCCTCTGTATAGTGAAACATACAAAAGCATTCCAGTTAAAAAATAATTTGGACATTAGAAATTTGGATAACAATTCATTTTTAAACTGACTCAGGAAAAAATGTACGAATAAATGAGTGCACACATTAAAATCGAATAAAATCGGCATTAATTAACAATGACAAGATTGGATTTGATTAATATATTAACATTCAATAATTTCAATAACCGTAAAACCGTCTAGCAGATTTCTAGTACTATATAGTTTCCCAACTGTTACTGTCAGTTATGTTTGAAGTGGATGTATTGTATTTGGTAGATTTATATTCAAAGTAACAATATAGAATCTAAATATATTTATTACGTTTTACGTTAAATTTTTACCATAGGAAGTGAACCGGTGACACCAAGCAGACGCGATTCCCAGTTATGGAAATTTCTTTCAACCGATAGATCCACTAGGAGGAACGCCATAACGGATCTTTGTTGTTACGCTGAGGCTGGAATGTTAGAGCTACCAGATCGTTTCGAGGACCTTTCTGTGAATATCGGTAAATACCATGAATTATAAACTATCCGAGTTACAAATCTAAATTATAAACTGTCTTTCTTAAGAGTTCAATGTCCGGAAACCAAAAGAATAATACTTGGCAAATTTTTCTTTAGAAAACCGTAAGACTTTGCTCGAAAATAATTGTCATATTTAACAAATCTTATTCACAAGAACATCTGACAATTTTTGTGTCGACAATTATTTATCGGTTACAAAATTATAGCTGATCTCCTGGATGATTAAATGCACATGAAACTGCATTTACGTGAACGTTTCCTGTCACATTCAATCTGATATCACAAAACATCGTACACGTCTTATTTCGTTTGTGTATTCATCGTCGCAGGATTTCCTGCTCCTTTACCATCCACTGAATTTAGAATCGTGCAACTTATAAAGTACAAGTTTCGGTTCCCCAGAAATAAATTACAGTTCTTGGTTCATAAAGTTCGCAGTAATTTCACTGAACTCGGTGGAAACTTTATTAACACTAGAAAGACGGAAACTTAGTATATACCTACATTGCCTGAAAGCAGTCAAAATGACTGCATTGTGAAAGAGTAACTAATGTGTAGAGAAAATTGTTTAAAATTAATTTTTAATATTTTTTATATTATTTACAGTCATACAAGTTATTAGTAAGTATTAAAATTAAAAAAAAATTTATTTGTAAAAATTATTTGTACATTTTAAGCAAATGAAAGTGGAAATCTTTTTATGCGTACATCTTCCGCAAACATACTTTTGACATTTGTCACACATATTATTTGTTTTATTATTGTGGCAAAGTCGTACTTGACAAATTTTTCGAAGCAAAGGCCGGCCAATATATCGTTCAACGATGCTTTTGGAAACAGCTCGATTGGATTTTTAGTCTAAAGCTGCAATTGAAATGTTTGGTTATCGGATGTTAACACTGAATAACATCGGATCGCGTTGTACTGTGTCGCGTGACTGATTTTCTAAAACCCAGGATTTTTATTCTGAAATGCGTGATCGTGATCGAGCGTTGTCGTGCAACAAAATACGGGCTTATCGATCAAAAAGCGCTGGTTATTTATCACGCAATCTCTGCGATTCGTTGGAATATTATATATCTGGAGTTTAGTCGGAGTTCGCAAGAAACTGTAAGATTTAATTGGAATTTGCAAAAAAACTCTGGAAAAATTGTTACAGTACACATTAATTATTATACATATCTCATCTATGTTACATCATGTGTAGTAATTTAGTTAGAACATTACTCGTTTTCACAACGCGAAGGAAGCATAGTCCACACTTTAGGATGATAACTTTTTTATCAATTTGTGGGGAACTTGCTTATCACATGATTCATTTCTTGAAAACGTTGCGGTTGATTACATTACTTAGAATTCAGTGCATTGCTTATATGCATTCATTCTGCAGCTTTAAAACAGATATATCCTATCTGAAATTAAAACTATTGACTGTTTTATTGAAGATTTAATTTTGATATCGGAATGAAGCAATACAGAATTCCACTTTAAAGTAATAACTCTAAACACGTTGCAAATGCAGTGCTATTGCTTACATAATTACACTCCAACGTAGCTCGTAATCGCAATTCTTATATGACGCATTCCTTACCGATGATAATTAAAGCTGATAATAAGCTCCGTATCAAGCAGCTCATTATGAACCAACAGAAATGAACATTAATAAATATTAACAGAATATGGTATTAAAACCGGATTATTAAAATATCTGTACCTGATCGGCTCCACTGCATATTACAGAAATACCTATGAAAAAGTTGCAGAACAGCCTAATTTGTTCGAACCATAATAATAGGCTGATTCAAATTCAACTACACCCTTTTATACTTCTCTTCCACTGCCTATCATCGATTTCATATGTATTTTTCTTGAAACGGACCGAACTCTCCACTCCAACATCTACCGTCAATCCCGACAAGAATAGAGAAGCATCCGTATCCAAAGGGACCCACGCAGTGAAGCATTCGATCGGTTTGATTGCAGGTCAATCGAACAACGGCGCGCACGATCCGAACGCACCGAGCACATCGAAACAACAGGGTTGACGCGAATCCGCGTTTTGTCCGTGATTATCTCGATCTCTCTATCGACGACGCACACCATCACCGAGAGAAACAGTTCCATAGAAAAGGTACTCATGGACATTCTACGGGGCTGGTCGCTGAAGCAGCAGCAACCTTCGCGCGATCATGTGCACGCGGACCGACGAACTCTGAACTACGGCGCGTAGAACTTCCACGGTCGTGAACGCAGCATGTAATTGTTTCTTCGACGCATTCGTACGTAAGGTTCATAACTGCGAGTTGATGTAAAAAGTCGATAGCTGCTGACCGAAGACACGGTGCATAAACGTACGTTGGAATCCTAAGGAAATATAGTACGCGGTACCGAGAATTGTTGCGGCCGTTGTTTTAGAAGCGTTGTTTTACATGTCGTTTACTGTTTCTAATTTCCACCGTAATCGAGAATAACGAACCATCTTCGGATCTCATGTACCAAGTTTCGCGCATCGAACCAGGCCTATTACCAAACGAAGGTGAATAAACGTAAGGTGCAAGCATTTTTTAATTTACGATTACTTTTCGTGATAGATGTTCGAGGTAGATGTATACTGTACTTGCGGAGCGCATCGTCATACTTCTCGCGTTGCTCGAAAATTTTGTATCGTTCGACATCCTGTTGAGAAGCTGGCGGTGCTTCGTTCCGGATGATTCTCTTACGACCTAAGACGACCTATACGCATTTAGTCTCTTTCTGCGGACTTCTTGTCAATTTGATTTTGCGTAGCACGTAACAGTCAACGAAGGGGAGACAGAGAGCAGATAATTTTTGTATCCCGACATTGGGAATCGGTGATAGTTTTAGGAAAGGATGGGCTAACTCTTGAAGGTGTATTGGACCTGTTGGTGTGCAAAGATTTCTATACACTTGTAGGAGAATCACGGGATTGTATATACAATATTTTTAAGTATTTATTTATACATAAGCCTGTAAACAATATAACAGCATTTTATTATTTATTTTATATTAAATCACGTAGTATTTCGTTTAATAGAGAAATGCTTTAGAAGAACAAATTTTGTAGATAGCTTTTAATGCAAAATAGGAACACGGTTTTGCATATAATTTTGTAAATGCTGTAGCATTTTTTAAAACTGTGGCGTGTTTATAAGTCGATTTATTGCTTATATACTTAGTCGTCTTTGTAGGATTTGTATTATGAGCTCCTAGGTTCACAACATTGTTTACAAACTGGTTCCAGATTCTTAAAAGTGACTCATTTCTGGCGCAGATGCGTCATAATTACAAAAACGAGCAGTCTAGGGCAGTGCTCGGAATTATCCAGCACGCAGCATGAGGATCGCGGGGGCTAAGCCGGTGATCTCCTCACATACACACGCGTACTACTCACATACACACACGTACTACTCACATACACACTCAACACGCGCGCCTGAAGTGCTTCGAGCCGAGAGTAGCAACGACGAGGAACAAGACGCGCGACGGGAGTCAGGAGGCGTAGCTCTCGCGACCCTCGTGTTGCGTGCTGGTTAATTCCGAGCCCTGGAATATTGTCTGAAACAATTAGTAGACATACATAGGCACAATTAGTTTCGAGATGCTGAGCGTTTCTAACGTTTTAGAATATATGAAATACATGTATACACATATGATGTATAAGACTATATTGTTGTTACATTGCAGCAAATGCACTGTACCTTTTAGCGAATTTAATCAAGAAGGGCGAGATTAAATTTTCGTTGTAAATATTGCATCGCTTGCACTATTTATTACATGGGAGAATGGTCCAAATATTTGGGTAACTTAGGGATTAAAGCTGTTAGCTTGTAAACTAAGATTTCAGATTCTGTTCTGCGTCAGGTACTCGGTAAACTACTTATTGTCTGGTTTCAGTTGCAGAATTGCCGACGTTCAAACGTCTAAAACTCTAATTGTGGATATTTTAATGAATCTTTTTTGTTGAATCTACCGTGAACCTACAAGCTCTGTATTACATTTGCCAGAATTTCCTTGGTAGCATTTTACAACAATTAACGCGGTATCATTGGATCCGTTACATTGAGAACTACGTTTAAATTAGAAATCTGCGCCCATCCTTGTGTCTGATATACCTTCCAAGAGCCAGCACAATCCTTTGTACGACTTCTATGGACACGTGTTAGTCTTAGAAAGTTCGCATAGCCAAAACGTGGAAACTCATGTTAAAGTGTAACTGAAATAAGACATCTCTGTATCAACTATACATGAAAATATTATGTGGCCAAATTAAAAATTATGCGAATAAGATTGTGTTTGAGCTATTGTATCTTACCATCTGTACCTCACCGAAATCTAGATTCACATCCTGAATGAAACGATTACCTTCTGAAATCAAATGAAAACTGTTGATAAATATTTGCTTTACCAAGTCTGCATCTTGTATTATTTAACGAGTGTTCGCGTGCTCGAAAGTAATTATTATTTCACTTTGTTGATGTTCACTGTTTTACTTATATTCTTAGTTTATCGGTTGCTTGGTGATTGCAGTTCTCGTAGATCAAGGTAAGTAGATCAACTTACGGTTTCGCTGAAAAATATAATGACTGATAAGCGAGACATTGAAATAATTTTATATTGCCTTCGTGATGTGGGTGTTTATGATTAATTTTTGTTTCCTGTAAAGATCTGTATTCTATCGATCACCAATTCTTTCATAAATGTGACTTTTATTTAATTAAAATTATTTAATGTTTCTTGAAACGAAAGATCAGTGCAAAGCGTGTGGTGTATATAGTACGTTATACATCATAGATTATAGATGATATATCTATGCGAAAATATAGTCGCACTTAGATGGCTTTTTCGGTGTCGTGTAGCATGCATTGCGAAAACCGCTGGTGTGTTCAAGGCAATTAAAATGCATTAGACGCGGTCAGATGATCTATATACAGCGGGAGTCACGCAGCGTAAAAAACATTTGTGCAGACTCAGATCAGACGGAATGATATCCTCGACATTAATTAACCTACTGGATCCACCTCGGTTTTCCTTCAGCAACATTTATCACGTCGTTTGTCATGAATATCGATCGGCTTCCATTTTAGTATAAAAATTAACATTATCATTTTATTGTGAGTAGCAAAGTTATTAATTTGTTGAAAACTATGGAGTGTAAAGATAACAAAACTGAACATCTCCGACACGTTTTGCTGTACGATTATTAAATTCGTAAGAGAATGATTAATTTTTTGAAGACTATGCAATTTCGAGTTAACAACAACGAACATTGACAATTTAACTTGACACTTCGTAGTCTTCAAAAAATTTGTTATTCACAAGGAACGAATTATTAAACAATCGCAAAGCAGGAGGAGACCACAGTTATCGAGTGAGACTGTTGGGAAATTATTATGCGAGAAATTTAAATAAATTAAAATCGCATGAACTTTTGGCTCGACCTATTAACATTATTTTCGCAAGGAACGCGATAAATAAACTATTTAAAGCAAATCATATTTCATGGTTTAGGAGAGTTTGTGGTAAATTGAAAATTATTTTTGGTGCAACGTTACGTGTACGTGCCCTTCAATCAGATTTATGGTGCTTTGTTTCTTACAAACTTTCGACTTCTTACAAATGAATGATCCAATACGGCCATAAATCATTGCCTGGCGACAGCTCACCCGCTCACCCTCTTGCTAGCAAATAAAATCTTCCAAGTAAATCTTACTGGGTAAAAAACGCGAGTCTCTGCATCTATCATCTACTCGACTAGAAAACATGCTATTGGCAAAACAGAACTTATTCATAACCCACAAAGTTCATTTTAATGGACAGAAATAAACGACAGTCGAAATGGATCAAGCCATACCTTATTTAAAAATCATCTTCGGTCTCTATTACTTTTTTCAACGATTTAACAACTTTTGTATTTCAGTTTATTCTAGTAAAATAAATTATAATAAATTGTTTATTCTAATAAATAACATTATCACTAATAGTGTTCGATAGATCCAACTAAATCTGCGTATCTTTTGAAATTGTACTATAATACAATATTGTTATGTTTCAAAATTTATTAATCGAAAGTGAGCGAAGTCAATAAAGACTTCCAGTAAGGTGTTAACGTAAAAATTTATACACGGTCTGGTTCATATAGATCCAAAACACCGTATTACTTGTCAAATTCATGTTTAAGATTTCGTCGAAAAAAAGTATTTTGAACATCTTTTTCTCGACAAATGTAAAATGTACGTAAAATGTAAAAAAAAGACAAACAAGAATGTTTTTGTGCCTGGGATAGAATCGTTACAACGTTCCGTCTATAAAAAAGGTAGCCGTAGCTTTGTTTTGAGAACGAAGATACGAGTGGATTTCGTGAGACGAGTCAGTTAGGACAATGTTGATAGAATATTAATCTCATAGCACGTCTCCATGAAAGGATCTCGCATGTAACGTTCGCGTGAAGCTCCTTGCGATTCGTGATACACGGTAATTGAGACTAAATTGGAGCAAATTGAGTTGCTAATGCATGTTTACTAACAGATCCGCACAATGAGTGGCTGATCATTTGCGAACCAACTTGTTTGGGGTGTCGAGGACGTTGTAAAATTTGCTATATCTATTTTCTGACAATACTGATAAATTAATACGGTATATTAAATTATTATCTACTATTTGCCAACCCTCGCAGTACCGACGGTAATTATTATTATTAATATTATCTTACAATATTAACGACAATACAAGTGTTAATACTTTAACATAAACAAGCAGCAGACAGTACCAAGTGTCCAACGGTCAAGGCTGGCCTCGAGCTCTAGGTCCGAAAAGACCCAGAGGTACGGCTGATTTTAGAATTTTTACAAAAAGAACAAAATATCATTGCAATCTCATTAATTTCCCTATTGTGCGACATTGAACAGTTTTCAATCTAAATTAATTGTTGAAAACTGAACATTATATCGAGATCTTTGGAATTCTGGGTCGAAATGGCCCCTGAATTCACCATCAAAGGATCAGATTTTTATTTTGCTCGATATATGTCGAAAATTTTAATAGATTAAGAAAAATTCCTTTTCGATTTTAAGTTATGTGTATTGAAGTAATTGAACGAGTAACAAGTATGACAATTTAAGAATGTCAATTCTCTACGTGGTTTATATTTCTTGTAATCGATGTACATACAATGATTAAAATTATTTGAGAACTGGTTGCTGCATATTGCGTATCAACATTGCAAGCGGCGCATAAATCACGCTTGTAAATTGACCGCGGTGTAAACACATTGTTCTTTTCCTCCATTATGTTGGCTGTGATCGTAGGGCAAGACTGCGAGTAAAGAGACCGGGCATAAAGTGGTGCATAATTGACGACAAATGATCGTTTTGCAGTATCTTGCACGGAAAAATGAATATTTAATTGAGACATGGCGATTAATTAGCCCGACGTGTGTGGATACATGTCGCTGCTATATTCCACGACACGTCACCATGATTTATTTCTTTAATGATTCGTGATATGAGAACAGATTCTGGTGCGTGATAAGTGCTCCAGGTAAGTGGACATAATCATCCTGTTGCTTTTGCATGAGTAAATTAAGGTTTCTACTATAGTCACTTTTTATCGATATAGGATGTTAATTTAATTTTTCTATTTTAGTGCTCTGTGACAGAAAAGCTATTTTATGCTTTCTCTTTCTTGCGAAATTGACACCTTACACCTGCGTATTCTCCTGTGCACAATATACATGCCTACGAACCGTTTTCTAAGCCTTATTGATTCCTAATGCACTTTGTGTACGTCGCTGACGCGATCATAATATTCACAGTGTAACGAAGTTATACTATGGTATGTAGTAATACTAAATTAGTTAAATTAGGTTAAAGGTAGAACACAATTGTGATTGCAACGAAGAAATTTTTTAGTCTATATAAAAGTACCTATATTTTTTAAAGATACAGTAGAACATCAACTGTGCAATTTTCACATAATTAATGTGTACTGATAATAAAGAGATAATCAAAGTTGAATTAACGGGATAGAATGAAACTATAATTTCAGCGAAGCAAATGTTTCCTTTTATGAAAGAATAATTATATGTAGTCAATTTTTCTACGGAGCTTCTAATAAGGTATATTTCTCAGAAGGTGGAGAAATAATTTAGTGCATGTATGCCAACTAAAGATGCTATTACGACGGTGTTAACACGTTAAACAAAGATATTATTAATCGATTATTCTGATTTTGTTTGATCAGGCGAAAGTGTCACGACCGCTCCGGATAAGGCGGAAATGTCAGCCGACCATCGTTGATGTTTTGACAAACTTTACCTTACTCTCGTGTTATCCCTTCTTCGTCGTTAGTTACTTCAAATACTTCGTGCATCAATCGTGACATGTTATGAAGATATGACAACTGATTTATCAAAACTGTGGCCAGTGGAGCTCAAGCACTCACCCTCATGGGAATAAGTGCTACATAACGAATCAGTAATCGTTTATGAATAGACTGCGGATTTGATGTATTTATGATAAAAATAGGTAATTAAAATTGAAAACAACGAAAATATTTTAAAAGGATGTATCGTTTTCAAAAATGTTTAAACATTGTTAATGTTAAAAAAATATATCAGAATCATTAGTGTAGCTTTTCTTATTGCAGCAGAAGATGAAAAGACTTCCACAAAATTAGATTTCTCAAAAATTTAGGGTGATTGAAACACAGTGAATTTATTGTCTAGTATTACTGTCGAAAAGCATTGTTGAAGAACGTGATATCCGTGGAACGTAGTAAAGTTTAAACAACTGAGTACCGGGTATCGGATCTATTGG
The DNA here is from genome assembly GCA_028455555.1 of Augochlorella aurata. Classification (NCBI taxonomy): domain Eukaryota; kingdom Metazoa; phylum Arthropoda; class Insecta; order Hymenoptera; family Halictidae; genus Augochlorella; species Augochlorella aurata. The sequence continues at coordinate 5,549,077 of CM052148.1, forward strand.
TTTCCACTACTAAAATCGGATGGATACTAAAGTGGGTCGGTGTTATGGGAGAAAATGCACACACTACCTGTTCCATTTCACTGGAAACAAATGCAGGCGGTGCGACAATGGAAAAATTCTGTTTGCACAGCCTGCCACGTTATCATTTGTTCACGTATGCGGAACATTATTGCCATGGAAAATACTGAAGTAATAAGAGTGTGCCGCGCTACGGACAAACACTGTTAGAAAGAAACACGAATGATTTCGACTTCTGCGGCTTCGATATTTTTTAGATTGCTAGTTAGAACGTTAAATACTGCTCACCAACAAGATTCACAGCTTTTAGCAAGGAAATAACACATGTACAAAATTTAGTGGAACGAGTCAGCATGTGAATCGATAGAGAGGAGTTTTATCATTCATGTGTAAACGATTTAAACGAAAATCTGCTGTTTCCATCTCCGATAGATTCAGCAAATTGAATTTTTCAAAGCATAAAATATTACATTGATTAGTATTTCTAAAGATGAAATTAATTTATTTTCTGATTATACTAATGATGTAAAGAAACACTCTATAATAACAGTGTATCATAAAATTATATATAATTGTACTATTTTTCGAAAAATATAAAATATGCAAAATGTAGAAAACTATTCAATATTAAAAATATTCAAGTTCAATAAAGAACGAAATTTTATCCTAATTAAGAAATATGTACAAAGTGTACTCTATAAAATAAAAACAATGTTTCATAACCGTCCAGTATCAACTTTTAAAAATTTTCTACTTTCCGAAAAAAATAACTACTTGCATAAATATTGGCAACGTACACAAAAGCAAAATGGCGTTTGGTAATTTTTCTGTAGTTGTCGATAACGGAGCTTGAAAAGCCGTGCTTTAAAGGAATCAGTGCCTGGAAAAAATTGGAAATCTTTATCCGTCGAAAGAAAAGCTTTTCATCGGACATTTTGAGATGTTTTCTAATGCACGAACATACCATTAAGTTGAGAACCAGTCGATAGGGTGAGCATCCATTGAACACCATTTGCGTCAGTATGTCAAATGTCCGTCCATATATAAACCTTTATGAAGCGGTGCATATCTGTTATTTCTCTGGCATAGTTTATAGAGGCGCTGTATAAACAATATAAGTGTATACCCGATGCAGTCGTCCCGTGAATCCTCAGTTCATTTTCTGACGCGTTCTCCAACGGAACGAGTTCGAGACTCCTCGCTGCCGCGTTGCGAATTCAACTTTCCACATTTCAATCAATTTGAATTGCTCTGGCCTCGATTAATACACCGCTTTACGTAACAGTTTATTCCAAAATTTATGTCGAATCGATATATTTAAATTATTATCTCGGTCATCTGTATGCATTTACGAACGATGTAGAATGCACCGTGTTCGCTGAAATGACCGTTCAAATGCACCGAACAGATCCGATTAATCATTGAGTTGAGCCGATAGCAATCGGTGTACAATTTAATTCTGTTATGTAGACTACAATGATTTTAATTTCACTCAAATATGTCGAAGTATAGTGGCACGAAAGCGATACTGAACAAAATGCGGCCTATTAATTTGTCGATTGCGAAAACACCAAATATTATGTCGATCAATGTCGGGTATGTATAAATAGTGATTTCACATTTTTTATTATTATGGCGGTTTCATTAACATCTGGATCCTCGTTAACTTTTACATCAAGTTTTTATGGAAACAATACTGTGTGTTTGTAAATTTCAATACTAACAATAAGTTAATGGCTATAAGAAATATAAATTAGTTTTCCTCGGAAGCAGATAAACATAACCTTGACAAAAAATAGTTAAGAATGTCGTATTTTATTCAGGGTAATAAACAGTAAACGTTGAATAATTTTCTTAACGCAATTAGATCGAATCCTACTTTACTTCGGAGTTAGATTAAGAGTTTATTACATGGGATGAAAATTATTATAGTGTCTAAATTTTCTTTATTGAACATTTCATTAAGAATATTTTTGTCAGTAACACATTTTTAATGCCTGAGCTATATTTAAATAAATTGTAATCTTTTTCTTTCAAACGCACATCTCGGAAGAAGTGATTAGGTTATATCAGCAAAGCCAATATAGCTAGTATAGTCCACTATATTTTCTGCAAAATAGCCATCCGTAGTGAAACATTTTTTCCGTATATTATTAAAATATACTATTAATCGTCGCTGTGCAACTCGCTTTAGATAACGATTGCGAGTCACGCACACATCAGCAGCGATGGTTGATCTCTTTATAAACACAGTGTATTGTTCGAACGAACTCTACAGATGAATTGCACCCTTCAATCGCGCAATTTTTATTAACTCAAAATATTCGCGTGCTAATTAATCGTGCCATTTCAATATTGTTAAACACAATTCGAACCACTTTCGCAATCACTGATTCGGGGTAGAATGAAAATCAGGCGAAGCAAAGACTCGAATAGAAAACGACCATACTTGGCAGCGAAATTAATCTGCCTTCCATTTTCTACAATAATTGAAATTTGAAACTATTCCTTCCTGGGAGGAATTAATTAGTTTATTCGGGAAAAGGGGGGTTCGTATCGGAATCAAAGATGAGTCAACCATATTCATAATAACCATAATCGGTTCGCACGAGTCAGGTTGTTATGAAAAACGCAGGCGACTCTCGCTATTGGTTGGAGGGCTGTTTGCTCCGCGGCACATGTCAGTTCTGCGGATACGAGGAAACCCATTAGATTTATGTCAATAGACGATTATCGCTGGAAGATCATTCAGCCAAGATCATACGATAGATGCAAGCCTAGCGCAAGTTTTCATTACTTGTTCGTATCACGGCAGCAGATATTATCGCTTCGTTATCTGCTCCCCCATTATTTTCAAGCGAAAACAACAGACTCGCGTATTTCGCATGGTTTCACAAGTGGAAATACTATTACACCCTGTTGTCCTATAGGTGTCAGAGTTGAATTCGATTAATTCTTAATTTAACAAGTTGAATTTCATTACATTTCGATGAAATGCATTCTATAACGCAGATAGAAAGAAATCGAACAATTTATAAGTATTTAGAATCAAAAAATAGCTCCGAACTTCTTAAAGTATTGTTCTTTTTGTATACTACTAGCGACGATCTTTGTCGTTTATCTGATTATTTTGAAAAGGCTGTTTTTGGTGAAAATTAAAAAATACATCAGGAACATTGCTTTTAAACTTAGAATGCTTAAAAAATGTGGTTAATAGTCTAATCTTTTGTCAGAATAATATTTATTTAGTAATTAAAATGACGAACTTTTTAGAATCTTTTACTTCGTAGGACTAATAGGAATAACAATTATATTTAACAATAGTCTGTGTAGCAAATCATACTTCAATTTCAAGATTACCCACATTCCTATAAGAAATTAAATTTGAACGGCACAGTATAGTTTATTTTCATTGCTATAAATGACAATACAACCTCCTCCATGCATAACATGTGAATTCTGTTGGATAACCTCTGGGGATTAATTTTTTTGAATCGTTAATCCAGCGTAAAAGAGCAATATGCGTGCTCACGAGCATTTTAGTTGCAACAACACCGTCTGCAGTGTCGATATCGTAGCGATCGTATGAAGGTTATCCGAAGGACGACATATTTATATAATAGACAAATTGTCCTTTCGTCGAGAACCTTGCAGTGTTGACTTGAGGAATATCTTCTTTGTTTACGACGCACGTTACACGCTCATTGTCTTCGTCCCACTTTCATTTTAATCAACAGCTTGTTATCTACAAATGCAATATCTTGAGAATATCCTTATGAACATCCTCGTCTTATTTCTCAGAATACGATACGATAAGATCCATGGTAATTTTTCATCGTTACGATCATTTTTTACCAATATTAGTTTATATCTTTCGCTGTACACAGTCCTCTTGAAGTACAGAATTTCTATCATCAATGTTGTAAACAATTCTAGTCCTTTCATACTAAATTTCGAAAGTTCCCAAATCGGAGTTGAGGGTGTTCTGATAATTAACACGAGTCAAATAGATTGTCACAAAGTGGACGTTCCTGACGATTATAGAAGCGACGATGATTAAATCCATTCAAACAATAGTTCATCATTTCTTGAAACTAAATTCTTGAAGAAACTTTATCAAGATTCATTGAATTTTTCAATTGTATAGTCTAAGAAACAAATTGGTTACTGGAAACTGATCAACTAGGTGCGTTTACCTAGTATTGAATCAAACAATGTGAATGTTTATGTATGTTTAATGCATAATAATAAATGTCTACTTACAAAGTTTGCTTTGTTAGATAAGGATTTGAATGGAATTAATTTAAAATAATGCGAATTTTTATGCAAGGTGTCGAAAATAATATAACATTCCTAAATTCTTCTAATGTGCTTATCATTTTATATTTCACCATTTCTCATTTAAAAATTAGCACTTACGTTAACACTAGATTTCGTAACAATCATAAGATTGGATCTATTCAAACCTCGTACATTCTATTGTAATATACATATATAAAGAAGTTTATGAAAAAGTTTTTCTTGAAAAAAATCCGAAACCACCAGTATGACTGGTTTGGTAGTTGCAGTTACACGTGTCATTACTACACCGCCGATTCTATGCATTTATAACAAAAGTGCATTAAATGCATTTTTGAAGAATCTGAGGATATCGTTACCTTATTTCCAATTTATTACCATTATCAAAAGAGAGAAGACATTTTCATCCAACTTATATTTCTTACAATCAAGTTAGACGATTCTCATTTTGCATACAGTTCCGCAGTCTAGTCGTTATAATTTTCCCTAAAAACGGTAATTATACTTGACTTTTATGCTACAAGAAACCTCGAATAATAAGAAACTCCTATTCCCTCCGGATTCAGTATTCCTTACATAACGTAAGGAAGGTTCTACCAGCGCGAGGAAAGCTCCACAACGGAGAAAACAAATTATTTTCCATCGTGGAGTGCTGTATGCCTGTGTGCAAGGTCCTACAAAACCGACGCGACATTCCCAATGATTGCACAAGCAGACGTTTATTGAGCTTCCGCCGTGTGTAAAACACCCTCCACCCTTTACCGCTAACGCATGATAAAACTCTGAAATAACGAGTTTATCTTCTATACGCCATGCGATCCTGCGTCGTGCAGACCGTCGATCGCGACGCGCCGCAAACGAGGTTCCTAGATCAATGCGTTCGAAAATTCACCGGGAAACAATCGCATTTAAACCGATTCGCGACCCCTGTTATTTCGTGAACCAACGTAAGTGCTGTGACGTGCTGGTATACGCTTCGCCATATTTATATTGACGTTCGCATTGCCCGCCATGATCAGTTAATTGCCACGTGCTTCCATAAGTGATAGCTTGTTGTGTAGCTAGTCGCTAATGATATTTTCAGATCGCCGAGAGACATTGCCACGTTCCGCAAATTCGACAGTCTCAAGTCCAACTTGGTGGCCACTGAAAGTAAGTCGCCATACTTTCGCCGCGAGCATGTCTCCTGTAAATAGTGATTAATAATGTCGGTCACCGTAATTTAAATCGCATGGGTACGGAGTCGACTTTCTTAAATATTATAATTGAAATAATTATTATATATATTAAATATTATAATTTCCTATCATAAATTACTATCCTGAAGAATTGGCACGTGTTTATATAATACACCTTGTATAATATTCAACACTCCAACAGTTTTCTAATAATTCTTTTTACAGTATTTTATATATCAATATATTATTTGCATTACTATAATGTATCAACGTCTTCTGAAATTATTATTTAAAACAAGATTATTGTACTTCAATTACATATCGTACATTAAATAGGTTGTTAACACTTTACTGACCGGTAACCTAGGCTTTTTATAGGCTAACCAATAATTTCGTTATTTATTGTTGAGGTAAAAGTGTTAGATTGTACTACTGCAAGCTCCCATATTATTATATAATTTTTTAATTACCTCTCGCGATGAATAAAATAAATAAAATGAAAATAAAAGAAATGAAATAGATCAAATAAATATTGTTTAATGCTAATGTTATGAGAATGTAAAAATGTTTAATAATCGGTCGGTAATATGTTCAGTTACGTCACGCTACAGAATTTTGTGTGTTCTCTTTAACAAAGAATTCGTTTTATTTTCCTCTGTATTACTTTAATTACTGAACACCGTTTTTAGTGTCAGGCCCAGCAGTGTCCCCCGCCAGTACCTTCAATCCACAAACTGACAGTTTACACGCGTCTATGAGACCGATCATTATGTTGGCCCAATGTTTTTCCATGTTCCCGGTATCCGGCGTCAACACGCCCGATGCGTCATATCTCAGGTAATTTACTTTTCTCAGGTAATAAGGAATGAAATATTACAAGTGAATATTGAAAAGCGTCAAATCGAATACAATAGTTTCAGTTATTCAACTTGAACAATATTATGCAATTCGATGAATTATGCAGTCGCTAACGATTAGATTGCGGAAATTCATGCAGGTACATGCGCTAAATATGCAGTGAATATGCAAAGAATATGCAAGATGTATGCAAAATCTATATATCAATAAATAAAGAGAATACGTGCTCAACGAAAGAAGTACATTTGTATAAATTTCCGGAGTCTATAAAGATTACATTATTAATAATAGTTCACCTGCTTGCTCAGGTTTACCTGGCGCAGTCCCAAGATCATATACTGTGCAATATCATTGTTTGGATTGATATTGCTGACGATTTTTAACATAATGAGGATGATTGCAACGGGGGTGAATTCCACGAAAATGAGTAAGGAAAAATGATTGTTGATTTACTAAGACTTGATTAATCACACCAATTTATCGCTGTTTCTAAAACGATTCGATTTTTATGAACACTGTTTGACAAAATGCAGTTTGCGATGTATTAAGCCATAAGTCATGTACCGTAAGTCATATGAAAATCTTGCCATATCGAAATGAAATAAATTGTGCGATTATTAAAAGTTCAATCGTGTAACATCTAGTTGATGAATTGTGTCACGAAATTAACAACCTCCTTTTTAATTATGAACTAGCCACCTTTGTATTCAATGGAACGAATTTGATTGCATCGTTCCTTTTCTTAAAATTGGCGATGCAATGGCCCTCATTGATGCTGACATGGGAGAAGCTCGAAAAAGAATTTTCCACCAGACACAGAAAAGTATCAAAAAGAAGTTTATCCACCAAATTCAAGATTGTTACTATAATAGTGATGATATTTGCTTTGGGTAAGTGAGAATCGTCGTAATGGAGTCATTCACATATCGGACAAATCTTAGTAATTCCAAAGCATTTCTGTAAACTCTTAATGAGCTATCGAGTGGTCGTGTAACTGAAAAGAATTTCTGTAAATTTTCAAAATTCTGTCTATATCGTCGAATATTCTGAACTTTTAAGAACAACTAATGAAAATTTCTTTGAACTCGGAGGAATACGATTTTTACCCAGCTAATTGCAACTCTAGTTCACCGAGCATCGATAGTGTAGGCGGCTACATGTTAAATATTCTGAAAACGTGTAGCCAAATTCGTCGGAGTAGCTTCTATGAAGCACTTGACCATGAAAGTCTCTCACCGCTGAACTCTTAATTGGCGCCTCGCTGCTCGATGCAAATATCTGGGTCATCCGCACTAGGCTAACTGTATCCTATAAAAGCAGCATTATTCGAATAGATTCCTACGGTTATAAATTGTTCGACTTCCAAGTAGTACTGTTTACATTAAACAAACATTTACCGACAAAAGTGTAAAAAATTTTTAATTTTGAACTTAACGTTTCAGTAAAATATGATACTTTAAGTAGATATTACAGCGAAGCATTGTTTTATTCAGTGCACGCGACGAACGGAACAAATAATAAAAATAAAAAGAAATAAGATAGAAATAAAAAATTATAAAAATATTATCCTATAACATGTGTCTTGAATTTTTCCAGCAAATGTGTTTTAATTTCAACTCAGTTATATTTAATCGTACGAAAACATGTTTAAGAAAATTAATGTTCGCTTTAGAGGAGCAATTATTGAGAGCACTGTTTCTCGAGCTCATGCTTTCCGAAATTTCAAGCTCTTCGACATTTTAATTGAAGTACGTATTCAAAATTCGGTTACACGAGTACCAGCTTCTATCATACAAACGAGTACGCAAAAGTAGATTTTAACGTTGTTTCCCGATGTTTAATAAATTCCTGCACGTGTTTCTAGTGGAGCATACCTTCTCCATTCTCCATGGCTCGATTAGAGCCAAAGAATGTGCATTCTTTCAGAGCAATTCAGATGTTGTTGGAGTTTATTTCCAGTCCCAGTTTCCGCAGGTAAAAAACCGTTTCAGTTTTTGATAATTTAAAACAAATACGAACATCAATTGAGAAGTTTATCGTTAAATGACGTCTTCGTTCAGGTGTTCACTATGATTTCGTACAGCTTGTGGAAGGGAATTTTAGTTGACCTCATCAACGTTTTGAGTACATTCTCTTGGAACTTCGTCGATCTGTTCCTAATTTTAATTAGCATTGCTTTGGTGGAGCAATTTCGTCAATTAAACAATCGTTTGTCCTCGATAAAAGGCAAGGTACGTTCCATGTTTGATAATTAATATACCATACCTTTGGCGTTAATTAAAACGGGAATTCTATCTATATAGCGAACTTTTAAATATTAAAGTAATAAATAATGAAAATAATCTTAGTGCATTATATTTTCATTGGTTAATTTTTAAACTGTTTAAAGTTATGGAATATTGAAAGAATTAAGTATTTCGTTAGCAAACTTCGTTTAATTTCCATCTTGTGTCTACTTTCACTAAAAATATATTAATATTTTATATCATCGTTCATTACATCTTCCCCACATTAACATATTTTCTACTTTGTACTTTTTATATTGTTCCAATCACTTGGCTCATCAACTTCTATACATTCTCTTCGTATTCATATCATTTACTCTTTGACAGATTATTTTATCCTAAAAATCTGACGAATTTGATAATAGCTATTTGTCACAAAGCTGGTTGATCTTTTTTATATTCTGCTATAAAAAGTTTTATCCTCCAAAGCTCGCAAGATAATACAATCCCACAATATTACTTCTTTTAAAAAGAACAGTCTGTTTTTAATTTATTTAATTACTTTCGAGCATATAGTAACCTCTTTCAAAAATGTACAGTTAATTTCACAGTGAGATATTCGCAACAACAATCCAGAAAATTAATCCCGAACATAACAAGAAATCCATAAAAAAAATCGATGATCTGCACGTACCAATAAAACTGACAGCCAACACCGACGATTAATGAAAGATAAATGCATGTGTTTCGATAATTACCTACCAAGCACGCATTCAACTGCTAAAAATATTAATTTCATGTTTAATTGCGATATAACTGACTGTGCAGCTAATATAATGCCATCAACGGAGGAACAACCTTAGTATCATTTCTAATAGCGAATCTTGGTCGTTAGTATCATTTCATTGTTAAGGCGATGCCAGAATGGTGGTGGGCCGAAGCAAGAAGTGACTATAACCACTTGGCAAGCTTGACGAGGCAATTGGACTCTCATATCTCCATTATGGTTCTCCTATCCTTCGCCACCGATCTCTACTTCATCTGCATACAACTTCTCTTCTCGTTCAAGTACGCATTGCGAACAATAAATGTTAAATGTGTGATTCACGGTGCCGCTTTATCCGACGCATCTTATTTCCGTCATTTGACAATCAACTTTCATTGTCCGCAAACGATATCCTCTTCGCATACTCTTTAAGTTTGATCCTCCGTGTCCTTATTTATTTCACGCTGCTAACTATAAGCAAACTGAATTATTCTATTTTTTTCTTATTTTTATCACCAAACCTACCGAACCGGACGAAACGTCCGACATCACAGTTTTCGTTCTAAAAACGCTGAAATTGTAACGACTCTTTCATAAAGAATGATTGAATAAATCTCGTAATCTAAGCATACATTATGCTTACAATCGCGTAAGGTTTTAATAGATGCAGTCTTGTCATACCTGTAATGCAGTACACGTTAGATGCATTCTGGACTCGATATTTAGTCTCGAAGTGACAATTAGACTGCGAATTTTATGAACTTATGCTAAAATTGTTTAAGTGGTCATTAGAAGAATTTCAGAATGCTCTTACATCCTCCATAATTTATTGAAATTATTAATAAAAGAAACGTTCTTATTTAACTTCTGCTCCCGATAATTCATCATGAAAATTGTTTCTTTTGCATAGAAATCCAGTGACAATAACAGTAGAATTCAATAATACAAAATTATATAGCAGAGTATATTTATTCTGTCTCTTTAGTAGACAGTTCGCAGAAAAGTATGGATATCTGTTGGAATAATTGAAATGTAATATCTACGTAGTAGTCGGATTCAATTAAGTTTTATGAATGCCAGGACAAACAGCTATGTTTGCATTTAATAAAGACGTTCTTTCATTATTGCGTTCATTCGTTGTTCTCGTCTGGTTTGATCGTTTGTCATTTTTTCGTGCTGCTTTATTATTCTCCAGTGTCATTTAACGAAATTTAATTGATTCCGAATGTTTTAAAACAGTCCGATGCGAAGCATTATTGAGGAAATTTACTTCGGATTTTCCTTTGGCTTCCTGTTGGCAAGGACGACGTTGGTTTCTTTGTACGCTGCATCGATTCACGACGAATCCTTGCTCCCGGCACCAATTTTATACAGCGTATCTGGGAACAGCTTTAATACCGAGGTACGACTTCCATTTGATTTTCACTTTAAATCTCATCGAGTTTAAAGGTAGTCCGTTCTTAATTTATTAAATAATTCGCTCAAACCGGTACGTTTTTAGCCTATCTATACTTACACTTACGCTTTTAATTCCAATAATTTGTGGATTTTATGCATTTATTATTTTATGCGTATATTATGATGCATTTATTTATTTCATGAACGCTGTCGTGTTGTTTTTATTTATCGCTACGATTGGGAGAAGTAATCAATTTCTATTTAGCCGATGTTTCTTGCAACAGGAGTAAATAATTCTTATTCGTAATAAACTGACGACGGTATGTGAAAACTATAAAAGAATTGTCAGCGTTTCAAGTTGCTGACAGAATCTTTCGCGAATCTAGTTTTCACATAAATGTTTCATAAATCAATTTTTCTATTTTATTAGGTAATGAGGTTCTTAACCCAAGTAACGACGGACAGTATTTGTTTGACAGGCATGAAATTTTTCTCAGTGACCAGAAGCCTTGTGCTAACGGTACGTATTATCAATCACCATAACTCTGTATCTCTCTACGTTTATCTATAGATTCTTATCGTAATGATCAGAATATTTTGTTAGGCGTGATACGATAGCGTTCTCAACCTTCTTTCTAAGCTCCTTCTTTCTCGGCATCTTTGGATAATATTTTGTGTCAGAAAGCTGGATCTGAACACATGAATTTTGAACATTTTAATATAACCTACCAACTACCAAATCAGTTGCAATGACTAGTTCGGGTCCTTTCTCTTTTGCAATTTAAATTTTCTTTTCAGTAACTAAAATCACAAGGATAATTCTACTAGAAGTTTAAGTAAACTTCTTCGGTCATTTTTATTTTGTGCTCGTGGAAGTTGGAATAAATTCAATATAGCTTTATAAAACATCATACGTTACTTTTTTTTTATTAAAAAGCTAGTTCCGAGTTAGATAAACAATCTAAATTTAAAAAATTATTAGAAACGAGTCGCTCGGAAGATAAATGCAATTTGCCATATTCAGTGCAAAATACACATCGTGTTAATTTCCACCCCTGTTTACAACAATATAGGCATTACTGACCGACAATACGTTACAGGTGGCAGGGACCATAGTCACCTACGAATTAGTTCTCGTTCAGTTCAATAACGCTCAGCAAACGGACTCGGCGAACGTAACGAACGCTTGTGAGGTGAAGTAAACGCGTTTTCAAGCACCTTTCGAGACGCTTACAAAGCGTAGAAGATTCCAATTTCTCCCCATTCCGCCTCAGTTGTTCATTTGCTATGCATACATACGAGATATAACGATACATAAGCTGCTGTATATACAACATTTGATGTTCTATGGCCTCCGCTATCGCCTTCCAGTTACTCAACTGGCTCTCATCCCATCTATATTGTGATTGTTATTGTTATCGTTCACTATTGTCGTATGTCAGTCTGTTTGTAACTATAAATACTATGTATATAATCTGTAAGAACAGAGAACGTGTCAATATTCCTTTTCTAGTGAATATTTACCATTAACTGTTAAGTTAATAATACTAATTAAGTTAGTACTGAGAAAATTGCCACTGTATATTTAGAATTTATCAAATCATCTTTCGTCCATCGAGTCGCTTAATATATGTATATCATTCGACAAAAAACAATTTCTTATTACTAGACTGCGGATTTTATACATTTATGGTGCAAATGGATAAATGAGGAATTCAAGTATATTGTCATATTATTTTTAATTTATTCAAATTGGTGAATGAAGAAACGCAGTTTTATTTGGCGTCCGCTTTTTACACTCAAAATAGAACATTTTGATTTTGCACAAAGATCCGCAGTCTATTTATTACATTAGCAACTGATAGATATGTAGTTTGATTAAGCTTCTAACTTCCGGATGCTTATCGTAATTGTTGTTTGTCAATATTACAATTCTGTACATTATTTGCAAGATATTTGCGAGATTTTGTTTTATAAAAAGAAATTGTACGTTGTATGTTATAATTTGTCGAGAGAGTCTAATTTATTAATAAAATTCATATCGATGTAAGTAAAATACTATCAGAAAGATCATTAAGTTATCGATGGGTGCACGAGCATCATGCCATAATCCTTACCACAATCAGCCTAAGTTCTTAATATTTGGTTCAGTGGACATTTCACCTTAACATTTTATCTACCGGAAGCTCGTTAGTATTATTGTAGTTTAATTAATGAAGAAGGAGGATCAGTGAAGAAACTGAAAAGTTTGTTGACTTTTAGGAGATTGTTGAACAACCGCCGGTAGATAAAATATTAAAAATTTAGTCTCCGTATGCATATACAAGGTGTTTTGTTTAAGTGAGAACAGTGAAATATTTCGAAAGGAGCTGAAATTAAAAAATAAATGTTTGGTAGAATTTCTAGGTCAACTCAATTTTTTCAACATGAATGCTATATTTTTGTATTCAAAAGATAACAGCTGACACTGAGAAAAATCCAAAAAGGATTTATTAGCACATGCTATTACTGATTTATTAATTTATTTACTAATTTATTTATCAAACTCAGAGCGAAATCGTGTAGTACCTTTCTGTATTTGTCTGAGTGCCAGCTGTCATATTTTGAATAAAAAAATTTACCATTCCATTTTAAAAAATTGAGTTGACCTTGAAATCTCTTTCACTTTTCCATCCACGAAAAAACTATTGATACTAGACGATATGCTCTGTCCTACCGAACAACTTTTGAACTTAAACTCACTTGAACAAAACACCCTGTAGATCATAATTGTAGTATTCGTTTGTAAATAAATTATGGATTTGTTCAATATTGTTCTTGATATCACCATGTATACGTACACGTAAAGACCGGAATGTTCGATAACTGTAATATACGGGCTTAATATGTACTTAAAAATTTACAATGCGTTCATAATTCCTAACCTTCTCACTATACTACCCATTATACTTACGACAGAAAACAGAAAGACCAGTTTCTCCTATTTTATAAACTTTTAGAAAAATAATGCAGCAGGCAAGTGTCGAGAGTATTTCACATTTTTAATGCTATTTAAAAAATTGCTGAAGCAATTAGTTCGTACTCAACTGAAATTTTTCTTTATGTTCACATTGTCAAATATAGAAATCTAACAGTGAATATGTCAATTTGAGAGATGGTGAAAGGGTTAAAACTCCTGTATATAAAATTATCGTTTAGCAAATAAGACAGTAATTTAATTCCTAAGTAACGAGCTCTTAAACAAATATTTATATCAACTTGATTCTATAGATTACGAATGTTGGGATTTGAACGGACAAAACCCCGAGGCAAAAAACTCATCTTCATTTTATGATGCATAGGTATGTACTCACTGTACGCATCAGTGATATAAACGACGTGCTTAACCATGTACGTGTAGTATTAAAGATAAAAGGTACTATTAAAATTATTAGAGAGTTAATGAATATTAAAATATATTAACAATTCCTACATACATTGTGTAATTATAACAATGATTATACTAATCACTTACAGATGGAGTTACTTATAAAATCTGAAGGTAAGAAGGTACTGAAAACAAGAAATTAATGCTAATAAAATTATCAAGTGAAAAAATAAGATTTATTTCTGCTCGAATATTACAAGGACACATTTGTGTGTTATAATTGCCGATTTGTTTGTTTATTGCAGTTTTGATTGCTGGGCGATTTATCTTTGCCACTGTGCGTGTAAATCAACATTAAACAACTCGACAAATTGCAGAACCTCTTAAATTATTACTATTACTATTAGTACTATTGTTGTAGCAATACTTAAGAAAAACCACTTTTTACATTTTGTTTATTGTGATTTATATGTATAATAAAGTAGATACAAATGTAAACGTTATTCACTTCTAGAATCGAGGCATTAAACTCTCGAAAGCGATAGAAAATATTAACATATTCCTTAGCTTAAACCTAATCGAATTTCAAATAGTAATCGAGCGATAACGATTGGGAGATCAAAAATAAAAATTGCACCACATTTTCTTCTCGAACATACTATGACAAGAACGATGTTTTATGTGTAATACACATATTTATGACATCAACTCTACGCGAATTTCATAATTTAGTTTCAAAGATTCGATTCGAAAACCCTGTGCTGTATATACATTTTTGTGACCAATCGTTAATTTCGTTTCAGTTATAAAATAGAAATATTATCGAATTATCTTCATCGACTTTAATACAATTTTGCAAGATTGTAACATAATCAGAAGTAAGTTAAAATTGTGTTATAGCACTGATATTTAAGTACCCACTGAAGACTGAATATTTCGAGAACTATTAAAAATAATAAAGCAGTTTGAACATCAAAATTGCGCGATTTAAAAAGAAAATTGGAAACTATTTCAAGTCACTGCACGCGTGGCATATAAAAAGTAGAAAAACGAATTATAAAGTATTTCTATACCAGAAAAATTGTATTCGAATGTTTCGGTGAGAAAGAGAGAGAGATTGTGTGTCTACATTATAAATTGTATTAGTAAATCGAAAGTTTGGCAATGTACAGGATGTACCAAATAAAATGTTGCAATGTGACAATTACGCAGAAAGTTTAAATTGTTGAACGTGCGGAAGAAATAGAGTAAGTTCGTAAAACAATTTAGTGTGCCAAACAACGATGCTTCTAAGTGTCGAAAGCCAACATTTCGGTAATGAGCTTGAATTGCCGCATTCCGGTTTGTAATGCTTGGGTTTGGCACTCGTAGCATTGGTGATATCACCGGAAGGTGATAACGTCCAAATTTTTAAGCCATCTCCGCAAATCGAGGCACTGAAACACGTGCCAATAAAATCGGCTGAACAAAAGCAATGTTTAATTAAACATTACATTTTCACAGTCACGTGACACGCACCGTACAACTTATTCACTTATTAAATTGTAGGAGCACCACCTCGTACGTTATAATCGCCCCTGCCATCTGTAAGCAATAAATCGTTTCGATTATTTAACTTTATAATATTTTATAATATATTTTAAAATAATTTGATTGTATTATAATATTATATTTATAATTTAAATTTATATTTATAATATTTATAATTTATATTATATTTATAATATTATATTTAACTTTGTCATGAGAGACTATAGAACGAAATTAGAATAAATCGAAGTTTGAATCTAAAGATCCATAGACTGTGGGCCGGAATTTGTAGTACAATCGAGCAGGGGATGATTTTACGTGGAAAAATAAGACAAACATTTTGCAAAAGATTTATCTGCCGTCCTACTCTTCTACTGCAGTTGTTTTCGTCCGAGATAGTGTTTACAAATATTGACAATAACGGAAATATTCTGTTTACTGTCCGTTGCTCAAAAGAAGACACTGAGAAAAGTGTAGGACCGATTCCCGCCAACCCACCCATGTTATCGCCTTTGCAGAAGTAGAGTAAACGCGTTTCCCTTATTGGCAGAAATGATCCCTTCCTATTAGCCCTAATTTCCAGGTACGAGAGACTCGAGCTTGGCCGATTGTAAACAAACAACGCCTCTTGACTCCAGTCACCGTCTCGCTCCCCTGTGGCCACCATCTCGCTCCCCTATGATCGCCATTTTCTGCTATTAGCACATCATACGCGCGCGCCTGTGCTTTGTTGGGGGGTGTATGTGTGTATTATTTACGAATGAGCGAGATGCGCGCCGTGATCAGTAGGTGTAGAACAGTCGAGATAGAGTGAAACAAACGTAACAATTACAAGAGCGTTGACTTATTCGTAACATGATTCTTCGTAATTGCTAATTAGTATCTTGATTAACTTTCCATTGCATTATACAGCATACGTGCTGCACTATACATATATTTTTTACATTAATGTTGTATCGTATGATTTTTGAAACGGTTATCTAGTATGACGCATTACATAATTAATTTATCATAAATATTAGATACTAGAAACGTATCTAACTAATTGAATTTAATCATATTTTGCTCCTGCAATATTACTCTCATGCTCGCAGGCTTGTAATGTTATTCGAGTATAGGAATATTGTAATATTATTCGAGTATAGGAATTTTACGAATATCTTACGCATAGGACCTCAATATTTCCTTAAGGTAATATTGAGAAACGAGAAAATGAAGCACTATACATAAACTAAACGGGAAGCGGTCGCCCGCTCTACCTAGCCTCTTCCATTTTGTTTTCACTCCAGACGTTTGATTATTATTGGCAAGTTATGCACTGAACAACAGACACGATTAGTTGGAGCGGGCGCCGATTCTCCTAATTCCCCCCCTCGCGTCGATTAGCTTGTGGGTCTTCTCGTTTATCAATAGAAGTGGGTTTCGGGAGGTCATAGAAGAGTAGGGATTACG
The DNA here is from genome assembly GCA_028455555.1 of Augochlorella aurata. Lineage (NCBI taxonomy): Eukaryota > Metazoa > Arthropoda > Insecta > Hymenoptera > Halictidae > Augochlorella > Augochlorella aurata. The sequence continues at coordinate 5,566,168 of CM052148.1, forward strand.
GGCGTGCAGTTCATCCCTTGCTTCCCTACCGAAATGACGTACTTCTGAGCAACGAACAGTACTGTATATAGTTGAGTCATAATGAGAAAGTGCAAGATATGAATATAAAGTAGCTATACCGCAAGCATAAAATTTCTCGTAATGGAGAAGAACCGCAGTCCTGTCAGCGCTACATCGTCCGTGGTCAATTGGTAGTGCAATCTTTGCGCCTGTTGAAGAACATTTTATCGTATCACTGAAAATATCGCTAAAAATGTAAACAGATCTATTTCTATTTTTCACATAATAATCGCTATTCCGTTTAATAGAGCTATAAGAAAGAGAAGATAATTATTTGAGTAGAAAAATTATTTAATATCGAGAAAAAGATATTTATAATATTGATATTTATATACCTCAGATATTAATAATATAGATATTTATATACCTCAATACCGTAGCTGGATGTCGAACAGTTGTACAAATATGGTAACGCTTGTTTACTGTGGTCATATATCCTCGAAGACAATAGAGTAACCGCGGCTGTTCGGCCAATAAGGAACGCGAACGAACCAAAGAAGTATATTTCCTCTAGAATAGTACTGTCCTTCGAAGTTCTTCAAACAAAAACGGATTAAAAATAATTCGAAAGCAATTTCGATTAAGGTCTGCTAATTAAACACCGAATAGTTACGCTTTCTAACCAGATTGATATCTCTACATTATATATTTTGAAAATGTGTATAGGAAATAATTATTTCATTCGAATTTTGATCAAATATATCTTTCTGAGTAGAAAGCAAAATCCATCCCAGCAATTAAAAGTTTAGCATATTCTGGAAAATTGTATAAATAAATGCACTTTCCTCTGTGCAGACTGCGACATGAGAATGCATTTCGCGCATAAAATCTAGTATATTTATAAATATAATTATTATTATACCACTATGTGAAGATAAAACAAATTCGTATACTTACGAAAGGCCATTTAATAATTGCAGACAAATGAAGTAGAGGTTATTTGCGAAGGATAGTAGAATTATTGGCGAAACGTAATTGTCCGCTTCTTTCACGATGCAACTTAAGATAGCGTAATCTTCGCGAAGCTCGCACCAGCCGATAGCCGTTCGACTATTTGTCGCCGTGGCCGCCAATTTTTTATTCAAATATTTATACCTTTCCGCCAAACCTGTGGAAATCTAAAAATTGTACGCAACAAAAATAGTTCTGATTTGGTCGCTGATTATATTCGAACTTAATCATAAACTAATAAAAATAGGATGCTAAGGAATAATATAATAATTGCATAAAAATTAGAAATTATTGCACGTTAGAAATAATTGAATATGTACCAGCATGAGAAACAGGTCCGTAAAGTTCCACACGAAAGTCGCCACTTTGCTCACGAAAAAGATGTACAGTCCAAAGACAAAATTGTAGTCCACTGAAACCGAGAAAAGCTACAATGACGTCAAGTTTGCAATCGTTACAATAACATCTAGTGAATAAAGTCTTACATATGTCGAAGATAAACGAATGTGATTTCAAACTGTACACTTTTAGAAAGTCTCCGAACGTCGAGTTCTGCCTTTCACGCCATTCAGTGGTCTCGATGTTATTCAGTATGCTCAGAATATGCTCAACGAGTGCCAACAATAGGACTACAGAACTTATGAAGAAGAATTTCCATCGAAGAGGTAGTCTCTCTGCGCAGTTACTGCACGAAGTAAATAAACAAAGATTACGTAGACGTGCATACACAAATGATGCCATGCTCTTTCTACATTTGTAATGTCAATCAGGTATCAGCAATAATGAGAATAATATCAAATATATTCTCACGATAAATTACGAATATTCCACTTTAACTAAATTTCTATTGTACCGCTACATAGGTTTATTCTTTTGCATATACAATGGACAATACGAGTTGAATTTGTTAGAAATTTTAGAAGGATTGGTCTGCTAGAAAGCACATCAATAATTTTTACAAGCAATCGGATGAAGTGACAAAAGTATTAAAAAGTCACGTTTTTCAACTTTGTTATCCGAATATGTAATGAAAATTTATACAATTTTTAACGATAACTTATGCTGTAAATAACAGTAACTTACGCTGTCAACGTTTTCTTTGACATCTTTCGCAATAAAAATCGCGAAAAACTGTGATTTTTATATCTTTTAATCGTTTTTAGCTTACAACAAATGCATATAAGTTACCGAGACTTAAAAAGGGAATTTGTTTAAATTTTCCTTATATGCTCGTATAAAAGAAGTTAAAAATATGACTTTCTAATTCTTATTGGAATTTTATCTAATTGCAACGTTTGCAAAAATTTTGTTTATGTATTGTCTACCAACCTAATTTTTCTATACGATCTCAAAAAAAAAATTCAAATCGTTCGATGTAATTTTAAAAAAGACTACGTTTCAAAAGGTGTCCACATATATTTGCCTACGACTGCACGTATTTTTGAACTCATATCTATAAATCATATAACTTATGCAAAATAAATAGTACGGGGTTGAGAATTTTTGAAACTCCATCCAGGTCCACCACTGCGATGAAGTTCCTATAAAAATACGAGTTCGCGTGAACATATACAGCAATTTCGATGGATCGGCACCGTATGTAAATGAATGCGCAGTCGTGCTACCGGTAAATAAATCAATTATTCTTCCTTCGGTACGTAATGTCGATTAATAGTTATCTAAAATCGCGTGACCACTAATAAACGATCAACAACACGATTAGTAATAAACTATGTCACGCATTCCATCTGCGGACGAGCACGATATTGACCTATCTATGTATCGTTCCATAGCTCTGTACTCGCATTGGAAGGACGCCCATCGCGAAGATAGCCAGAGAAATAAAATCGAGCCCAGCAGGCTGTTCCCATAGAATACTGCGCCGACCGTTGCTACACCTATGCCACCTGAAATACGTGCGATACAATATTTTCAGTCGTTACAATATTTCTATCTTAAATTAAACCCTACACGTGGCTTAATTTTCTCTTAAATTCGCTACAAAGTCTTGTTGGTTTTTTGTTCTTCTATCATTTATAAATAAACATTTTTATACCATGTGATCGCGGAAAAGCATCATCCACTGTAAGGAATAAATATTTATAGTTGACAAAAATTGATTCAATTCTTCCAACCCTCGAAGGTGCGATAAAACTTTTTGGCTCCCTTTTAAGTTATTATTATATTACTATACGAAATGAAAAATTGTATAATCCGACATTTAGTTGTTATTTAGAAATAATTATTGACAAACCTATAGATTTTTGCGCGTTTTTGCAAACTTGTAAAATATAAGGAACCGAAAAATCCGATCGCACCTTCGAGGGTTGGAAGAAAAATTGTGCTTCATCGAATCATTTCTTTGCGAACTATAAATATTTATCCTTATTTTTCATTCACTTGTATGGAAGGAATTATACTTCTTTAAGTAGTCAAGATCTGTGAGTTTACAGGATTACTCTAATAAATCGTAACTTTTCAGTTCTTTATATCGCTGAACCAATTAGACATTAACATTGACACGAACAGCGAATCGTTGCGGAACAATGTCATTACGCTTCAAAGGGAATTCGCTGTGGTTAAAATAAAAGTTTGTCGAGAGGTACAGAAAATGATGCCACTTTCACGTTGCAGGAAACGTTGACTTATAGAGGCATTATGTGACAGCACTTTGAACTTCGAGATATCCGGTAATATTGTTTAACGAATCGCTGGACAAACGATTTCCGGGAATCAGGGTAGTTCAACCTGGCAAACTTTCAGATAAGAATCCGTGACAGTATAGAAAATTGCGGCTTTACGTCTCTTACTCGGTGAGTAAACAGGTTCGACGGAGAGTGGGCGAGATAGAATCATGGTTCGCGTGACTGTCGAATCCCTAAACGTATGGCTCTAACACACTGATGCATTTATTAGTATGTAACACAAAAATTGTCACTTTTCATCGCATACGCATCGAGAGGCTGGTGACATTTTTTTTTAAAAAGTCTTTTTAATTTTCACAATTATCGTATTCGGAAGAACATAAAACTGTCTACTATTGGGTATATTTTATTTGGAAATATAAACATTTTTCTAAGAACAAACTGCAGATTTTATTGTACAGCAAAGATGAGTTACATTGTTTTACGCAGTTGAAGTTGCTCCGTTATTTTCAATTTATTAAAACCATTAACGCTTTCAATGTTGATTAAAATGAGATAGAATAATAGACGAAATATCTAATTTGATATTATTTTTACGACTTTATATTATATTCATGTTATACTTAGATTATATTACTTGCAGTTAGTTTATAAATCATATTTATATTATAAATAAATTTATATTATAAATCATATTTATATTATAAATAAATTTATATCATAAATCATATTTATATTATAAATAAATTTATATCATAAATCATATTTACATTATAAATAAATTTATATTATAAATCATATTTATATTGTAAATCATAAACGATACGGATCTCGCTCGTGGCATGTATCGAATAAAAACTGGAAGTATTAAAGGAAGAAATACAGTTTCATTTTACAAAAATTTGCAACCTAGTTATGGCAGCTAGATCCAATTAAAATACCGTTTTCTCCAGTTTTCCCGGAACAACCTCAGAATACTAATCATCGTAGGACATGCGATCACTAATGGGATTGGAGTCCCTTACATACTGTTGTAAATGAAATTTAAACGTTTGTAAAACAGTTAATGAATTTTCGCTGTTTGCACGAATGAAGCACGAGATGCAGCGAATAAATGCGATAATAAGTAATCGTATTCGCTATCAAATTAAGACGTAGAATACAAAAACGCTTCGATACTCTTATGAGAACGCGAAACGGCTTCGAAATGTTATACTTACCACGAGTTTGGAACGTAGCAGCGTTCAAAGTTTTCATCATATAAATCACCGACACGGCCGTTGCAAAAAACAACATCATAATGATGCACATGCTGTAGATGGCGAGAAACGAAACCATGTTAAAGCGAAGTTTCGACGGTGATGGGGACCGTACTCCAGATATCGGAAATACACCAAACACTTGAGCTATGCTTAAAATAGGTCCAATTGCACAGTGAAAACACTCCGTGTCCTGTGGAATAAAACAAATCGATAATGTTAGCAATACACAATTATAGTAAATAACTAACCCCTTGCACTATAACGAGTCAAACTCGCGATGAAGATTTGATAAATTAAGTGTTCGAGATCGAAACAAAATTTAACTGTTCCGTCATCAATGTTTAGAAGTGGAAGCTAATTAAGACGTACAGGAAATAAATATTGTCTCCCTTTGTTAATATAATTGTTATGTACGAAGACGTGATAATCGAAAAAAGAAATCACAGCGCAAGGGGTTCAAATGATAGATTCGAACTGTTTGAAATTGAAATAATATCGAAATAAATAGAAGCACTTGTGTTGGGTAAAATTTCTGAAAATTTCAGATCCTCACGTTCGAATGTAGAGAAAAGTTTCGCCGATGTTGATACTGATCCCTAGACAAATGTGTTTGATCATTCATCCTTGCTTCCTGGATAACGTTGTCATATTTTCTTTGCACCGCCAACGGCCAAATTCTTTGGTTCGACTTTCTGGTCCTACTAGGAATTTCATTGAGAGCAATTTCCATCTTTAAAAACATGACTTGAATGGCGCGACAAATATTCGCATTGACAGTCATTACATTTTGATGCGGACATAATCCTGTGGAAACTTGGAATTAACAAATACTGATATAGTAAACGATATTTGAAATTGCATCATAGTTTCCCAACTCTTTGTTGCCTTACCCCTTTTTCAAGGTTTTGTTGTTTTACTAAAATATTATATTCATTTCGTATTATATTATATTTATAAAATATTATAAATATTTATCTTCGAAGAATAGGATTATATATAAAAGATATTTACATACACGTTAGTTGTTATTTAAATAATGTAACGACTTATTTACAACTTTAGCATCTAGATACCCGAGCTTGATGTCACCAACATGGCGACATACATCCTGAAAGGATTAGAAAGTTAAATTGAAGATAAACAATATAAAAACCCAGAAATTTATCTAATTAACTAATTTATTTTTATATAAGGATTGCTAACGAATCCAAATTTTTTAGAGCAAACGTTGGAGAACTATTGTGAATATTTATACTACAGAAATTACTTACAATTTTCAAACAATTTTCATTGAACAGTCTGAATAAGTAATTTCTGACAGAAGGCAATTTATCAAGGACTAGATCGTTATTCATCTAAATTATACTGCGATATATTTGTTTCCCTGTACACATGCGTGTTCTAGTAACAGATATAGGAAATAAGTAAGGAATGTTTGCATAATGTTTTTAAGTATCTATAATGCTTATAGAATAGTTTTAACGGACTAGGTATTACAATAGTGAAAATAATAATCTTGAAAAGTAATAATAATTCTAAAAATTTAGATAGGCGAAAATGACAAAATAACTAAAAAAAATTAATGACAAGAGTCCAAATTGAAAAATTCTAAAATCGAGTGGAAGGATACTTTTATATTTGCGGTAGTTACAGATGAAATAGTAAAACGTTTCTTGATAGACGTTGTCTGAATCTATTGACTGGCTCTAACTGTAAACAATTATAAGTGACGACTATTTAAATCGAACAGAGCTAGATTCATTCATGTTTTCGAGATAGTTTAAAATAGACTACGCTCTGATGGCTTTCTTCATCTTCACTTACTCGTCTCGTTGAACGAGTCAAAACTAGCGATCCTGCTTCTCACGGTAATATTATTTAATTAAACTCCTATTTCGTATATAACTGTTATTTTTAGATAATATCCTTTAACCCCTTGCACTATGATTTCTCTCACTGCTTCGTTGAATAGCATTTCTCTGTCTCTAATAAATTCCTAAACGAGGAAGATATATTTACTGTATGCCAACCTTTACTTCGATGTTCGAATATCGGTAATAAAAGAGAAGAATTTGATTTAAAAAAGTCACAAATCTCCATAATGAGTCTAACATGTTATTATAGTGCAGGGGATTAAAATATTGCTGTAAAAAGTAGCTTTACAAATAGGATGGTTGTACCGATAAGACGTAGTGACACGACTAATCGGAATACTTTATGACCATGCAAACGAGACACTTTTTTATTTTACCGAATAGATCTGGTATCGTGCGCTTCCGTTCGCGATAGTTACATCTTGTTAAATTGCAACTATAATTACAAACACCGACAAGAAAGAGAAACTCGTAAAAAAATTCTGGACGGTAGCTACGCAATTTCTTCCCGTTTACACGCTTTTTAATTAATTACCATATCGAGCGTGACGCGCATTCGGTGCAAGCGATACTAACAATGTGGTGTATTCCTGGAAGGAGGACGACGAATGTTTATTCAGGATATGAAGTAATGTGTTGACGCTTCAAAGTCTTGTTAACTCGTGCAGAGTTTTTTATCCTACTTTATTCCTATTACCTATCCGCGACAAGGCGCTGTTTATAGTTAACGAAAGGTTCTATAAAAAGGTTTGCGATGAAACAAAAATCAAGAATTTTATTAATACTTCGATGTCGTCATTGTAAATTTTACCTGCATAATTGCACTCCCACCGAAAGAGAAACTTAAAATATTCATTTGAATTTAGAATTCAAGATATTCCAAGAGCGCTTCGACAGAAATTAAAATTTCAAAATGTGGATTCTTTAAACAAGTTTAATGTTCTTTATAAAGTATATTGAATAATGTTATTGCATACTGTTTGTTTTTAAGACGATAGAGCAACTATACTGTATTGAATTCGACTGGAAAACTGGAAATGTGCAAAATATTGACATAAAAAAACTTACGCGACTCGCACATTACTAGGACTTTATATAACTCAGCCTTGCATAAACTACACTGCTACAGTGGTAATGATTTACTTTTTATCTCTTATCGGTTCATAATATTATCGATTCCATAGCATCGGCTCGTTACAACCGCATGATTTTCAAATAAATTCTCTACTTACCGCACAAAGATCTCGTCAAATTAATTATTCGCAGAATAATAATAACACTTCGTTCACGTTCCACTATTGAAAACGATGATAACAAATGCAACAAGTAAAATTTCCTGCGGGAATATAAAGTGATTCACTGTAGGAGAGTGCCGACGGATACTAACTCGGAAAGTTTCTTGATTGAGAAAAATTGAAGTGTATACTCGGACCTGCGCTATGCATGCCTGATCAGATACGTAGTTATACTACTAGCTGCTTTCACTATGATGTTGATTGTTAGACTGCGGATCTCTATGCAAAATAAGAATTTTCACCGAACAATTATGAGAAACAGAAATTAAATAAAAATTGTTTCTTTTAACTTTTACTATACACATGGTGCGTATGACACTCGAATGAATTTTTGTTGTAAAAGACATCATTTTTCGCGTCATCTTTTCATGTTTTTTATTACGTATATATAAGTTATAATTTTAAGAAAAACCCTCGATGGTCCTCGACCCTTATTTTAGAATAATCTAAAAAATATTTAGTACTTTTTGAGATCCAAAGTAATAAATAATTTGAAGGTCACACTCTATAGAATTATTATCCGACATGCACTAATGCACATGAAATAACTAATAGAATTCGAGACGTAGAGTAACTTCTAAGGATCGAATATTTTAATTAAATGTTTATATTGAACGAAATATCATTTTATTATTCTCCTTCAAACACAAGTGGTGCTTAACGTAACTGTTGTTTTTTCCATAGAACACAAAATGTTATATTAATGTATTTAAATGTATTATAGATTTTTCTGTGAAACAATAGGGAAATTTTGATTGTTTTATAAATTTTCTTTTCACTGAAATAGAATCTATATAAACATATTGTATCTCGAATATTCATACATCTACATTTTTCTATACGAGTATCGAACAATATTATGTGATGTATTCAATGTATTACAATTTATGTTCTATTTTTTCCCATATGAACTCATAAAAATAAGGTTTTCTCTTCTTCTTTCAAACCTGTTGTTCCTCTGAATCATTTATAGACATTATCAAAACATTTATCAATTATAAATAAAACATGTATAGTGATTTTGGTTATTATTTTATAACTTTATTTAACTGTTTTTTATTTTAATACACTGAAAGAATTCAAAATTTGTAATAATATGTTAAACGAGTTCAATGTTTACCACATAGCACGTTCTACGCCAGCTAATTTATTGTAATCTGCTAAATGACGAAACATTATCCTAGATAATCTCCACCTCATAACAGTACCGTGGCCACGAGAAGTTAATACACAACGTGGTGTTAACTGTCTCAATGCGGTTTGACGGGGAATTGTTTCATCTATTTGTTTAGCAACAAGCTCCTGAAATACAAAATAATATTAGTAACTCCAATCTCAAAAAAAATTGTACGTGTATATTTCTTACATTAAGGTTATGTTTGGTACATGTACGTACCCGAATTTCTGGTGGTAAAATATCGTTTCTTTTCATAGCAACTAACCGCAATCGCTCTGGAGCATGTTTTTTTCTGCTAATTTTCTTCGTTTTATATCACGAATCATCCACCGACCAACATATCCGTTACGAATTTGCTGAAACTGATCATACATCCATTATAAGACGACACTTTTACTTACGTAATATAAAGTATACAAATATATCTTAACATTATATTCAATACTTTAAGCATACGTTTATACTTACACTACCTACTGTAGAATTTGTACTTTTTACAAGAACGTTTGTGAAAGTCGCCAAGCTTTTTGCTATTGAAGCCATGTTTAATTATATCGTCTGCTTCGTGGTTCGATATTCTGACATGGCGCCACAATATACCTGTAACAGATGTACAGTAATGGATCCTACTTCTGTACACCTTCAGGCCACAGCTCGATCCAATAGCTAGGTCAATATAGAAATCTCCTTTGCTCTGATTGGTTGGCAATTTACTGGTGAGACCATGCTGCCCTCACAGTCGAAGAAAAAGAATGAAAACAGCAAGTGAGCAAGAGAGCATGAAATCAGCACAACTACATATGGAACAAGTCACACCGACATATGATGTAGTTTGTCTCGCTCTACCGTGCTTGCGGTCTCAATCTCTTCGCGCATCCATTTGGTCGGCGCGCCACCAGAGGCACGCGGCGCGAAATTCGATTTTTAAAGATGCTTCAAATAATAAAATTTGTAACCTCATAGGATTCTCGAAAACGTATTTGCGAAGGATGTTCAACAGACATCGAGAACTGTTGAGAAATACGTTTTATCGAAAATAAACAACGTGGCAAATATTAGATACCTAATTTAATATTAACCCTCCGCTGTCACACTTCCTATGCGTAACATGTATGTTAGGGTGGACCTTAGGTATACATGGTCAAAATTCTTTTGAGAGATTTTTATCGGGACACCCTCCCGAATTATGCCATTAGATGAAAAAATAACCTGTGCCAAAGCTGAAATTGATCGGACAACGGAAAAACGTGCTGCATCGAATTTGAAAAGTTTTTAATTTCTGTAATTCATTTTTCGCCATTATAATCTATCGCCATGATATATTCTTGCACCTCTTTTAATTCGTCTGTTCGTGTTCTATAAGAATATGAACAAAATATATAATTGTGTTAAAAAAGATCATGATTTTGAAATTTTAAAAATTGATTTTAAGAACAATTAGGGCAGATTTAGAACAGATTTAGGGCAGTTTTAGGATAGATGTAGAAAACATTTAGGGCAGTTGTAAGGCACTTTCTATTACAAAATGAAATATACATAAATGTAAATATTAAAGTTAAAATGTTATGAATTGTCATTCGTCTAGCACTGTAAAACTTATAAATTTCTATACTATTACCGAGATTTAAATGTTCGCGTCGTATGCGCTTATTGTCTCCAAATGATATTCAGCCCTCGTAGTAGAAATGAAATATACAGGATATTCGCTTCTTGCTAACGTACCCATTTTTCTTGAACTATCGGTAATGCTGAGCGCGACACGAAATTGTAAAAGGACTCTAGAGCCCTAAAAGGGTGAAACGGAAAAGCCCATAAAATGCAATGTCTGTACGGACCCTAAGTCTGTGATATTAGCGAATTGTCTGTATTGTGAACAAAAAAAGGTTTGATAACGTGAATGAGTTGTTTGGTCGTATGAAATTTGGAAAACATTATTGTGCCCTATTAAAATTTCTCAAAAATAATTGAAGAGAAATTGAAGAGGTATTTGAAAAAATGTATTTGATATCCATTAACTAGATGTAATTTTCGATTTTGAATAAATCTGAATAAATCCAAATTTGAATAAATCTTCAAAGAAATAAATTTAAATCTATACAGTTTGATGAAGTTTGTAAATTTAACAATTTTGTATAAAAAAATATAAATTAATTAATTTAAATTTATACTCCACAAATCCAATAAAACCAAATTTCAGTGTCATTAAAAGTAATGGCAAAATGACCAAATTGATAGCCGACATCAACTGTTGGTAATCCCATCTAACAGCTTCAGCTATTTGTTACTACGCGCAATGGCGCTAAATTTATGCTTTCGGGAACAAATAATGCATACCAGAATTTATGTCATGCCTTATGGACCAGACGGCACGATAATTATATATAATAATTATTTAATTATAAATTATACATTTTATGATACTATTTCAATTTTTAAATATTATAAGATACATTCGTAATCTCTAGTCACTATCTAATATTGTATTATATTTCTATATCTTATATAATTCTTTTCTATCCCGTAAATTAAATAATTTGTTTGCCTTTTCATTGGAACATTGCATCTGCACCTTATGTGAAAACAGATAAATTTTACACGGAACATTCTCCATTCATGCAATTAACTACAAAATAAAATAAAGAAATGATCGTACCCTGAAATATAGGGTGAGCTATAATTTTGCAATATTGACAGCTCCGCCAAGATCATTGACTCAAGGACAGATTAATCTGACAATGAGATTATGCGGAGGTATCTTATTTCAGTGTATACTGCCATCCAGTTGTCTCGATAGATAGTTATCGCCGAACTAGCTATTACAGACGTTTATTATTATAATTTATAATGTAAAGTATAAATTTTGCAGTACTATTACGGCTAACAATTTACTCATTTTAATATTTCTTAATTCGATACAATTATTAACGTTAGAATAAAATAATATAATTATTGAAATAACAGAAGATCAAACATATTTTTGTTGGTTCTCAGAATTTATTATATGTATATTTTCAAAGTTCTAAAAAATCCTTCATAAAAACAGTTAAATGAAATTTAATTATTAATAATAGGATGTATTAAATAATAAAACCAATCGTCACTTGTATGTATTAGTCTGTATATTATAAAAACGCAGCAATTAGTAACAAAAATTTTATAAATTTATAAATAATGTACATAGTGTGCGTATAATTCGGAAAATATACAGAGTGTTGAACAAAGTCGAGACCAAATTGCATACAATATTTATTTAAAAAACTAACGACGTTAGCAATTATTTGAGAAACCAAATTGCATACAATATTTATTTAAAAAACTAACAACGTTAGCAATTATTTGAGAAACATGAATACAAAAATGTTTTTATAAAACGTTTTCAACTTTGAGCCTGTAATAAAATGACAAATTCTATCGCGTGTTCATTTAATATTTATCGTAGTGTCTTGTTAGCATACACTTAACAGCAGACTAAGGATGCTACGTAATGTTACGTATTTATTGTTTGAAAAATCAATTTGCGTAGATTGAGATCAAATGGAGATATATTTTCTTTGTAAAGTATTTCAATATGTTCGGAATACTACCAAAATTGAAAATTAAAAGACATCCTGAGTTTACTTATATAATCAGCCATTACAAAGTTTGTATAATGCTTTTGTACATAATAAAAATGATAACATTTTCAAATGTCTTATTAAAAATGCTCATGCAGTTACAATGTCTGAGGATGTTTAAAAAAAAAATGCTTTTCAGATAAAATTTGGAAAACATTAAAAATGAAACTTAGTTTAAAAAAAAAACGATTAATATAGAAACGTAACATTTTTAAATCACACTGATTTTGTTGTTCTCACATTATAATTAAATTTGGTAAGTGTCTTTTAATACGTGTGAACACTCTGTATATGCATATATAAATGTATATATTATTAAACAAAATAGCTGTCCGCCCTCATTCCTGTTTCCTAACAAGTGATTATGTATTCGCGTTACAAAGTAGACGGTGCGTTAGCGCAAATGTCTCGAGGAACTTTTCAAAATTGAAATATATAAAATCTTGTAGAAGTAGATAATAGAGTGTGATGGACAACTATTCTGTTTGACAATGTATGAAATATATTGGAATCATGTTTAAACACATAAACATACTCCTCTGTAGAATAAATAACGGAAAAATTACCGTTTCGTAATTATAAATTAATATTCCTTTTTCTTTATTAAGTGTAAATATTTATCATATATATTCATTTGTTGTTACATATTGTACGTATGTATATTTTACCGTATTTGCTTAGTTTTCGTACACTTTGCATATTGTATACAATTATGTTTCTTGCATTCAGTAACGTGAGTTGTACAATGTTTCAGTAACACAATTTGCGTTATCTCGATAAACGTGTTTTCTCTTGCATAATTTATAAATTCGAGTATTTTTAAAACATTCCCTTTTGCGTTATAGTCTATCAGAAAAAAGTAGTTCACACAAGTCACTCCACTGAATTCATACCGATCTTCGCCACAGTAGAAAAAATAATTGTAAATCTGTAATTCTCTAAATATTAGTTCTTAAAAACTAACCCATGTAAGCTTTCTATAAAGACTGTGAAATTGTTGAACTCGCTTTACTTGTTTTTAAAAATGAAAAAAAAAGAGGAACACTTGGGAGGAATAAAAAATTGGACATTATTGAACAAATGAATTATTAATTGTTTCGGTAGTTCCTTTTATTCACTTTCATCCGTTATTACTGTTATTTATAGGTATGTACAGAAAACCGTTGTTAACCAATCTCGATCGTAGGAAGAACGCGGGCAAAAGTATCGAACCATTCCAGACCCAATCGTAACTTCGCACATACTCCCTTCAATGTAGAAAGTGTTAAAAGGAAAGGTATATTTGTAAAGAAATATTTCGTAGAAAAAGTGTTTTGTGTATATATCATCTTCAGCAATTCAATTCCTTATCGAGTCAGGTAATTGAAAAGTAATAAAAAAGCAGGTCCCTTTTCCCCCGATTAAATCAGCACTGGAACTACCGATCTCTTGTGTTTCTCGCTGCTTACTTCCGCGCCGACGTATAATATTAATTTTTCTTTTACGATAAAAATGTCAAATGCCAATTAAAAATGAAAATATCTTTACTGATATCTATACGATAAGGATGACAATGATTAATTAGTAATAACGACAAAAAATAATGAAATTTCTCGAATATCGCAGATATAGGATTTATTTCCGTATAATAATTAGAAAATATAATTAAGCCGAGCTAAATTATGATGTCTGTTGATGTTCTTGTGAAACAGATGTTAAGAGTAGCTCCCGTAGTTTACTTTCTTTTACCATGGAACTCGTAGAAGAACGAGAGATGGGTCACTTTATGCTCGCCATCGTCAGCTGCCGACCTTTCCTACGAAATTCTTTGCGATGGGAAAAGTGACGGCGCAACCACTTCGATAAACGGAATATACGAATGAGAAAGAAGTACGACGAATGTGCTACTTCATGTGCACGAAAAGCCATTCGTCGTAACTCTTTGATAATCCTACTATTCTTAATCACTGGTTGTGATTTCATAGGTAATATCGCAGTCCGCGATGAAAGCAATGCGTCGCCAATCTCGCACGAATAACATGAAGAAAGAAGGTAAGCTACTTTCCAGCTACTATACGCCGACGCCCATCTTGGGATACATATGTACGGAAACTAGTTATTTCTTTTTCTGGGCCTTCTCAGCAGCCTTGGTGACCTTGCCCGTAGCATCCTTGAAGACGACGGCCTTGATGACACCTACAGCCACTGTTTGACGCATGTCACGAACAGCGAAACGTCCCAAGGGTGGGAATTCTTGGAAAGCTTCGACGCACATGGGTTTGCTTGGAACAAGCGTGACAATAGCGGCATCTCCAGATTTGATGGCTTTTGGTTCCATTTCGGTGGTTTTTCCGGTACGACGGTCGCACTTCTCGATAATTTTATGGAACTTGCAGGCAATGTGAGCAGTGTGACAATCCAACACTGGAGTGTATCCGTTGCAAATTTGGCCAGGATGATTCAGCACAATAACCTGCGACAAACATGAAATTAAACAAGGTCCCATGGTAATTGTATCAAAAAATTCTATTTTCTTTAGTATTCAGACGCCTTCAGCCATCAGCAGACACAAAGATCTTCCGGTGGAAACCGCGAATGAAGTATGAAATTTCTCATCATTAAACAAATTGTTATAATAAAAATAAAATGTTTTAATGTATTTATCAACACGTACCTGCGCGGTGAAGTCAGCAGCACCTTTGGGAGGGTTGTTCTTCGAGTCACCAGCTACATAACCACGACGCAATTCTTTCACAGACACGTTCTTGACGTTGAAACCAACGTTGTCACCAGGGACAGCTTCCGTCAAAGCTTCGTGGTGCATTTCAACGGACTTAACTTCAGTGGTGAGACCAGCAGGGGCGAATGTGACGACCATACCCGGTTTCAAGACACCAGTTTCGACACGACCCACGGGTACTGTTCCAATACCTCCAATTTTGTATACATCCTGTAATCAAACAAAAAACATTCTTAGTATTGTTTTATAAAACTATCAACAATTGTCTAAGAATTATAATTTTAGTCAGACACCTCTAACCGTCAGTGGATCGCAAAACCCTCCGGTGGAAACCGCGAATGAGTAATAGATGTTATCATCATGAAAAAGCCCCAAATTTAATACTATCATGTAAGATACCAATTATTACCTGAAGAGGAAGACGGAGAGCCTTGTCTGTAGGTCTCGTAGGCGGAAGAATGGCGTCAAGAGCCTCAATAAGGCATTTTCCTTCTGCCTTACCTTCCTTGCGCTCAACAGCCCATCCCTTGAACCAAGGCATCTTGGAAGAAACTTCCAACATGTTGTCTCCATGCCACCCAGAAATTGGCACGAATGCAACAGCGGCAGGAGTGTAACCAATTTTTTTGATGTACGAGGATACTTCCTTCTTGATTTCTTCAAATCGGGCTTCAGAGTATGGTGGTTCAGTAGAATCCATCTTGTTCACGCCAACAATCAATTGTTTTACACCAAGAGTAAAAGCGAGCAGAGCATGCTCACGGGTTTGTCCATTTTTCGAAATGCCAGCTTCGAATTCACCAGTACCAGCAGCAACAATTAATACGGCACAATCAGCTTGTGATGTACCAGTAATCATGTTCTTGATGAAATCTCTGTGTCCAGGGGCATCAATGATGGTAACGTAGTACTTGGATGTTTCAAATTTCCATAAGGCAATATCAATGGTGATACCACGCTCACGTTCAGCCTTCAACTTGTCCAATACCCAGGCATATTTGAAAGAACCTTTGCCCATCTAGAAATTTAGAAATTACACGTTACTTTTGTTACATATCAAATCATTTTTTTATACTTTCATTACATTTTTCTATAACTTACCTCCTGGGCTTCCTTCTCGAATTTCTCAATGGTACGTTTGTCGATACCACCACATTTGTAGATCAAATGACCAGTGGTGGTGGACTTGCCGGAATCGACGTGTCCGATAACGACTATATTAATATGAATCTTCTCCTTACCCATCTTGAACGTTTAGCGAGACTACTGGTTTTCTCTGTAATCAGAAAAAGTATTATTACTAAATCTCTTCAACAGCAATTACGAAACAAATTATAAAACCGAGAAGGTTATAGGCGTGGACCACATGTTCGATGAAATGGTTTAAATTAATTATAAAATTAAAACGAACCTAATAAAATATAAGATTTCGTTGAAGCTAACTTATTTCGAAATTATATTTATATAACTATGTTATTTACAAATAAAGACTCTGTAAATGCAGCAGGTGTCTATTTTAACGTACACGTGGCGACGTCTGAATATTCCAAAACGGAACTGGCAGCCATTTTGTAGATGGCGAGATATTGCAACGTTGCCACGATTTGCTTGACGCTTAGCATCGGATGATGCCACGTTGTGAATTACATGTAATATTTCTAATGAAAGAAGCCGTAATAACTTCTACCGATCTGGCGTTCATGTTGCTTTAGAACTTTCAACAAAATTGATAAAATTTACAATTTCCGGATAAGATTATTCCTACGTTAACAGAGCAATTTGTTAGCATTCCGAACTACATTAATGTTGCTAAAACTGTTACAACAAAATTGAAATGGTCAAATTGTACGCGTTACGAATTTGGAGAATATATTAAAAACATTGCGCCGCGGATAGTCAATCTCAAGATAAGTTTCATGTATGTGAACCAGGAACATCGTTCAATTTTGTCATTCATTATTCGCAATAATGTTAATTTCACTCATTGCATTCCTCATTTTGCACAAAAATGATCGTTTATGTAACGGTGAAGAAAAAAAATTGAGGCAGCTATATTGCAAATTGGCAAATGATCTCCATTGTTGGGAACAAGTCGTCCCACAAGGTCGCCGTTGCATACGATTTCCAGCAGATCATGATGTTGCTCTGCATACTTCATTTGCGAAGACTCAAATTAATTACAGTTCATTTTTAGTTATGTTTCCGAAAATACGATTAGAAGAAGATTCTCTTAAAATTGCAGAGTGCACAAAGAGCAATATTACACAACGAATATCTCCAATGATGCACGAACATGATTGAATCTCCAAGTGTGACAAGCGTCGGCCATACTGCATCCGGTTGCTTGCTTTTTCCGAACTTTTTAAGCATGCCGAATGGAATTTTAATATGTCGTTTACGTTTCCGCGTGTTTTATTTTTTATGCGGTCAACAATCGGTCGCAGGATAACACGATTTTTAGGAGCCACGTTAAACGATTTCAACAAAGTTCAGCATGTGGTCCGCGTTCGAACAGCCGGCTAAAATGGTGATTGGCCATGCGCTTGTTTTCCAACGTTGTAATTCACCGATAAAAATTATATTTCCGTGAAACTGTTGTCACAACACAATTCGTTGATAATTCGATTGTTGTTCTATTCCGTACCTGACGTTCGATGCTACCTTCTCGGTAATAAAATCGACGGATTATACTCCCGTGTAAAAACCACGAACAACCACTCACCTCCAGATGCCACGACAGAAAGAGATCGTCGAAGTGAAGTGACATGCGCATAGGGCTTCCCGGCCGTAGCCTCGAACCCAGTAGCTTCATTATATCGATCACTTGTGGAATAATAAACGGGTTGTTTGGGTGTTATTCACCGTGTTTACCTGCTAGGAAAACTGAGAGAGCAGCTCCATTAATATCCGTCGTACAATCGTATTATTAAACTGTCGATTTCCGTAAACGTACCAAGCGAAACTCTTAAAGAAAATCAGGTTTTGGTTTCGAGGCTACGGTTACGCAGCACACAGGCGTGCCGGTCGACATATATATATGTTACATACAGGTATTCTCAGGATGTATAGTTGTGTGCGTACGCATGGAATCATGAAAAAGATAGATTGTTGCCATAATGTTAAACGATAGATTGATGCATCTGTAACGTGAGATTCAATGTTCTAACTTTGAGTCTCTGAAATCTGCAGATATTAAGCAGATATTAACCAAGAATTCAACTTTCTTTCTTATTCGATTTCCTGAGTGTTCGTTCCGAGAAGGCGTAGGAGAGATTAACGTATCTTACTCGGCGTATGTTGAACTTAATGCTAGCTCTTCTCCGATTAATTTAGCACATAAAGATTAACAGAAGAACTATGTAACGATATTCGACGTTCCCTTGTAATTGAGCGTTATTGTTACAATTCATTTGTAACTGAACGATTACATATGTTTCAGTCATAACTAATTAGCAGTTATTAACGCAAGACGAGTAGTATTTGAAAATTGTGCTCGATTCTGTACATAACGAGGTTTTGATGTTTTTGCAGAAATGCATGTACATAGGTTTAGCGATTTGTTTGAAGATGGAGGAAGGCTCTATGGATGATATGTACTTACACGCGTACATATGCACACACAATACAACTGCTTTGAAATGGTAACGTTTCCTTGTGTGTAGTGGGAGCGTTGACAAGCAGGTCAAATTTTCTTAGTCGTAGATGTCCAGTAGCCTGTAAATCTGCGATCGGTAGTTTTTAAGTATACGTACCTGGTGTTTGGAGATTTTTTCATTTATTTTTGTATGTTCGAGGAATATTAAAAAAATTTTATATACATTAAAAAATTAATTATTCATTCTTTGGGAACGTTTTAACCGAATTATTTTTATGTATCGTTTTCTTATTCACATACAAAATATAAGAATATCCAAATTAAAAGATGATCTTACTTCATACTTAAGAAGTAATAACAAGAAAATGATAATAAATAACGTACATATATGATCATAAATTACAATATTTGAGTATAAGGGCAACAATATTTTAAATTCACTGTTACTATAATTCGTAATATGGAGAAAAGAGTAAAATCATAATTTCATCAAGTTGAAGTGTAATATTCATTTGCCATATTTAAATAGATTTTCTTTTTAATATGAAATTTGAAGGCTTTATTTACACGGAATGAATTTGTATAATAATTGGTCTAACTACGTTTAAACGATATTTTCTGTTACAAAAATAATTGGTAGTCAATAGAAGCATGCACGTGTTTGAAGTTTGTGGTGCCAGAACGTTGACAACCATATTTGCGGCGCCTGGACGCAGGCAACCAAGCTTATGCCAACGAAAAGGGCAACCATATCGACGGCGCTCATGATTGCGTAAAACAAGCTCGTATTTCCATAGCTAAATCAATTCCGGGTAAAATGATGACTGTATTGACACTAGGAATTCGATGTTGCACATTATTTGGCAACTTTGTTCTCTTGAGATATTGCAAACACAAATTGCGGACTACTAAATAAAACTAATAATCTCTCCATTTAGGATTGCTACTCAATGTAGTTAATATTCATATGTATCTATGGAATACATTCTCAACTAAAAATTTTTAAAACATCCGTGATTCGATAAGCAAGGAGTTAGAACTATTTGTGCTGAACGTTGATGTTTCTCAAACTTGTTTTCACCGAAAACAGTGTCAGACCGGCTCGTGTTGATGATTTCAATTTGACCTACTGTAATTGCGAGTAGTATTTGACCTACTCCTTGGCAATAAACACACGTATCGGAATTACATGCTTGGCGTAATCGTTAGAAAGCTATAATTTTCTTAACTCTGCCGCGTTCACGACTCGCATTTTTATTTCGTTAATATTATCATTATTATGTAATTATTTTAATTGTGTCACGCTCCCATTTCTCCATAGACTGTTTTATATTTAGGAAATAATATTAACATTATTAATATTATTAATATTATTTTGATGTATAAATCGATGAATAAATATTATTTCGAATGTATGATTCAAACGAAGATTGCAGGAGGATTGGCATAGCTGGTTTTCCTTTCGCTTGCGATGGTAGTTATTTCGTTTCGTAAATGGTCAGAAGGATCTTTGAAAAAAAACATCCCGCCAAGTTCAATCGTCTATTTATATTTGTGAATTTCTACTGACATCCGATTGTACAACACTCGCACATGGGAGCGGCGCAGCGAAGTTTTGAAAATTTAAAAATAACTGGTATCGTTGAGGAGAAAAAACGGATATATGTATGTAGTATGTACGCGTCGAGGTGGACAAAAATCTGTGCATATGTGAGTGGGAAAAATGGTAGTTCATGGGTACAAGTCGTAAGTATATAGTTCAACACACACGATGCATGCCTGCTTGCGAACGGTAATTGATAATCGCATATGGTACCAGTCATGTTTCGTCGCGATGGTTTCGTTCGCCCTTAAGAATCTCGTAATTTGCTCTATTTTCTCTCTCCCTATCGACAACCACGATCCATCCAAAAACATTATGTAACCTTAATGTCGACATTTTTGGTCAGTTTCTGTAATCGGAAGTAAATTCACGCTTAAATACTCTTTCCACGCTTACTTTCGCTTTATCTCTCACATGTGTGCTTCGTCATTCACCCACTGTAATCTCAGGCTTTTATCTCGTATTGGGACAATTCTAGGGTTGTACAGGATGAATTCTCGTAGGTGTTTGATCGGAGAATACGTCTAACACGAACGGCAGCGGTAATTAAATCGAAAAAGGAACCAGACACACACAGTCGATCTTCGATTCTCGAAACTAATTTTCAAATAACTTTTTTTTCACTCGATGGAACGTTATTTACCTAGTGCTCTACTATCATTTTTCTCTCGGTTTTCCTCGGAGTAATGTTATTGTTTCCAGAGGGTACTTTCTGTCTACGTGACGATCCACTTCAAGACTGTTTTCGAAGAAACGAAAGCTTCGCAGCGCGTGGAGATACAATTAGAATTATTTTTAGACTCTTTTTCTCCCCCTTTTCCGTTTTCTTCACCATTTCCCACGTCTTCGGTACCATGTTCAGTTATCATCAAGATACCGAAGATCTCTCGACACAGATTCTAATTTTACATTTATCATACCACAGACTGTTCATCTATTATCGTTGCGTTCTTGCTTTCTTTCATCGTTTTATATTTCATTTGAAACGTTAAAAATTTTCGTCTTATTTCAATACAGACGATATAATTTTTATCACTTTAAAAAACTTGTCCAAACTCGAATAAATGAGGGACAGAAAATCCAACGAGACAGAAAATATCATTAAAAGAGTCAAACGTTCTGGTTAATCGGTGTTTTGATAATCGAAGTTTCACTGAGCATCTTTCTAGTTACTCTAATTCACGATTACCTATTCGCCTCTCGATTATTGTTATTCGTGTTTTTCCAAAATAATAGAAAAATTGTTGTTAAAAGGAAAAGAAGGACAGTGCTCGCTCCGATCGTGTAGTACTATTCGAATAACCCTGTACACAACTTTCGTACATATTCATACTATCATTATTGTATATTCATCGTTATATTTATACTTATTCGCTACACTCGTATTTACAAGAAGTAGTAATCGCTAAACGTTAATATCCATTATCGCAATCGTTATTACACTGTAACATTATTCCTGAGTGACCATTCATTAAAAGACTCCCCCCATCCGTTTAATCAGATAGCTTATTTAACGTTAAAGCGACGCGATAAGTAAGGAGGTAATGAAATCATGAATATGGAGACGCGTTCAGTGACGATTCAGTTTAGCGAAGCGTGAACTAATCCGGCTGAACGCGATAAGCTATCAAGAATTCAGTTTTTGTCGGGAATTACGTGATCCGTTTCGATATTCCGTGGAAGCCGACATTTTCGAGGACAGCAAAATAGTTGAACAGGCTCTAGGTACCCACCGGAAGAAAACATACGTTTGATTTCGTTCGCTTCTTCGTTTCGATGGCAAATTGCAACGCTGAAAAACGGAAATACTATGCACGTTTACGTCGAAGCTAAATATCCTGAGACTTGCAATTTATTGTGAAACGCCTCCGTAATATCTCGAAAAACATTACCGCGTTCTCGTTTAACACGTCCACTGCTAAATCTGCGTATGTGTTCACGTTGCGAGTAATTCAACACAGTGTCCAAACTCCTCGCATTCATTACGAACGTTTACATTCGGATTACGATCTTGATTTCTGCATACATCTTACGCTACGTCTACACTGCTGATACTGCTCCCGAGTACTATCGAACAACTCGATGCTCGCGAATCTTACATTCGACACTGTCTATTTTGTTCAATACCCCAAATTCGTAACCACGTCCACGTCGCCGCGATAATTGCGAACATACACTGCGAGCTTTGTTCATCATTGCTTCCGAGCTGCAACAAAGTAAACTATCTCGTTACGGTATTACATTTGGTACAAGTATTTCGTAACAATTTTAACAAAATTCTGCCAGGATTATTTATATCTTCAATAGAAATTATGTAAACCAACTTCGAGAGTTAAAAGTTTTAAAATAAATATTTGCAGGAACTATATTGTTTTGAAGATAATGATTATTACATTAGCGAATTTTCAATTTGACATTGTTCTGTAATATGAAACGTATTTATAAAGTTTCTTTGAAAAAATCATTTTTTGGAAAAGGTTCCGCTCCGAAATCCAAGAGCGGAAACGAAATTGTTATTTTACGATTAAGCTCGTATCGTTGTCGGTGTTCGTGATTCTTGTTCACTCCAGTTATCCGCGAGCAACGTGAATATGATTTCAACTTCGTTAGTATAAATCGCTATCTACGACCATTATACACACCTACTACTGTAAGAGCTTAGTCTATAAGTAATATCTTAAACATTAATGATCCCATTTGTTTTGTTGAAAAAGAAACGTAAAACCTTAAAACTTTTAAGACATCGCAGCACCCAGGAACGACCTGTCTTTGGCAGTGATCGTGTTCAGTTCATTCAAAAGTCACTGAGAAAATGGTTTCTTTTTCGAATTTAGTACATTCACCGATAATATCGTAATATTATTTCGAAAGCTTATCATTTTAATTATTTGTTCTACATGGTTTCGTTTCACCGAGATTCGCACATCTTTGAATGTTTATTACAGTGTTACGCAGGGATTCTCCGAAAGTTCGATCCGAGTGAATAATAACTAACGTAAGTGAAATGTACGTAAAATGTCTATTTTATTTTTAATGGTATGGTAAAACGGTCAAAGTACAATTTCAATGGTTTCGATCATTGCAATTCGTTGTTGTTTACGACCATGTTCCGATTGTTCATGGGATCGTAAAGTCGTTCGGCGTTAAAGACTCGAGTCTCTTTATTGAAACAATTCAAATTTTGTGTTAATCATTTTCCCATACTGTTCAAAATAAAGGAGACACATGGACGAGTTACGTTCGATCTTAACATAAATAGGAACAAAAATATTTTTAACTACTTATTTTTAATATAAATATGCACATTAATATAAATGCACATTTCGTGCATTTGCTAATGCATAGAATGTAGTTTAATGCATGTTTATAAAATATGAAATCGAGTAAATATTTTGTCCGGAACGTAAATGTTTGTAAACAAAGTTATTTAAACGACAAAAATGCTAGTAAACCATTGTTAATTCTTACATGTTTTTTCACTTGTTCGAACAAGGCGGTATTGTATTTATTGGAAATCCATAAAATGATTTGAAAATTTTTCACGAGGATCATGATCTCAACCGAATAAATTAAAATGCGTGACCGTTAATTAAGACGGTCGGGAGATTTTTGTACGCAAGATACGGTCGATCGTAATATGTATGTCAGTACATGTCTGTTGATGCGACAATATATCAATGCATCGTGTCCTGTACTATTAATAAACTTTTACAAATCGTCTCTGCTACTGCGAGAAGCTTACAACATTTGTACACGTTTCACTTCGTTTTTAACATCGATAAACATTTAAATAAAATCACTATCATGCAAACAGTTGTGAGAGGATGGTACGGCATATATGTATAAGTTAATTAACCGTGGTGATTGCACAAATGAAGTCTGCCAAATGTTATGATACAAGGCGATTGGGAATGAATTTTATATTTCTTGTTAACGATTCAGAGACACTGGAATTTTTAATAGTGTGACTCGAATTTTGATTATGACCCAACATACGACACTTTTTAGGATTAAAATCGATTTAGTAATTTACTATTTTGACTTTTTAACACATTGGAAATAATTCTAAAAATTTGTCTTGCCGATGTTCGTATGAAATAGTTAATTAATAGTGAATTTATACATCGATATGTAGATTATCAAACAGTGGTCTTGCCTGTTTCGAAATTAACAATTCTGAGAATACGTACATGTACAAATACGAAATAATTAAATATTTTGAGCAAGTATGTTTTCAAATGTTTATATTATCGTAGGAAGCGAAACAAGAAAATAGATTAATTATACAAACAAACGATTCGATGTACTATGTACATTTGCAAAAAATTGTTACATGGTTTTAGTAACTACAGTATGCATATACGTATTTACAGTTTAGAAAGATCTAAGCGTGGAGATATACTGGGTTAAACGAAAAGTTTGAGACTTTACAGAATTATGGTACTCACCGAGACGAGTTGGAGAGTCGATCCTAAAATCAATCGTATGAAAAAACAAAAATGTTTGCTTTCACATTTATAAGAGATGCTTAATATATCGTCTGTCCGTCACAATCACATAGTTGGAAACTGTGCTTCTTATTTCGAATTTCTTATATTCGATATAGTTAATATTAAGTTACTCGCAAAATTATCAATTAGCAGTTTTCTCTTTTGCATAGAAGTGTAAATGAATAATTATTTCGAATTATTTCTTATTTCGAATTTCTTATATTCGATATAGTTAATATTAAGTTACTCGCAAAATTATCAATTAGCAGTTTTCTCTTTTGCATAGAAGTGTAAATGAATAAGTCTATAATGTGATAATCTCCATATAGATTCACTTTGCAAAACTGCAAGACAATTTTGATAGCTCTTGCCAAAAAAAAATAGGTTTATTAAAAAAAAGTTCGTTACTCAATATATACCGTATGCTGTATCAATGTATTCTGCAAGAGCATGTAGATTGCAAAAAAAAACAATTATCTCAATAACTTAAATATGAGTTAGTCTCTTTTTAAGTTGCCTTTTGCTTCAAGGTAAAGTAATTTATACCTATTAATTTTAAACTTATTTTATTAGCTATTAATAATCCATTTAGAAATGTATTTAACTATTGAATTTAATCGAATAAAATTGCACTCGACATTAAAACGAGATATAAGAATCTCGTGTTTTCTACGTCGTCTTTATCTGTGATAAAAGAGTTTACGAAACTCGGAGTTTGTCTCTTCCAGAATACAGCGGTGAGTCACAGCTATTAACTTTATCACTCTGCGCATTGTTCAAACAATGTTTAAAAAAGAATTCCAAGTGTCATCTATTTGAAAGGTTGTGTCTTCGAAGGTCGGGAATGTTGATCTCAAACTCGATGATTACTCGAACGATCGTAATGACCACGAATAAAAAGTATTCGACGCGAAACATTAATTAGAAATGACAAAAGAAAATCCCATATCCTCTAAATACTTATATTTTTATTTAAGACACTTCGTTGAGAATCTCAGGAATTATTTATACTCAGACTGTCTATGTTTTGATCGGTGGTGTGTAATATTCATGATAACTGTTGTATATAGAAAACTTTTACATCGTTCTACAAGTATTTCTTTCACCGTCGTTCACCGAATGCAATCAACACTGTTGTTGCCGGTATTATTACCAGCAGACTATGTCAGTTTCTGAAATAACGTTTTGTATATTATCCCCACTTACTCGTCGACGAGATTATTATTTGGTCATCTAGATTATTATTCTATCAATGATATCGTTATTCTAAGACTTTACTTTAAGTATGAAAAAAAAGGTTTCACTGTCGTTGGAGCAGATGCGTGCGTCGAATTTCGAAATGTAAGCAAGCAACAATTAATTACAGAAAAATGCATGCGAATAGTTTTTACGGTTCTAGCTGTGACATTGTTGTTGTTTCAATGGTTTCCGAATACTGACGGATGACAACGCGCGAAAAATTCAACGCCCTCAAGGATTCGATGCCGATGAAATTTCAGAAATAAAGATTGCGTATAAATTTGTATAATTTAAACAAAATTTCGATTACTGTTACCGATACGACTCGTTCGCAGATTCTTTTACAGCAGTTTCCAAAGGTTCCGAAAGAAAGTGAAACGGGGAAGTGAAAATAGCGAGATCAAATATTCCGTGTAGCATAAACGCTAAAACGTTAAAGTGAAATGTTTGCTTCTTGTTTATTTCCGCATTATTAATTTCCCTTGAAAGTTATATTATTGTGCCTTGAAATCATGCGTACGTCTCAGGAGTCGTGTATAAAAACGTAATTTTGAAATCGATACTAATGATTCGTCAATGACGAAACACAGATTTTCTACACTATTTTCATATTCCATATTACAGGGACGCAGCGTGTGGAAGATAGTGACCGGAGATAAGAACAGAAATCAGCAGCAATGGGGTCGGTGGTTTTTAGTTGGTCCCGAACATGAGTTACAATGGATTTGTGTATAAATCTTAATCAGCCGACTGTTTTTATTCGAAACACCGCGAGATACCGCATAATGAAGTTTATAATAAATCAACATTTTTTTCCCGTTTGGACGACTGATACGGTTGACAAATCAGTTGCAACTATAGCAAACTATTCGAACCTACATCGTTCGGTTTCGATCGGATTACTCGAAAGCGCGGTTAATTTAAAATTACACTAAGAATTACTTTTCAACTACCTCGACAGATTTTCTGTTCAAAGCGCAGGACGTATTTGAATCAGACGGTACTTCCGGTTTCAGAGGAGACGATAGGAAACGTAATTTCGAGTAAAATAGTTCAATTATACATACGTTCATCCTAAGAAATTTATATTCATATGCATAATTTTTTAATGAGAAATGTTTGCATAAAATATAATCAAGAAACATTCTTAAGCAGTTTCAAGCAATTGTTGCGTCACTTTCTTCTGTTTGATCTATATAATTAAATAAATTGAAGTAATAAGTTTCCATTGTATATTACATGACATTAAGAAGATGAAACATCATCGAATATACATATACTCACCGACAAAAGTTAAAAAACTTCACATATCGTTAACATTTGATTAAAATGTGATTTTTTTTTATAAATATACGTCTATATCATAGTGACGCATATAATACACTGTTTATATTGCGATATTGTTTATATTACTGCATATGACAAAGAACAAATTTTAAATGAAACTATTTTAATTATGATGAAATAAAACAAATATTTTCGTTGAGACAATAAAAATTTTTATCCGATGTGAAGGATTACTTACACTCAAGAATACGCGTCTGTTACATGTTACTTAACTTTTGTCGGTAAGTGTATATTTGGTAGAACTGTTTTGCTCGAAATCCATTCCCCATCAAATTCTGACCAATACCTCCAGCCGGAGACATCTTCGGTTTTTACTGATATAAATACTCTTGCAATGCGTCTTAAAAGTTAGCTAAGATAAAGGAATGTCCATGGTTAATGGGAAACAAGCACGGGACAAAATGAGTACGATTTTTGCACAAATCCATTCTAAAAGTCGCGCATGGAATCGTGTCGATCGTTGCATCACGCATCTTATTGTTAGCTCATGGCGACACGGTACGTGCCGAACGTAAAATTTCTCTCTCTTTTGTTCTCTCGCACTCTTACATTCTCTCGCTCTCTTACACTCTCTCTCATTGTATATCTCCAAATCAGTTTCTTTCTTCAACTCGAATTCACACTCACATAGCACTTGTAACTATTACGGATTACCTACTTAGATCTATACAGCCCTACGATATAAGGTTTATTGGCAGTTTATTTACACGCGGGTCGAGCTACGGCGCTAAACGTGTCGCATAGCAGAAGTTTCGATGTCGAATGATCTGAGGAATCATCGCGGAGCATCCCGATAACCAGCGAGACAATAAAATCAATAAGATGGTAATGCTTTTCTGCATGTTTCGTTTCGGATGGAGAGTGTCGTTGTTGATTGCTAGTCAGTCACTTATTCGACCTTTCCTTTATTTATTTTGTGAATTGAGCGAGTAGAAGTATGTAGTTACTAAATCTTATTTCGGCTTAGCAATGTTCTATTCATCTGTTTTAGGAATCTGTTGACTAATCGGTTTTGTTAATTATAGCAATTTTTATTGTAAAATTTCGTTGCATTTTGTACAATGAAGAAAACTTAATTTATATTTAAATTTCAATAACAGAAGAACAAGGAGCAACCAATCTCGTTTGATTTTGTTACGAAGGTCTACGAGAAAATGTAAAACAGCTTCATTTGTTAAGAAATCATTCGGGTATGAATGACTATGGTAGAACTCCTGTAAATATTCATGCGATATTTCGATGAAAGTTTCTCACTGCTGTTTGTAAAACATACAAAATACGTGGGAGATTCTCACGTTGTAACATTATTACACAGAAGCGTTTCAGAATTTGTCAAGTTCATTTTTATTCTTAAAAATAAACGTAACTTTCTATATGCCAATGTTAAATAATATAATAAATATTTTCAACTTGTTGAACATTTATAAATTTATTGATAAAATTTTATCAAAGCAATATTATGATTCTATGTGCTATTACAAGTGGAGGCTGAAACGACCTCAGTATCGATTTCGGTTTTCGTAACGTTTACGAAGAAACGGGATATATTAGTTTCAGTTATGATTTCAATTACAATGGACACCTGAAAGTATTTGAACGACAGGATTTCTTACTAGCAAGCATTGTTTGAATGTGGCAGCTAAAATTCTTTTCAGTCGAGTATTGCTGCTATCTTTTCAGGTCGATTATTTTTCACGCACACTGTGTATCACTTTTATCGTGACTCCATAGCAATTTAAAAGAGTTATTGTATTGGTTCTGTGTAGTATCGATTTTACTGTAAACGCTTTATAGGACAAAATCGTGAATACAGATACCTGTGACAAACTGTTCGAGATTCTCGTATATTTTTTATTGTTTTTTAATAACTCTGTGAAATTTATTTGAACTCTTGGTCATTATTCTCTGTATGTAATCGCATCAGATTTATCCGATTTACAATTGTCGAGACGATTTTCCACATTTTTATTCTTGAAATATAGGTTCTTTTTGTAAATACGGTTGCTGCTTGTATAGCGTTGTTGCGACATAGTGAATGCGGAGGTTATTCCATAAGAGAGACAGCTGGGAAAGGAGTTTTCAAAGAAGTTTTTGCGTCGTTAGAAGTTTCTCGAAAGATCCTGAAAATCGTGGCGTAAAAGGTAGTTCTTTCTGCAGCTGTGAGAAAGAGAATAATGAGCGATGCCAAGTGTCTTAGAAAAGTTTTCTATTCAACAGTTCTTAAAGGTGCCAAAAAAGCGTCACATAATTAAATGTTTAAAAATTTAATTTACAAAAAGCGATTTTTCTCTATAAAATTACTAATTCTCTGTGCCTAGCTTCTCTTATATATTTTAGAAGCCAAATGTTCGTAGAAGCGAAAATAATAAAAGATCCTTTATGCTTCAAAGTTTCGTTTACGTATTGAAATTCGGATATTTCGTTTTTCAAGAGGCAGAAAATAGAAATAAAAGTAAAGAGGGTTAAAAAGTTGAAAGTATTAAAAGTTAAACTATCTCATGTAGTGATTTCAATGGCAGAATTTAACAAATTTTGTTCACCTATTAATTATTATGAATTACAAAGAGACAAATAAAACTGGTGTAATAAAAATGGAATTATGATGTGATACAATGAAAAATTATCTGTTGAACGAGAAGAAAATGAAAACTTTCAGAAAGATGGTAACTAACACCAATAACTAGTTAACTGGTTCAAAGATCGCTGTTAGATCATTATCATGGATCTTCACAGGAGACCTACCACAGGCACAATGTCGATTAAATACTGCTTCACGCGCAAGTACTAGATACAATTCCGATCAAATTCATTGATAACCTTAGAAAAAACCATTCATACAGTATAAAACGTTAGAGGAGTGTCCTACGAATAATACTAGCTCGGGTTAGTATGATAGCGTAACAATATCGTAACAACAGTACGCGCTACAGATACACGCGTCTATCGTACGTCCCTGCGGAACTATTTCAATAGAACCGTATAGCTACTAAACCGTCGATCCCTAATATCAACAATACTCTCCATGGCAGCAAGCTCCGTAGCTCGATCGCGGTGATCGTAACCCGTGTTTATTTACAGACCAGACCAGTAAATATATACCGGTCGCACGTAATTGAAATATTCGTTCGCCGTCAGCAGTTCAATTTATCTTTGTACCCCCATTTTCCTCGTCGTCCTCACTGGCAGTGACTCCTTCGCCTCGATGATGGTGTCCAGCCGATCCACCGGGCTTCTTTGATGCTGATGTCTCTCGCCAGACACGTCGTTGTCCGTGGTCTCGTCCGAGTCCCCGTCCATTGCGTGGTCGTTCACCTGGATCTTCACCACGGCGTCGACCGGATATTTGGCCTCGTCGCTGGAAGACGCGGCGGCCCTCTGCGACCTCATCTTCCCGAGCAACCCTCTATCTCCGGCTTCGCAGCGGGGACATACGCGTCCGTTCGACGAGCCTTCGTCGCTCTCGCACCGGAAGCATATCAGATTACCGTCATTGGAAAAGTCGCAGTGCTCGCACTGAGGCTCTCGGCCGTTCCCGTGGCAAAGCTCGCACAGCTCGTCGCTCTCCTCCTCCTGATCCAGCAGCTTGTCCCGGTAGTGGTCCTGACCGTCGACGTCCTGGCTCTTCGACCAGCCCTGCCGAACCTGATACTCCTGGTCGCAGCAAAACGAGCTCTGCGACGAGCTTTGACCGTTCTCGACCTGCTGGTCGCCACGATGAGACGACTGTCCCGGCGATGACATCTGAACCGGGCTCTTGTACGATCGAGATGTTCCCGGCGTTTGAAACTGTTGATCGTCGAAACGCTCCTCGACGTAGCGGCTGAAGTACGAGCCTGGCGTTTGCGGCCTGTACGTGCAAGTTCGAGACTTCTGGTCGCATTCGCTGCATAATAGCAGATTAGACTTGCTACCTGGGTGCGAGGCGTAGCCGTTGCACGTGCCGAAGAATTTCTCGTCCTCGTCGCTCTCGAAGAAGTGCTGGCTGAGACTGCCGATCGACTTCGTGTCGCTGGATCGGCCGGAGATCCGCGCCCCCTCCGGCTCCTCTGGATCATCCGCGGTGTATCTGCAAGGGTGTTCAGAATTTTTCGTAGAATCAATAGGTTCGGCTCAGAATCCCGATTTTCTCAAATCCACCGAAGGGATGACGGAATTAGAAAAAAATTGTTTATCGACTTCAGATAGCTTTAGCCTCTAAGACTCGAGGTCATTTTAACTCGAAGTTACATCGAAGTTACAGAATCATCTTCTTTGCGAGAATCTACCGTCTTTTCGGACGATGCAACAGTTACTGTGTTAATGTTTACGTATATAAACTAAATGTACATTTTAAGTGACTGTAATAGAGTAGTATAACTGTAGTGTAACTATTAAGAGCGATTGCTAGGGCTCGAAACGAAGCACGCTGTTTCTCTGAAAATTTCCTCCACCATTTCGATTGGTTTTTTCTTTGATCTAAGTACAGGTGTAATAAGTTGACGAAAGAAGTCTACCTATTGTCGGTGGCATCCGCCGTGTAGTACCGTGTCCGTCCCGTTTTCGTTTTGCCGCGCTCTCGCGGCCTTGTTTCTTGTTAAATGCTACTTTCCCGATTTCTCTCGTTGTCTTCTACGCTCCAGGAGCTACCGGTCCGAATCTGCATCTCAATTTCCGCTAATCGATGCTTCACTTCCCGGTGCTGCTGCTTCAGCTTGACGCTCGTCGCCGCGTTTTCCGACTCCAAACAGATCAGGCGTTTCCGGAGACGCTTGATCTCGGCCATCAAGGTCTCGTAAGTGTCCAGTAACGGTCCCGTCCCGTCGCTGACCAGCTGCGTCATGCTGGTGTAAGTCATCCCTACAGACAAACAGTACTTTAAATACGTATCGAAGATGCATCGATTATATGTGATCGTTTCTTATATTTTGAGTGCTTGTTGTTTGAAGTGCAGATTTAGGTATAACTTGTTTATCAATCCTCATTGTTCCCGATTTTTCTAACTTAATTTGTATGTCGGTGTTGGTACATTGACGCGAACGTAAATAAAAAACGTGTGTAATTGACGATAACGAGTTGAGGTAAGATTTAAATTAATATTGCCCGCATCGTTTGCAAATAATAGCACGTAATATTGGGTTGGCCAATAAATAATGTCAGATATCCATGGGTAATTTGAAAACTGAAAGTTGAATGTGTAATTTGAGCAAAGTTCGTTGCTTTTGGTTAGATCTTTTTGCGGCTTATATTGGCTCGAAGATGAATAGTGGAATGTATTTTCAGCTGATTGCATTTTTATGTTTCGTACAGGTAAAAATGCGGTGCAAACAGTAAAAGAGATACTTAGTGTGCATGACAATGATATTGTGAATGAAAGATAGCGATAGTTCGAAAAGTTTTGTGATAAAGATTGTTTAATATTAGTGTTTAAATTTGATAACGATCTAATTCGATTTAAAATAATTCAAATTGATACTGCTTCAGAAATAAATATTCTGGAACAATAAATATCATTTATCGATGTAGGTATATTTATATCTTTTATACTCTCGCGTACCTAACGAGCATCACGACAATAAAACGAAAACGCGTTTAAATAAATATTAAGGTTAAATTTTAAACAAATTCGCTTAAAGTTGAATCTTATCACTTTTTAAAGAGTTTTTAATATATCTTGTGTATTTACACACTTTTGTAATACTTAGATAACACAGAAACTTGCAATAATTCCTATAAATATACATAGGAAATATATAAACTATACAAAATATGTATAGTGTTTACCATGATACGAAAATTTAATATGCACGGAGAGATGTAAGAAGGTATAATAGACGGGATCAATCTACGATATCAACATGATAAGATAACATAAATCTAACGAGGCCGTAAACAGTGCTCCGTTGTTGATAATACCTATTCCAGATTTTACAGAAGAGGTAATAGTTGGTTTTACATTTGGCGAGCTATTCAGGTGATAAATGAATCGAAACAATCCCGTGTCAAGGGGAACGTTTAATTAACAAGGGTTTAGCAATAAGGCAGGGAGAGATGTAAGTGTTACATAATGAAATACAAAAACGAGATGTATCAAAATTGTTATCAAGTTTTCGTTTGTAGTTATAAACACTTAAATATTGGACACAGTATGGCAACAGGCAGTCCGACGATCACCGTCATTCGTCAGGCAACTCGATAGAGGAGTCCATAGTCACCGTCAGAAAAGTCAACGAGGACCGA
Organism: Augochlorella aurata; assembly: GCA_028455555.1. Taxonomy (NCBI): domain Eukaryota; kingdom Metazoa; phylum Arthropoda; class Insecta; order Hymenoptera; family Halictidae; genus Augochlorella; species Augochlorella aurata. Next base: position 5,600,255 of record CM052148.1, read on the forward strand.
ACACTCACCTCATAGAATCTGGAACTCCCATTTACACTCATTAAAAACGGACACTGTGAATTAACACGTACATGCAGGGTGTCGTCGAAGATTATAGCGTCGTTACGACAATGTTACAATACTCAATGTCAATAGGCAATAGACTGTGACAGGAACGTCAAACGGATACTTGGGAAACGTACAACGTGTTCTATTTATTAAATCAGTTACCTGCTGCGAGGTTGACGTTGACTCGCCGATTTATTACCTGTGGAGTCGATTATGCAGATCCTTCTTTACGTAGGAACGAAGCAGAAGTAAGGATTTTGCGGAATCTTAAATCTGTGGTTTCGCCTGCTTTAATATTAAAAGCCGATACATATCGAATTACCGATCAATTTCACCGTAGGAACGCTCGTTCCTTCGAATAATTCAGAGTCGGATGCGGACGTCACCATGGCGTATTTTGGGTAACGACACAAAGTTCATTGCAGAGTTAAAGGCGAGTTCAGGGTATTAGGTATATATTTTACCGAGCGATAAAAAGCATATGTCCCTGTTACTACCGTATCGGTTACGCCAATGTCCAAATTTTAACCACGAACGTGCCACCTGTAAATTTGCTTCATTTGCAAGTTTCGTTTTCGTTTCTAATGGTATTGCTGAGAAGAAAAATGAATGTTGTAATGAAATAAAAGTTTGTAACATGTTCTCAGAAGTTTCCTTAATTTATTTTATTTCGATTCGCTTTCAACGGGAGAATCATGTCAGCGAAGGATTCAAATTGTAAAACGGGCAGAATTGAGAATTAATAATAAGCAGTTGCCGGACTTGGAAGAATTCAACTTCTAACTAATTCTGAATGTTTACATATTTTACGAATTTCAGTCGACGGTTTAGAGTATTATAGTACGCTGCGTGCGGTAAATGGTTTCAAAAATTTTGCCATGTGCCAGCGTTACGAATGACGGTGATCGGTGGAATTATAGGTTTACTAAGCCGTTCAGACTGATGCAATCACGTCATAGAATGCCATTCGGTTCGTGACAGGACCAGGCTTTGGCAGATGCGACATGTTTTCATTTGGAAATTGCTTCTATGCCAAGGGACTACAAGCATCGAACATTAATTGTTTAATCGCGGTGAAGTCTTTGTTAAAATAGCCTCGAACAGCGCGGTTCTCAGTCCCCTATACAATAACTTAATTTTCCGGTATCCTAAAAGTATCCAATACGATTGAAGCGAGAAAAAATCATTGCTCGTTTTAGCAAAAGAATATTTCGAAATATTCTTCTTGCATCTTCCGTGATAAAGTACCTGGAAATAGGACTTACATTAATACCGTGTGAAGTATTGTAACAAGCATTTCAATGATCCTGATGCCAGAACGTGGATTCCCATTGAGTAATTTCTATATGCGGAGTAATGGGTAGAATATTTTCGAGTTTGCATGTACAATATTAAGTAATAGCGGCTCGTAACTGTTTTCATTTCGTACATTGATTATTTTGTTTTATTGTTGCTTATAGTGCTATTCATAACATTTTTATTGCTGTTACCACGAGACATGTGTGTGTCTTGATGTTGTTTAAACAAAATATATTCCAAAGATTTCAAAAGTACATATAATGGACGTACATACATTTAGTGGAATTATATATAGTTTAAATTAACAAATTTCAAGTAAACTATTATATGAACACTTTCACAGCGTCGTCTCAGAAGTCAATAACGCAGACAACTACTGAACAAACGTGATGCATACCTGTTTCGTTTAAACGTTATTTTAAGGTTAAGTTGCTTTAAAACACACTTGTGTTTCCAAAGTTCTCGTCGCAATTCGTCGGTGCCTTTATAGAAGGTGTTCCCAAAGAATGTGTCCAAAGTGGAAGAATGATAAAATAATAAATGTAAAGGTGATGACGACAATACACTCGCTTGCTTTATGTCGAAAAATACTGGAATATGAACCACTTTAATGAATTATTGTACAGATATTTCAGGTATCATAACGTAAGATATTTCAGTAAACATTCACTGTATACATATTTGTCACAATTAAATCGTTTATCTGCGGGTCTCTCGATTCTTGCGAAATCTGTTAGGTCGTTCGAGAAGTTCGTGTCGTTTCGACGTATAGAATTGTATTACAGATTCCAGTTTGTACTTCGCGAGCAATCGTAACTTCGAATGATTTAATCACCGCAATTACGTTTATTCATTCTCCTAAAACTCCGTTCGGCGTGTGCGTGAACAATCTTTTCCTATACGAAGACTCTTTTCCCGTAAAATCAGGAATCGAAAGAATTACTGGAACTTTTTAACGTGCGAACCGTGGGACAGGTATAGAGAAGTTCTGGAAAGTCAAAGTTTCAGCATCTAAAAGATTCGTATTTCTCAGTAAGAGGAACAGTTATTTTGTTGACGAATATTAAAACAGTCTCCGATCGTTGTAAAAAGTACCGAATACGACAACATTCAAGAATTGTTGCTAGGGAATTTCTAAGTGAAAGAAAAATTTCCTGGACCACTTATAAGACACAGGACTCATTTTATTTCTGCTCGTAATTCTTAAACGCAATGCAATTTATGTTCTTAAATTCTTCGAATCTCCCGCTATTTTATAATTTATCTATTTCATAGCTATTTTATTTTACAGTTATTTTATAGTTATTTAGCTATTTTATGATATAATCTGCAGTGCGATGATTACTGCAGTTTTATTAATACACCCAGAATTTTATTTGTTCATACTATTTAGATCAGTCCACAAAACATCTGTTCCATAAGAGCTTCTTGGAAAGAAGCCACGAGCCTCCACGGGGCTCGTTTCTCGAACAAATACCAGCCGAAAAACCGAACTCTTCATTTCGATCCCTGCCTGTAACCAGTGTAATTAATCGAAGTTCAACTAGCAACACACACTCCGTCACTTGTATCCTCATAGCCCAGAAACAAAGAAGGAATCATCTAGATCACACAGAGGGTACGCACGTGTAGCGCTTCTAGAAGCCTAGGTGTTCAAAGGATCATTGACGTCCTGGGTAGCAGGGGAACGAAGAGGCTGCTCAGGAAACGGCATGAACTTTCGACGACCTCGGAAACTCGAGGGGGAGAACGACATTCGTAATTCTGAGTACTTAACAATCCCAGATGAAATACTTGCCGGAATAGGTGGATTGTCTGCCAGTGGATTGCTGCGTGGCCGCGGATTGCGGCGCCCTGGCGGTTTGATCCTCGCTGCTGTGGCCGCTGCTCGTCGCGCTCATAGGGCTGTCCATGCTCCTTGGGACGTTGTTGGCGTTGACGTTGTTTCCGGTGACGGCTAGACCGCGCGGTATCACCGGGCTAGGGCTAGGGGAGAACAACGAGTGACCGGCCGAATACGTGTGGGTGGACTTGGTGTCCAACGGCGAGACCCACATCTCCTCCAACGGTATACGACCCCGCGACTCCACCAGCCCCGGCGTGCTCCGACACCGTCCCATCGAAGCTGAAAATTTATCTGATCTACATATGTGCGCGGCAGGGCGTCGAACATGAGAGGAAAAGCTTTTCTTTTAACGTGCGTCCTCGTTCTGGCTGAACCACCTTTACCTCGCAGACAATCGTTTCATCGACAACCACTTCATCGACGGAATTTCAGCGAATATCGCCGACAATTTTACTTACCAGCACGTTAAGGCTACCGACAATGTTCATTTCTTGATGTTGACTTCTACTGCGTATGCCGATTGTTTCATTCGACTACCTGAACGTTATAGGGTGACCTGTTCAGTGAATAAACACCTTAGGTATACGTTCGTTTAACACGTTCGGCGCCACGTCACCCAAATATGGGTGACGCTAGTTTTTAAACAATTTTGAAAATTCATTTTCATTTTAATATATCCGAAAAAACTAAATTTGACTAGGACGTTTCGGATGCGAAAGAGTTCTAATTCCATTCCCTATGATTAATTTTAACTTTCCAATTTCGCTTTAATTAATTAAATTGCTTTGATTTTGTGAAAATTTTGGTGGTCGATTGTTGGCGACGAACGTGTTAAATTCTTATTTTATCCCTTGAGTGATATTTTGATGTTTTATTAAAAAGTTCGTACATGCCTGAATACAATGTTAGCACCTTTTGCAAATGTGTAATATAGGATTTGATGGAAAATATGTGGAACGACTGGTGAATGATGAAATATTTTTAGCGAATTATATGATACGGGCAATTTACTGGGTAGTGTTTATTTATTGATCACTCTAAATGATTTCATATTAAAAAATTTGTTTAAAAGATATTACAAAAGTAAAATTTCTCTTTCCAATTTTTTATGTTAATTGCTTGGTACGAGCAAAAAGATATCTAATTCAGCAGTATATAAAATAATAAAAGCATGGAAAATTAAACTTTTACTACAAAATAAAATAGAAATACGGTGTTTGGGTCATGAGTGATGAACGCAGTTGCTTTAATCGTATCGTCAGATACTGAGCCAACATTGTATAAATGTAAGATCACCAACATATGATGGACAGCGGCGTGTGTCATAAACATCACTTTTGCCATTAGTATTATTAACAAAGAACAGCAATAATTGTACTCATTATACGCAGTAGAAGTTAACGACTCTGTCAAGGAAGCTGTGTGTAAATATTATTGTTGTCATCGCGTCGATGAAGTGATAGTCGGCGTGGTAAGGGTGACCCGCTCTGGGCACCTCCGTACGAGGCACTCGGAACACTTCTTTGCTACTAGCCATACTTGTACACTTTGCTACTTTGCATCATGGTTTCCCAATCTGGCTACTGAGGAGATCTGTGATCGTTTGCGTTTTATTTTGTAATTATGATGTTTTCTGTATTTTCAGTCTAAGTTTCTCAAGATTCACTCGACATCATAAGATCCTCGATAAAAGGAAGTTTTCATATTCTTTGGAACATGATGGAATTTGCAATAAGCACATCGATATTTTTTCTTGTTTCAAATTTGTATAAATTAGCTAATAAATACGTATTTTCTTTGTTTAAAGATCCACGGTCTAGCAGTAAGAGAAATAGTTATTCCAAACAGAGTATTGAGCAGAATAGAGTTTAGAGGCGGGAGGGGAATTTAAGTCAAAGAATGTTGGGAAACCATGCTTTACAACCACTCGATTCCATTCATTCAAATTACTGTGTGTGTATGTATAGTGGCATTTAAATGACTTAATTGGTTTAAATAGTTTGTTAAGTACGAGAATTCTCAAGTGCATTCTTCGTGTCGAATGATAAGTCTTCATCTAGAAAGTATATTTTTTAAATATTAATTGTTCACTCATTTCTCTGACTGTACATCAATGTAATTTCTTCCACATTCGTGTGTACTTTCTTAATTGCACTATTTAATTTTTCATTCACGTTTCCCCACATACGCGTGTAAAGAATTTTAAATGTTAACGTCAGCCTGTATTGTTTAATTTATACGATCAAATGCTGGTTCATTTTTGTCTACATTAGTCAAAAAAATGAGAAATGCGTGTTGCATTCTATAGAACAGCATTGTTTTGTTTCTTCCTTCGTTAAAAATAACAAATTTCCAGTTTCTTAATAAAAGCGTATTGTGCCAAATAGCACGAATAAAATGGTATTTTTATTATGGTATTGTAAAAAATGTTTTCATGGTTGAACTTCTCTCTTACTTCTAAAAGCACGGCCGTACTTTACTTTACAGCCTGCTACGTAAAGCTTCCTGTAACGACGTCATCAATTTTTAACGAATTTTATGATACATCTTTTTCACGACAGAAGCCCAGCAAAAACCGTCCCATTTCTGATATGCGAGATAGTGGTTTTGTAACAATATACGAATTCTGTTCGAAAAATAAAGCACGGTGACGTATCGAGGACAAATGAATGGTTTCAGGAATACCTTAATCCTTTACTGGATCGCATTTCATTGATCCACAAAAATTTGGACACGGTACCGAGCCAGCGAGCGGCGTGCTGGAATTTATAAGTTACAAAATGATATAAACAGAAAAATATTTTTCCTTGTTCGTTCAACGAGATCGATTTTCCATTAGAACATATACGCGTAAGTATTATATTTTGCATTAAACGAATACATTATTAATTTACCATGTTACATTATTAATTGTTTACCATGGAGGAAACCTAGTTTTGGATATCTAAAATCAATTAGAAGAAGCGATATAATTTCATCGATTGCTCCAGAACAATTATACGATTGAAATTAATTTGAAAATATTGTCCAGAAGAGTCATAAAAGTACTGTTTATTTAAAATACTGTAGTGAATAATAATAAAAAACGTCGTCGAAAATTGGAAACGCGTTCGTATCCAACAACATTTATACTATATCACGATGTTAATTACGAATAAACAGAGAATTATTCAATCATGAACAGGAAAAATATTTCACATTATCGAACAGAGTAACGTGTATTTATTTCAGAATAACTATCTATGGGAGAAAATAATAAATACTTTTTATAAATATCTTTCATTAATATCTGCTTAAAAATTGTGTCATTTCTCCAGAAATTGTAATGTATTACTTTTTAAACATTATTATTTTACTAATAAAAATTCTCAAACGTATAGTTTTTGTACACCAACGCTTATTTTAATGGCGAGATATTCAGAATAAAAGAATTAATAATTATTAATTATTAATTATTATTTTATCAATATATCTGCAATTACTTGTGCTGTCCAATGAACAGTTCCCAGCTATTTATTATACGCGGAGTATAATGCACGAGAACCTAGAGTCGCGTTTCCGCGTTTCGAAAATATACCGCGTTGAAAGGCGATTTTTTCGAAACCTGTCTTGGATTCATTTCGTTCCGCACGGTTTTGTTCTTGCCGCACGCATCTAACCACCCTGGCCGGGCCGTCTAGCCGTCTCTCATTTTCACCGCCAAGCTTCTTTAATTAAGCCACCGCACCTTTCTCATTGTGCAGCCACTGCAGTCGAGTGCGCGCACGCGCTCCGACGTGTGCTACGTGCCGCAACTTTGCCCCCGAGTTCACACACAAAACGATTCGCTGGTTCGAAAGTTCGTCCGTACCCACCGCGAACTTTCTTTCACCGCGGGAAGGAAGCTACCGACTAGACAAGCTGCATTTGTTTTGCGCCGAACTTTAGAATTAATTAATTAGAACTTTCTGCTCAGCTACGCCTGTTGCCGTCACTGCGCCGAAGAAATCTTTTGATGTCTTCCTCGTTGTCCTTCATGCAATCGCGAACTAGGGAACTGCAAACACGGCTGGTATCCCGTTCGGCGTTGCCCGCCGTTTGTACAAGATAAGCGACTCTTAATGGATTCCACCCACATGAGTAATTAGTCTCGAAAAAATAAAGGTACGAAGTTACGGAGTGTAACTTGTAGTTTGCATTTTGGCCGCGTGCTGCATCAATCGGGGACAATTTCTGAGTGAAAATGACTCGAGCGTTACAATTGATATATCTATTTAATGGGGAGGGGTGAGGGTGGGGGTATTTAGCTGGAAGCTAGGTGCTAGTAATTTTTCAGATAAAATTTGAAAAATGTACATTTTTCTAGCATTTTTTACGCTGAATCAAACGAGGTAGAAATTAATGTCCCGACTTTCATTTTATTGTTAACAAAAATTACTGTGAAGAAATTTTCGGATTGAAAAATCCATACACGACTTTCTCCAATACCGTGTACACAAATCCCAGAACAAATTTCGGCTTGGGATCTGCAAGGTTTTTCGTGTTATTTTTACTTTAATGATAATTAAAAAGTTAATAAATTACATATTAATTAAAAAATTTTTATGTTTGAGAAGTTTCAAATCTGCGAATTCTATCTGTGAATTTTCGCTACTGATGGAAATGAAAATTCTGTAATAACTGGTAGAGGAAGGTGCCCGGAAATTTTGAAACCAGGAGAATGATTACTACGATCTCGTGTTCCCTCAATTTTCGCATGGCTACAATATATTTCAATTTACCCAAAATTACAGGCATCGGGCACAAAAGTGATCGATCCAACGTGAAATGGAGCCTACTCGTTTGTATACACGCATACACGTGTACATCCACTTAAACATTTTACGGAAAATTTTTCAAACGTTTATAATTTACCCATCTTCGCGTGGACATTTCCAACACATCCGCTGAATATTTGAGTCGGAATCATTTAGTTAAGCAACAGCAAAAATATTTTCAATTTTTCGTCGTTACGATTCCAATTAATATTGGAATGAATGAATGTATCTTTGAAGAACGGTATCGACGCAACAAAATAGACAAACGAAATTGAAGAACGCGACATGTACATATGTATGGTTCCGCTTAAGCGTTTCTCAATTACGTATAAACAAAAAAGAGAGATTAGCTTGGTTTGCTTCTGAAAGGATTAACAAACGTGTAGAAAATACTAAAAACGGAACTTGGTCCAATCTAAGCTTCACTTCGCGATCTGCAGGTGCAACGAATATAAAAAAGCACGGTGCCGTATACATATGTATGTGTACAGATTTGCTTGCGATGCGTTTTGTTCAATTTCTCATGTTCTCTGCATCAGAGTTCTGCGCGGTCAATAACGCACGACGGATTTCCACACTATAATATTCCCTAAACCGAATCGGCCAGGCAGAGACGAAACTAACCATTCTGAACGAGCAAGACCTTGTGCTAATTCTTTTTTTCTGCGAATTCGGAGATCAAACGACCGCAGAAAATACATACCATGTCCTCGTAAAACGTTCTCGTTCCGACGACGAACAAATTTTGTTTCTTCTTACTTCGAAGCTTCGAATATTTTTCATAAAAAACGTCTTTTCTTATCGGATTTATTAACACTGTACAGCAATTTATTTGACGAAATCAAAATTCTAGACGCAAACGAATGTGTTCCTATATTCCCCAATTTTTAAGATTGGAAACAGTGTTCTTATAGTAAATAAATAAACAATTTCATCTCGACGTTTCCACAACCGTAAATAAATTTTTGTTAAGCAGGTTGAAGTTTGAGATGGTTAAAGAAAGAGATTTACAGAATCCAATTAACTTTGTATAACAAGTGTCCTTGAGTCAAACGCGAAAGAAAAATATTCCTCATTTATCTCGGTACACACAGTTTCTCGTATTTTTCCAATTTGCATACACCATAAACGCACGAAGATCCGCAGCCGTAACTGTGTCCTCTCAACGACTTCATGCATAAAATTTTGCGAGACATCGCCGAGCCGTTAAGGTGTCTTAATCATCGATGAAAGAGACGAAATTATAAATTTTCTGCAAGACTCTGCGAGCTTGTTTCGTGAAAAGCCAGTTAAAAACTCTTGGACCCGCGAAGGTCGCTCGGCAGAGTGGCTCGTAATTCAACTTCCATGATTTGAATTTAAGCCGAGCGTGAAGTTTGGTTAGGCTTCGCCGCATTAATAAATGCCGGTAGGCAAAGGATTATGTATTTGGTATCTTTGTTTTATCTCTTCCGGCGAGAGCAACGGCACACAAAGTCGTCGGCCCGTTTCCTACGTCAGGCGTTCGTAACTCCTAGCCGGCAGTTTTGCCCGGAGCAACCGCAAGCGGTCGTGCGCGGTACAGGTGAGTCTTTTGAACAGGTACACAGCGCGTTACCAGACTTACTTACTTAGAGGCCGATCTTCCATGGACCGGTGCCCTGTACTTACGTTGCTCTTATTAGAAGCTTGAGCCGCGCAACTCTAACGACTTCGATAACTCTGCAAGTAATGACTAGACTGCGGATCTTTATGCAAATTCGGATTCTTCGGGACACTTTTCCGGCCAATGCCCCATGGGAACGGATTAAAAGGAAAGTTTCGGTGGCTCGCCAGATCTCCCGATGCGAATAGGACGGAAAATCATTGAATATTATTAACACCAATACCCACTGTGCACTAAAAGTAATGTTTTCATTTATAAGAACAACTAGATTGAATTTGTTTAAACATTCCACCATTTTTGTCGCAATGTATGTTCGAATTAACAAATTTATTCAATCGGTTCCTGCGCAGGAATGTTCATAATTGCAAGAATTTTAAATGGAAAACTGTGAAATCGGTTATTTGGGTATGCATGGTAGGCTTAGTGTTAACACGGTTCTTAATGTAAGCAACGTTTCTAATTTGAGTTTAGGTACAGTCAACACTGTTTTTGTACGTGTAGGAGCTGAAGGTTAACGTTCGGAGAATCCGCGAGCGCGTTAAGATTTCGGAGCGACCTCGGAAATCACAACAGCTGATCGATGCTCGCGGGCTCCCGAGAATTAACCCCACGCGTTAATGTGTGCGTGCGTGCGTGCGTGAGCGTCGCTATGTTTGGATCTCGACGACACTAGAATGACAGGCTTTAGGCACTGGTCGAACGAAAGTAACAAATTCGAAAGGAGATTCGTAATGTTCGGCCTGACCGCAGATGAAAGGACAGGCTCGAAGGGTACGCGGCAGAATGCTACGAACGTCGACGCAATCACATAATCATAACATCATAAATAGAATAGTTTCTAAAACCTACTATCTCTACGTATGACCAAGATAATCGATGTTAATGTTGCCTGTAATTTTCTTATAATCTTTAGTTATGTCTCATAATATTTAGTTAAGTCATAATCTTTAGAAGTCATACATGGAGAATCATAATCTACGAAAAAGAATGTTAAATAAAATTATCTATAACTAAATTAAAATAAAACTATCAAGTAATACAATGCAAAAAATTGCAGTTGTTATTCTCTTTACATGTTGCAATGAAATATCCAAAGAATATTGCTGAATTCATTAAAAGTATGCTGTATTAGGACTTATCAAGAGTCATTTTAGTTAGTGTAATATACAATTTGTTCTCATTTCTTACAGTCTGCAAACGATATACATAATTTAAACTAACATGGTTATGATTCTGACAACTTCCCAGATAAAGCTTGAATTTTGAGCAATTTATACTCGCGAATATTATAGTAATACTTGCTGGAAACACGAAATACGTAATTCTTCCACCTGTTCACAGCAAGTTGATCGTCTACTGCATTAAAAATTAGTATCAAAGTTTTCACTATATTTTCAATCGAAGTTCCGCGATTAAAACGAATTTCCTCATGATTTAAAGGAGATAGTTCTACGTAGCAAAATGAAATTGGAACAGGTTCGTTAATTTATAGTGAATGCTCTACATACGAACAGTCGAGTTCATTAATTCCTGCCAAGTATTATGTAAATCCGTTTTTTACAGCGTTTTGCATGATCTCCTAATTGTAAGCTGCTCTTGTAGCAACTATATCCTGACCGGACCGGTAAGAACGCTTAGTTAGTGCCTGGACTATTGTGGTAGTGATCGCGTGCGAAGCATGTGCAAGGCTATACCTTGAAGCTTTTTGGCCCGACTTCGGTTCAGCATGTTCCCACCTTTCGGTTTTCTGCGAAACGTTCGTTGAGTTTAATTATTCTAGTTTTACGGGTTTCTCGTAAATTCGCTCCAGGTATAGCAGTTCGTGGTTTATCGAAATATCGTACTCGATACTGCGAGCCATAATATCGCGAGCTCGAATTTTAAATCGTTGCCACAGAGGAGGGCCCGTGTTTCATTAAAATTCCATGGAAACTGACTTTGTTTGCTTCGGCAGGGTTGGCCATTAATCGTTCAGAATTTTTAATTTCATCGATGCTCGGGTTTAAAAAACTATTAATCCTTGGAAAAGCGGCGGTTGGTGATAGCAATCGTGAATTTGTCGATCACAGGGTAATTATTCTTGCAGGGATACGTAAATTGATTTAATACTAACAGATCGCAGGCAAGTTGAGAATGAAATTTCTTCCAGCGCCGAATGTAATTAATCCTCGAATAAAAATTAAACTGATCGTTATTTTGTTCTTTTACGAAGACCAAATTGAAGAGCCTCTAACACGATTTATGGAAACTTCTAATTTCGTTTCATTATAGAAAGAATTTCATCAGTTGATCGTAGATCGGTTATCCGATAAACGGTTAAGGCGGAAACGCATTTAATGGCCAATCGTAATTGACGATTAAAATAGGAATTTCGAAGTAACGCGCGTCGAACGATTAACCGTTTGAGTCCCAAGCAGCGCGATTGCGCTGTTGAGATTTTATATCGAGAAAACCCAGTACATTTCGAATATTGTGGACAACTGACGGTGCGTTACCTATTGAAGCGTTACCCGTTGAAGTCGCGCGCTCAAATTTACTGATGCAAGTACATCACACAGCTCCTTTTAATAGATTTTCCGTTTTGATTCATTCTACCATTTTGAGGATACAACAAATTTAAAAAAAAGTTAGACAGTAAATCATTTTGAAACACATAATTGTTAACAATGCGAAACACATACGCAAGAATACGTCCGATCGCTTTGCAAACTGCAATAAATGTGACGGAGCGATGAGAAAAAAACGAGAATCGCGATACCGAACAAACACAAGAAGCGCTATCGCGCCGCTTGGGATTTCTCAAGATAAAATAAAACAAGCGCTATCGCGCTGCTTGGGTCTTTTTGTAGTCATTTAGAGAAAGCGCGGTTGCGCTGTTTGGGATTCTTCGACAGTGTTTTTTCAATACCCCCTGGGACTCAAACGGTTAATGTAGGGATTTTATCATTGATCATCGATTATATCGTTCGGCTGACCTCAGCTAACCGAGGGGCTCGTTTGTTCTGCAATTTTGTGTAATTGTTGTGTATTGCGATCATTTTAACGGTCGCCGCCCGCAGAGTCTGGGCGTATAGCGGCAAATTCGTTTTGTGACGATATTGGCAGCGTGGGTGGATCGAATGAGGTGTTCTTTAAATGACGGGCTACGATCGTATAGAGATCCGTGTCATGGGAAAGCTTTCTAGCGAACGAATTCGAAGCAAATCTGTCGCGTGTTTAACAAGTGGAATCGGCGGAGGTAAACAAGTGCACGTGATAATCATTTTGAAGCAACCATTCCAGTGGTGCTATTTAAATAGGGCAAAGTCGGATTAGTTGGATAGAGCCAATAAGCTGCTGCATCTATGACGTGCTTGGTTTAGTTGATGTTTTGTTAATCGGCCCTGTCCTAACTTGCTGAATGGAGCGTGACTTTGGTAAGAGCTACGTGCTCCTACTATACATATAGGGTGTCCCTGAATGGCATGCACGAGAGAGTACCGGGTTATTTTCTCATGAAACAATATAAAAAAATGGCGGAATAACTTCTCGTCGTTCTAAACTAATCGAGTTTGAAATATTGCTTTGTATATACGCTCTTACAGCTAAGATACGATTCGTCGAGGGACGTACTATAATCGCCCACACTGCTCTCCTTAATTAAATTGTCCTAACAATTCTGATCATTGAAAAAATTAAACTTTAAATTAATAAATACATTTTTAAATCAATGACATTTCATTGGGAACTGTACGAGGTGTACAGCGATGTTCCAAATATTTAAAAATTGTCCTGAAAACTGGCAAATTATCCTGAAAAGTGACGTTTTAACTAAGGGCGGAAGCACAGGTGCAAGAGCTTATGTGCAGAGCGAGTTTTCAAACTAGCTTTTCTCGATAATTAAGCTCGAAAAGATTCTTTGGTGAGGAATCACATGGAGCTAGTACATATGTATCTGTTAGGGACGCCTTGCATAGTCGCCATAGCAGAATCGTGTATACTGTATTTTAACAGTGATTCGAAAAATATTTAAATTGATAAAAATAAGTATCCATCAATCGTAGCTTTTGTTAACAGGCTAAAAATCTAGCAAACAGGGGAAAGTAGCCCAATTGAAACTTTTCGACAGTTTTCTGGTAGCTTTGAAATCTTACGTTCGTAGAAGTCCCGTTTTTTCAATGGCAAGTTACTAAATCAAGTTACAAGACGAACTTCGTTTGAAAAACGAAACAACTCTCCGAACGACCCATTAATTTATAGTGAATTTAGAGTGTCGATAACACTACAAATATTTGTGTTTTTTAATATGCACGATTATTGATATTCTTAAAATAAAAAGAACCAGTTTTATTGTGGCCACTTGCCCCCATTAATATGATCGTGAGATTTTCTAATAAATTTGTTACACACTTCTCCACAAAACTAAAGGATCGCTAAACTATCAACATACAATAGTCGATATTTGAAGTCCCGTAACTTCTTGTAGAAAATGTTACAACATTCTACTTATGCTCATTTCAAAGTCTGAAATCTTTACTTTCACCTTCTTGAACTTATGAAACGGAGTGGGAAAGCGAAGTTGCCTTTTTCCTTTCGTAATATTGATACAAGTTAATATGTATAACCCTAAAACAATCGCATACCAACTTTCGAGACGTAATTTCTAAAGAGAAAACTTCCTTTTACGAGATCACATTTCTACGAAACTTCAAACTCGGAAAACCAGCTTATATTTTCTTTCTATAACTTCAATTTTATAATAAAATTGGATTCTTGAAGGAATCGAGGCTGTGAAAGTAGTGGCTCGTCCTCTAACGCTCGGGTCCATCTGGACCCAGAACCTAAATATTGTCGTAGGACTATCTGAAATGCAAATATAGTACCTTGGAAAACATAAACGACCTAATTATACGAAGTTACATTTTTGTCAAAAGGTTTATTAATTAAAGGTTTACAAATACTCCAAGATCAGTTGGCACAAAATTACAGGAGTTTAAATATCGACAATTGTCCGGTGATAGTCTAGTGTTCCTCGAATTTTGCGAAGCAGTGTAATTACTAAAAATTCTTACCCTTCTCCGGCGGCTCCCTTTTGTATTTCTCGAGCCTCTTGACAGCGATGGCTTCAAGGCGGAATCTGGCTGCGGGATACTCCTTGAGCACATCCCACATGTCCTTCTTGCTGAGGACGAAGAGGTCCGAGTAGCCCACCGAGCGGACGCTGGCTGTTCGCCGGTTACCTGCGACGATGTAGCCATTTATTGGTTATCGGGATGCATCAAGCTTTCGTTTGTATCCGCTCAGAATCGATCGTTTCTGAACCTCACAAATTCCCATTCGGCCGTGTGATCCTACCTTGACTGACGTTGCATATTGTAATAGATTTTCAATTCTATTATGCAGAACTCTATTATCGGAATATTGGAAGCATAACCTCGGCCAATACGCCGTAAAACTCATGCCCAGAAAGTTTGTCATTGTACGATTGACAAGCTACGTGATACTTTATTCGTGTGAGCACGTCTTCGTGGGATCGAAGACTCTTGAATGCAAATTTCGTACGAGCACAGGGAAACTTTTGAGAGTTGCTGCATCTTGTAAGATTCATGAAATCACATACGCTTCATACTTCGAGTAACTTTACATTGGCTTCTTTCCACACAGTTCTTTTAGCGCTGGCAAATTTAAAAATTGCAAAAGCGTGGTAGAGGAATTTAGATACTTGTTTGTCACGCGTAAACTGTGTCTCTCATCAAAAAGGTAATACATAACATATAGAATGCAATAGAAAGCGAAGTGCAATTATTTTAACCCCTTAGAATCGCATATTTCTATATGAATTCAACCCTTTGCAAGCAAGCGACGACACCGAGGCACCCCTAGAAATTACTGTACAATGTTTCAAAGTAATTTAAACAGTATAAAGTTTATTTATAATTAAGAAACTGTTGAAAGTGCAAGTATTGTGCGTACCAATAGGTTAAATATGGATTCGAATGAAAATAACCTTGAATGTGATGTGAAATCAGCGAATGTGGGTACGTAATCTTTAAATACAAATTAAGAATGAATATTCAATTTTTGAGAGAGGTGAATTCAAGTAAGATTTAGTAAGATTTAAAATTGCGATAATAATCTTCTTGATGATGAAGGAGAAACGAGAGAACAAAATGCGACATTGTGGCTAAATAAAAAAATCATTGTTAAATCAGTACGTGAAATCGAAGTTACAGTGAGCTATAGAGTGTTAATGTTAGCATATAAATTATTGATAAAACACGAAATTGTTTAATTTTGCCTTCTTTTAGTCCAAGGAAATTTTACTCTGCATAATGATTTTCACTATACCTGTGATGTCGCAATTGCGATTTACAATTTACAGAAATAAGCGTACGTGATTTCTTCGAACAAAATGTTTTCATGGAAAATAAGGGAGTAGAATTTGTTTCATGAATGCAATTTTAATAACGAATAAGTTACGCACAGAAACTGTCAATACCGTAAAACAAAACGAAAGCTGTAAATTGATGTTGAATTCAAGCTAAATCATTCTGTTTCACTAGAAAGGAATAATATAATATGCACATTACATATTTCAACACTGTATGATAACGTATAATTGAAATTCAACTTACATGTTACGGAGAATTCTTTACTAAATTCTCGTAAAAGGATTACGAGAAGTAAGAATTCTCTGTGTTCAAATTGTTTATTAAAATTGTCAGTGTGCTGGATTTACGCCGACGCGCGAATGCTGGCATCGCGTGTTCACTCCGAAGCAATTATGAAAGTTTAGTAACAAGAGGTGCAATATCAAGCTGTTAAGTCTTCAAGGAAGGCAGTTACTTTGTGTAAAGTGGATCATTATAAATGAATTAGAGTGCACGAGTATTGTACTCTCAAGACTCAATTTCACAGGGATTATCGAATAATTTGTTTAAAACAATTGTTTGTGTAACATCGAATAAACGTTGAGCCATTTAGAAAGAGTTGTGTTCAATAGTTTCAATAATCTCGTTCACATTTAGTACACTAGTGGGACGATTGCGTCAGATTAGGGTATCAAATGTGTTAATTACAAGCACACGAGATGCAATATATCGATAATCAAATTTTCTAGTTCGTTACTGCTGTTTCTTAATACTAATATTGTACTGTTAATATTTTGTTATACTGATGTAACTTTTTATGCGGATAGAAATTTTGTTATCCTAATCGTCGCATCGTCTACATTCAGGATTTCCATTGTGTAACGCTTGACCAGTCATATGAATTATGGTTGACAATTTTTGGATAGAAAATCGAAATTAATTTAGCTTTCTGTTCTGGTATATTAACAATAGTTGCAAACTTTTACAAAAGTAGTATTTACATAGCACCAATCTGACTGGCTACGGGTTAAGTGTAATTATAGAGTCAAAGATAGCAGATGTTTACTATCTTTCCTCGTAGATTATGCTGACAAAATGTCTGTCACATGGAAATTGCACAATATACAGGAAGCTAACTACGATAGTCAATATGTGGGCGTATAATAAAATACATAATGAGAAATCGAGTGTACGCATTACAGCAGTAAGTTACAATCATTATTCAGTGGCTACGATAAGGAATGGCAACGAAGAATTGCGAAATATGTAATACTCGAATAACAGTAATGCATCGGGTAACAGTAGTAGGAAAATACAAACATGAAAAGAAACATTTCCTGTATTCCTAATTTGTTCGTTACAATTCGACGATTAAAAAGCTGTAATATCAATCACGAAAATGTTTGAACACTTTGACGCAACAATTAAGGTAAAGATTTCAGTCATTCTAGTATAATATTGCATATCGCATGTTTCAATATTCCATATTCAATATTTCCGAACGTAAAAAAGATATACAAGCTTCGTCTGTTGCAAATTATATTTAACATGAATTGCATTTATAGATAATCATGCTGCCAATCCTTGCACAAAGATAAATAAACAAGATTATATGAATTTACATTACACGGAGTTGTTCAAACAATTTTCCGATTTGGTGTGTATTAATCGACTTTGATGTAAGTAAGATATTATTGGAGCTAGATAAATTGGCAAATACATGAAAATGTTTCCCTCGATCAGTGAAAACGAATAGTCACAAGAAATATGTATATCAGCATATCATAGAAGCATCATCGATTGCCAAAGGAAATTGTAGAGAGGGTTAAAAAGACATTAGAAGAGCATGTCCTATTTTCAAATGGAAAATTCTAATCTAGATTAGCTAAAGTAACTACGAAAGCATGAGAAAAATCGAGAATGACTAAAGACATGTTTTCTTTTTCATAAATCGATCAACCAACACGATCTAGAATGTTTTAGACGTTCTATGCTTGTACGAGCGAAGTCAGTGTTACCGATCGATAGGCTTGTTTTGCAAGGTGTCTGCAACATTTGTGTAGATCGTGTTGATTTGTTAGCTGAAAGACAACAATCGATAAAACAGAGGGTCGAAGGCTAAAGGGCAATTCGTGTCACGGGCCTTTTCCAAAACGAATCGACGATCTCGCAACGATTTTGTCCGCGTCTAATTGCATTTATTCTTGTAAATGTAGTTAATTTCTTGCTTGTACCAATGCAAGAAGAACCTTACATAGGAATAGGATAAATAATAGTTGCAACAACTAGATACGTAAATATATTTCCATGTTTAATATCCTGTGATTTTATTTACTATCACAAAAAGATATGAGCACACCTAAATTAAACGCTTATGTTATTTTTTCGTGTACGAATTTGTGAAATAATTTTTGTGCAACGTTTGATTGACGTAAATGTTCAACGTGTCCAACAAGAATTCATTAACTATACCTATTTGCATCTGAAGGAACGCTTGCTGTCGTTAAATATAAAAGAAAATAGTTAAATATCACAGTCGTCGCCTACGCACTAATTTCTTAAATAAACATCTTAGCACCTCGTCCCACCGCGTTGCTTTAATATTTCTATACTCCTAAAATAAGACTGGACCCGTCATTAAAATTGAAGCTTATTCCACTTACACGAGTTGATGAGAGTGGCCTAAAAAATGTCGCTACATAAAACCGTTGCAGCGCCATGCATGTGCGACGACCGCGATCTCGCGTTTCGCGCAAAGAAATTCAAATTAATTTTATGCACGTTGTTATTTAGAGTCATAACGCACGGCGTAACATTCGGAGAAACCTACGATTCTTCTTCGTCCAGTTTTGTTCATATTTTACAAAGGGCAGCGCGCCGTGTTTAATGAATTATACTAATTACGAGCATACGGTCTGCGCGACAAACGGTGCTAGCAGCCGCGTTATGAAATAAAATTACGGAATAGAGATTAAGTCCTTTGTTACAGGAAAAACGAAGTGCTGAAGTTTAAAATCTCTCGTTGCAACCTTTGGCACGACGACGACGCAGTGCACGATCAAAGTTTGTGTGCTCTCGCAGAAGAGGGAAACTGCGACTGTTAGGGACAGCGAAACACTTAGCAGGTCCTTACCCCACGGTCCATGCATTCTCCATCATCAGCTCTATCTTACCAAGCCCTGCCGCGATCCTTTGCGATCCTATGTCAATCTGGATGCCTTGTTTAATTTTACAACAGCAATAAACAGTATACACACAATCTTGCCTGCTCGTCAATTACGAATGCTTGACGAGCACCCTTGAACTAGGGGATGTCAGTGACAGTTTCGAACTCCAAGAACAGAAATGGTTCGATTCAATGTAATGTATAATTGTAACAACTCAACGTTGTATAAGAGCAAGTGTCATTTATACGAGTAAGTGATTTATTATTTCTTACAGCAGAAGTTAGATATTTGTCCAATAATTTTAATGTAAATACGAATATCTGTAACTATACCAAAAGTATGGATTCGAATAATTTTTTTAACGTTTCCACAGTTTTAAATTTTACTTGCTGCTTTTGTCGTAAATGCATATGTAATCTAGTAATGTGTCAGTCTGATTATTCGCACTCCACCGATTTATCGTTGAAGATGATTCAGAGAAGAGGTTATTTGCGACTCCACCTAATATATATATTTCGTAAAGAATGAACCGAAACGTCTGAAAAATATGAATACACCAGGAACGATTGCTTATCGACGTTCGATGAGTATCGTTACGTGTCACAGGTTCGTTGCGTGATCGTCGATCGCGAGTGGCTGGTGGATATCGACAACAGGAATGTCGGTGACAGAGAGAGTACAAGAGTAAATAAAGTTACTAGAAAGAATCGGTTTTAGATCGGCTCATACCGGCTCGACGGCTTGCCCTCTCACAGAGTGGTAAGAACGTGAAACGTGAAATCGTGATCGTGAAATACGAGGGGGACAGCTCACGGGCCCCTGGTCCGCTTGGAATATTTACCGCACTCTTTACCTGCAGTCCCCATATTGAGAATGCTGATCTCCCCGAAGTAGGAACCCGCCTTTAGTGTAGCGAGGACCGTCTTCCCATTGTCAGCCACCACCTGCAGCCTCCCCCTGTTTACTATGTACATCTCTTTCCCCACTTCACCTGCGACAGATTTTAAGACAATTTTAAACAAGTATTTCAGTCGAACGTCCATTGTATTGCGTGACAATCTAATCACTCTG
Source organism: Augochlorella aurata (assembly GCA_028455555.1). NCBI lineage: Eukaryota > Metazoa > Arthropoda > Insecta > Hymenoptera > Halictidae > Augochlorella > Augochlorella aurata. The sequence continues at coordinate 5,620,477 of CM052148.1, forward strand.
CTGAACAAGCTAACTTTTGGGGCAAGTCTTCTCGACCCTGTTTTTTGCTACCGTGGTTTTCGTACGCAAAATATTTGGGTACGTTCCTTTGTGTGTCCTCGCAGGGAAATAAAGTGCTAACAATTGTATGGAAAATTTACTTAATCAATGTCGAGGACCGTAACTGCTATAATTAACATGGGAAACTAGCTGCATAACGATTATTATTCTTTTAGACTGTAGATTTTTATGCAATTTACGTTAATTCTTTAATAATTTTAGTAAATTGATTATGGTACATCGATATTCGTAGATTTTTTTGAGTCTTTTTACTATCTCAAATTCCACCTATATATTTGTCATTTCAGAAAATCCGAGTTATACGTGACCGAAATTTTGATTTTGTTGTCCGTAATTACTATTCACGAGAAAAATTGACTTTGATTGCTTATAATACTTATCGAAGACAGAAATTCTACCTGAACCAATCATAACAGTTATGGACGAGAAAAATTGTACGTCATGCTACTAGAAGTAGATAAAATTGCTACTAATACTTCCGATGTACATCTTGAATTTTGCTCTTTGCTATTTCGTCGACGATCACTTCGACTTTCGAATGATTCACTAAACTACGAAAGCGAATGTTTCACGTTAGACGCGTGAGAATCGTATTTAGCACATCAGCAAACCAACTTGCCTAAAAAAACTGCAGCTAGAATAGGAAACTTTAGTCCAAGTGACAAATTCGTTCAAGCAAGATAGATTGCGAAAGAGCATTCGCGTGCATTTCAGCCAAAGAAATGATTTATCGTTAGTAAGTGGAACTTGGAACTTCGTCGCGAAAATGAGGAATAATGTGGTTTGCAGTTCTGATTAATATTCAAGAAAGGAAAGTATAACAAACGAATCTTTTATCCCCACTAATATTTTCACAGAAATCAATTATATTTCGTTTTCAAAATTCATCGGCTTCATACTTTTTATTTTAAGATTCTTGAAAAGCCATTGTTTCATAGAAACGGATCGAATGAATTTCTTAATTCAGGCGTATAATATTTTCAAAATGGCGATATGTCTAAATAAATTTAGCTTCGTTACTCTTACGACGTGACAAGTCAGTAGTCTGTGTTAGTGGCCAGTAGGTTCAGTGTTAATATGTCGGTGCTTCTTATCGCCGTTCTTATGAAAGAAGATTCCCGACTTATAAAACCGTGATTTTAGAGTACCGTCGGGCCACCAGTGACACATAAACTGAGGACAAAGAATTGTTTTGAATCTTCGTTGAACATCCAACGTGTTCACGTCTATAAAACAATGATCTGATCGTCGCGGTCGTACCCCGCCCGTTTTATAGGAGACTCTTCTCGTGTTTGTGACGTTTCCATCCTGTCTATTATATTATATTATATTCGATCACTCCACATAGAAGAATGACAATTTCATTGATCCATGTGATATGACGCGGTGATGGGTCGCATTTAATTCGGTCGCCGCCGACTGCATGGCAATGATGCACTCGCGGCACGGTCATCAAACGAAAGCGTTTATCACCGCACCAGGAAACGGTTGTCGCATTCCGGGAGCCATGCGACTGTCGTTTCCACGATGATGAACAAGACAAAGAAGGCAGCAGAGTATGGCCTCTCTTCTTCCAACCCCTTTCGCTCGATTTTCCTCTGCGCGTTTCCCCAGGCGAGACAGAATTATTTGCCCGGTTGCTCGCGTGTTCCACGATTCGACCAACCGAAGAAATATTAACCGACAGATGTAACGAAAACTATTCCATACCTGAATTGATTCTGCCAGCTTTATTCATCATCGATTTCGACAGCGACGCACGCCAATTTTTACCGCGTCAAGTATGTACGATCTTGATCGAGAGATGCTTTTAAACATCAATGCCGTGACCCTTTCTTTATTAATCAACTTCGTGATTTTTCTCGAAACGTTTCTAAGCTTTTGAATTAAGATTTAAGATGAGCGTTAATCTGTTGATATGAGATGGTGGTCGACTCGACTTTCATTTATCAAAGGGTAGGCAACTCAATTTTTAAGAAACCATTTTTGTTTGCGTGGATTGATTACTGTTTTACGCACAGGAACGAATCCTCGTTGTATTAGACTGTAGAAAGTCTAACTCTAGAAAGTGTTTCAGTCTTTAAAAATATTTGAAATTCTACATTCACTGTTTCAATTTTTTCGAAAACCGTCTGAGAACCGACCGAAAGTATTAGAACATAAAGGCGTTATGTATCGAGGCTCGCGCAAATGTTCGAACACCGTTTAAAACGCAATAACTTTTTTCAAATTGTAATAAATGACTCGATTTCTTTTTTTAGATGATAGAGGGACTAGTCCACTGGATAATGGCTGACATGCTTTTTCTTAATTCTGCTCTTACTTGGAATAACAGAACAAGGAAAAGAATCTCGTTTCTTAACTTTTTTATCTCAACCTATAACAAACATTTAAGAAATGCGTTTCCTAGATCTCGGTAAGTTATGTGCATGTTGCAAATTTGATCGAAATCGGTTAACCCAGAGTTGAAAGACTTTAAAGACTGCAGATTTCTTACAGTTTTTGATCAAAAGTGTCAAAAATCGGGACAAAACTGCGATTTTAGCGATCTTTAATTATTTGTAACTCGTAACAACGTCAACTGATTTCGATAAACTTTTCAGCATGCAAACATTTCAAATGTTTGGCACAGATAAAAAAGTTACAAAAAGAAGAGTTTATACCTTTTTTGTCATTCCAAAAAAGAGCAAAATTAAGAGAAAAGCATTTCAGTTATTGTCTAGTGGATTAGTCCCACCATTATCTAAGAAAAATTCAAGTCATTTGGTTCAGTTTTAAAAAAGTAATTCAGTCTTAACACGTCTTAAACGTTGTGAATGTACTAATTTTTAAACAATTTTGAAAATTCATTTTCATTTCAAATCCGAACAAACTGAATTTGACTAGGATGTTGCGGATGCGAAAGAGTTCTAATGTAATCCCCTATGATCAATTTTAACTTTCTAATTTCGCTTTAACTAATTAAATTGCTCTGATTTTGTAAAAATTTTGGTAGTCGATTGTCGGCGCTCAACATGTTAAAAGATGTTCGAACACACTCGTGGGCCTGTGTAGATTCGCAAGTTTTATTCGACACATATTTTGTCATAATCAATAATTTCGATGGAAGCCAATTTTCGATTCATCCAACAAATTATTTTAACACCATGTAAGGGAAGCTCTTTTAAATAACAATTTCAGTAAATAACAATTTGTTGAATTATGGACGAAATTTCAAGGGACTGGAGTAGTGGAGCCAGTTACTACGGGGTGACCACTCCCTGTGTCTTTGTTTTATTTTTAATTTATCTAATAATTTATCGAATAAGACATATTACATTGTTTTATTCTTCGATTATTTTTTAATAAAAAAAATTCAATATCTTATTTCATAAATATAAAATTAATCACGTTTGAAAGCAAATCAAAAGCACAGTAACCGGTTCCATTACCCTATTAAAAAACTGCCATCAGGTAAAGCGTAAATGCTCCACCAATGGAGTTCGAAAGATTGTCTTATTAACTACTATGAGGAAGAAAATTGTTCATCAAGAGAAACTAAAAAGTTCACAAGTGTTCAATATATTAGATAGAAATCACCGCTTGTTAATTCGGCGATATTCTCGGGTTAATATCCGAGTATTTATTTCGCGGGGGTGAATTACGATCGACGCCTGGCGATCATAAACGGCTATTTCTCGAAATAAAGTACTTCTGTTATAACTGCGCCTCCTCGATGCGCTATTGGCAATGAGGCCAAGTGGAAAGGGCAGGCAATCACTTTTCAACTTCCCCTTTCCAAGTTGGTACATCTCTTGGCTCGGTGCCAGTAGCTCGTTCCAAAAATGAATCACATCGTATCCAGAAAACATGTCACCCGATACGAAAGAAGGAAACGGAAGCGAGACGCTCCAGGTAGAGATCACCACGTACCTTTGCGACAAATGTAGTCGCCGGGTGAGAAAAGGACCGGTCGCAATCTCAGCACAAGCTCGCACAGGAACCCGGCTTCTGTGTTCTGGAAAATCTCCACTCTCCTCAGCGTGTCCAGATGCACGTTGATCGCGATCTCAGCTTTCAGTTTGTCTGCAACATTACGGGAATTAGGTTATTAGGGCCGGAACTTCCGTGGGGTTATTGCGCCTCGCATTGCTTCTTCGAACGGAATGGAAAAACTACCGGCTCGCTTCCAAAGTCGGCAAACTTTTCGGTTCGAAGCGATCGTTGAAACTCGGGGTCTCCCGTCTTTTCGGTATCATGCGTATTCATGCGTATCTCTCGACCCCTATTGTCATCGGTGTACATGTCCATGCTAACGTTAATATATTAAGATAATAACTAAAACGTGAATTTTTAGGCAGAACACAAATTTTCAAACTTAATTGTGACAAACCAAAATTAAATAACAATGTATTATCATTTTTATCATGGTCTATTAGTACTATACAGCAAATTTTATAGGATTCGCAGGTCATTGTTCTCCATCAGCTTCAGTTCTTTCAAATTTTCAAATCGAGTGCAATAATAATTCGAACAGCTGCGCTTAAAAAAATAAAATAAAATAGAATAAGAATTGTCGTGTATGGAAGAACACTGGATTTCAACGCTTTTTGCGAACAAACGTTACACTTTTCAACACGTAAGCATAAAAACTGTTCTTCCTCTAGCATCCTACGCAAAACAGTTGCCGCTTCTGCAGTTTTTAGGAAACAGATGCGACAAAATGATAGAACATGTTCAAGAAAAATGAGAACCTCCCAGTCCGCAAGGCCGGGCTTTACGACTCTGTATTTTACCGTTTTGGAGTCAAGCACGTGCTATTCAAAGGAAAGAGAAAAAAACATTTGGAAAAAGGAAAACTTCTCGTAGATTTGACACAGCGCCCATTTGGCGGGCGAATGTGTGGCATAAATTTTTCGAAAACTTTCGCTACCTGCAGCTGTTCCAAAAACCGATGTTAACGACTGGCCTTAATAGGAAAACTAGTTCGGGATATTCTCATCGTTAATAAAAAATTTTGCAAGCTTCCGAATCATGCTCGTGATTTACTCGAAACGTATCGCGGTTCACGGTATCGATCCGAGCGTTAACATTACGGCGACGTTTTATTGTTATTCCATTTTATCGTTATTATAATGCCATTTCCCCGAGTAACATCCCGGAAAAATGGATAATAGCGTCTTCATGAAGTCGGAAGGAATTTTCTTCGCGTATTTCACAGTTGGATGTTTTTTATGGTTTGGGATTCAACCTCGAATCGCGGTGCGGAGATATTTTCAAACGCGTATATCATTTTTGACGGAAGAAAAAGACAGAAACGAGCTCTCGCGATGTCATTCTAATACGAGACGAAATAGAAATATTACGTCGACGAGTGAAATATATTTTCTCGATGTCATTCCGATTTCCACAACAATGTCGCTGTTATAAAAAGTGTTGAACTCCTCCGAAGAATAGCAAATCCTATTTTCTTAATTTCGTAATTTCTTTGGTACAATCGACGTTTTCGCTGTGGTAGGAGAAAGAAAGCGAGACGATTTTACTCTCTTCGTTTCATAATTCTCGAGCGAGAATATCTTGATATCTTTCACTTAGGAGGATGTTAAAAGAGTTATATTTTTAGTAGAAACCTGGGAAATCTTTACCAGGAAGGCAGCTCACAGCTTTTTCCTCGTCCGAGCATTTTTGGGTTAACCAGAGGTAGTCGAACCACTTGATCACTTTCACTTGTAGATGCTTCGGCACTCTTCTCATTCTCATGTACGTTTTCACACCGTCCAACTTTGCTGCAACAAAGAAAATGATTGTTTCTATTACACGTATGCTGTGGTTAGATTCAACCATTATAATCTTCCAGCCTGATTAAGAGATAATATTATTTGATAACGTTCTATGTATTATCCCTAAAGGAAAATCATTTTCCACATTTGTACACACCATTGTTAGACTGCGGATTTTTATGCAAAATGAAAAGTATAATTCTCTATTTTTCTTTATTAGTAGTAATAAGATTTTTAAAGCATTCCTAAAGTTTTCCTTCAATATTTTCACTGTTTCCAATTTTATCTACGCATTATTCTCACAAACGCATAAATCCGCAATCCAATTATTATACATTCTTTGCCGGATTTTTGCCAAGAAATACGAAATCTCTGTTGACAAGAAAATCATTTTGCATATAACAATTCTTTATACAACATGCAATCTAGTTATACGCAGCTAACTCGCCTTGTTCAGAACCTAATATAGGGAACGTTGGCTGATTCTTTCGTTCAGCCAACATTCTCAACCTTCTTTGTGTCCCCTAAGGGATAGACTTCATACTCATGAAGTACATACTCTGTCATCGAGCGAGAGCTTCATCTAAGCAGTCTCTTAGCAATATTTCTAGGTCCAGCTACTTCAATACAATTCCCTAGCGAGCAAAGAGAAATAGAATACCAAGAATAGTCTAACTTTGCAAGTTAGTCGCGCTTGTGAAAAATGAACCTAAACCATCCAGTCTTCTTTTTACTCTGATATTGCAATCGAGAATGAGATATGATTTATCCGCACTGCGTGGATCACCCTTAGATTAAAGTAATATACAGTCACAAATATAAACGTTGGTACTAAACTAGCTTATGATTATAGGCAATCAATTTTAGATATTAAAATCTTTATGTTTTTAATAATTTGCTTAAGTTATCCTAAAGCTAAGTTATACTGAAGTTAGAGACTTGAGACTATACTGAAGTTAGAGACTTGAGACTATACTGAAGTTAGAGACTTGAGACTATACTGAAGTTGTAGACTTGAGCTACACTGAAGTTATAGACCTGAGACTATACTGAAGTTATAGACTTGAGCTATACTCAAATTATAGACTTGAGCTATACTGAAATTATAGACTTGAGACTATACTGAAGTTATAGACTTGAGACTATACTGAAATTATAGACTTGAGACTATACTGAAGTTATAGACCTGAGACTATATTGAAGTTATAGACTTGAGACTATACTAAAGTTATAGACTTGAGACTATACTGAAGTTATAGACTTGAGACTATACTGAAGTTATAGACTTGAGACTATACCGAAGTTATAGACTTAGAAGCTGACCCCGCCAATGCTTTTCTTCGTCGCAATATTTCTCGCACATTCACTTTTTCCTTCGATGAATGATCGTTCGAGTCAACGTTAAAAAAACTTGGCGTAGATTGTAACTATCTCTGGGAAGTTTGGGGATGTCGGGCGATCTTGCGTGCGTACTTCTGGTAAATGAAAAAACTGTCAACTTTTTGTGTTTCAGAAAGATGAATACGCTCGCGGAAGCATCCCTTGCGGGTGCATCATAATCAACTATATAGAATTCGTTTGCTGATTTCCCGGCGGATGCTTCAAGAAGTTCCAACTAATACTTTTATGTTAATGAAAACACTTCCTTTGAAATTTCATCGATACAATTTTACATGTAGCTAATATATTTCATTAAATTTCCTCTTGTATATTCTTCAGTCTAAGATTTCACCAATGTTTCCCTTTCTGGGTAATAACATCTGTTTGCACTGTAGGGCATGTTCCTTTTGTGACGCATGCTAATTTAAAGATCGGAACAAGCATTTCAAATACATTTCTCATGCGATTTTCATTTCCTTACATCCTATTATAAAAATGTAAAGTACGAAGCTTGAACAGTCGTATTAAGTGAACTTTTAATGCTTAAAAACGAAAACATAAAGAAATAGGAGACCATCGTATTTGAATTGTAAATCTTTTGTACAATTAACTCTGTTTAATCTTCATCCAAATAATGCCTCTGAAATGTTTACTTCGATAAAAATGGTTTCACGATCGTTTGAGGAAGATTTACGGCGAATAAAGCAAACTTTTTATATGCATATTTGATTACGAACGAGTGAACTGTATTGTTTGCCAGACACAGCACCGCGGATGAAATTACTTGAGCGCGAGTTTTGTTCGAGGATACTTTCGATGATCCGCGACGAACCATCACTCATCAGCGGCGCCGTCGCTTATTACTGATTACTACATGGTTTTTATTCGTTCGCGTAGCCCGCATTCATTTCTCGTTCGTTTCAGTTTATTTTCCCGTTAATCTGCGGTTTTTTCCTTTGCAATAAACGCGGAGGGAATCGCGCGTCGAATCGTTCGCGGCTGTAATAATCGCAAGTAAATTAAAACGGAAATGAAATGAAATGAAATCCAGCCAATTTTATCGCGCGTATTTTGTTTGCTGAGCACTCGATCCGACAAACATTGGTTTCCAGAGAAGAAACGATTCGCATGAAAATTCTGTTGAAATGTTCACCGCTATCAAAAGCATATGTACGTTGTTATAACGAATTTAATAAAAACGTTTCCCTTTTTTTGCGGGCAGAGTTAGAACTGCAGCGATTACTTTTAAATCTCAACAATAAATTCATCGTCCCATGCACGGATAAAAAATTTGTTCATTTATATTGGCGCTGCAGCAGTTTTTCCAATTATTTTAATCGCCTTTTGAACAAGTAGCCGGTGTTATTTCCCGTTACAGTAGAGTTTATACGTATGACGTTCGAAAGAAACCTTTTGTAATGTCTCCATAGATTGATACCAAGGTTCTAGTGATTCGAATATTATCAAGCGTCACGAAAGCCGACACAGTCGAGGCCGGTGTCTTTCCACATCGGTTACTGTCACGGGATTTGAGCGTCTGTCATTTCAGAATTCTCTTGTCTACTGATGCTGGGTTTCCACCGGAAGTTCTGAACCATCGAAGCTATCTCTAGGTAATATTTCAAAGTTCAGGAACACCACTTGTTGGAACAGATTGAAATTGTTGCCCATCTATTTCGCGGGTATCGATGGGGTACCAGGTGAACCGTTTAGAACGATGAAACTGCAACGCGAACTATGCGGGAATCAGAATAGGTCGATTTGAAGCTCGGTTATTACACGTAATTTAATTGCAAAATTTTCTTCTGCACCTTTAGGTTATTCTTCTCTTAGAATTAAAGTTAAAAATGTATTCCTTTCTTAAATAATAATAAATTGAACGCATTTTGTCGATACCGTGGCATTTCTCCGACGTCATTAATGTTTTGCGATTCGCTAATTCATTTTACTATAAATGTAATGTGTAATGTATTAAATGTACGAAGTAAGAGAAATTAATTTAGTACAAAAACGTACTGCATAATATTATACAGTGTATCTAAAAAGATCGATTCAAACAATTTATTACTGGATTGATATAACACTGTTTCAATAAAAGAAAGCTTATATTGTTTAACAATTTTGCTATCCCCGTCATTTTCTGTATATATTTTACCAACTTGCAAATGCAATAATTGGATTTACGACTGTTCTGCAACCAACAACCAATAAATTGCTAAGCTGCACGCACGTTTATTGCAGCCAGAAGATAATTCAATAGCTGTTCCGTAAATACTGATAATTCAATAATAGATGTAATACAATAGTATTGTGGCGGTTTGGTTGCTACCATGCCCCGGAAAATTCCGTCTCTCAATGGAGTTAAAGCATTTTTACAATTTTTACCTAAGCCCGGAACAAATCTGCTTATGATGGTTCCTTTGACACGTAATACATATCTGATGACCGGGCTCGCGCGACCATAAATTTTGACATCCAACAAACTATGACATCCAAGATGTTCCGCTAAAGATAATTCCTAAACTAGCAAGAAGCATTATACTGATTCTCCAATCATTCCCTAGCAAGAATATAGGCATTTTAACATCTTATCCCCTCAAGCAACTAAAGAATTTTACAGTTGGGAACAAATACAGGGTGTCCCAAAAATATCTTAAAATCCGGAAATAGGGGTACCTGAGGTCATTTGAAGTATCTTTTCCCTTAGCGAAAACGGAATCCGCTGCTTTGTTTACGAGTTATTGACGAAAAACACTGACCAATGAGAGGCGAGTTTGCCTGACGCGAGACGGTCAAGCAAGGCAGTCTCCCATTGGTCAATGTTTTTCGTTAATAACTCCTTAACGACGCCTCGGAGAAAATTTTTATAAAGGTAAAAGTTACTTCAAATGACCTGAGGAACCCTTTATTTCCCGATTGCGAGTGACTTTTGGGGCACCCTGTATAAATATATATTTCCTTTAAAACGGTATAACCTTTTTAAAGCTGAACTAAATTACTTAAATTTTTTTTAGATGACGGAAGGACTATTACATAATAACTATAATACCATTTTAAACTTTTCTAGTTTCATGTCATTTAGTAGTTTTAAGGGGTATACATATATATTTGTGCCCGACTGTATATGCCACTTGTTTTCAGGCATTATTAACGTTATATTCATTGAGTAAGACATATTACTTCTTTCTATTCTTTTATTTTGTTTATGTTTGGAAAAAATTTGAATACGAAGTTAATTATACGCGAAAACAAACCAGAGGCACAACAATTGACGAAGTTTTAGTATTCTTTTGGAAATTATTATCGTAGAGTACCTTGTTTGCAAATGAATTTCGCGTCCTACATTGTTACTCCTACACTAATACCACCTCAGTATAATAAAAATTTGAAACGTACAGAATAAGTATTTTAGCAGACGCGACATTATCGGAGGAGTCGCTGCCGCACATTTCAAGTTGGAAAACTCAGAAATATGCGAGGATTCAGTTTGCCATCCGGCTACATCGATTCAGTAACCGAGTGGGGATGATCCTTGGAATCCTTTGTTAATTCACTAAACGAGAAGACCTTTTTTTGACATGATCGAGTTTTCCGCGCCACTTCGCGCGCAGATCTACACGCGCGATATAGTTCGGAAGCGTATTGATGAATTATTCATACTGTGTCTTCTTTTGGGCTGCGTTAGTACCCAGTACAGTGGAACTTCTCGTTAAGATGTTTACGCTGTGAATATAAACGCGTCCGGAGAGAAATAAACGGAGTCATCGAATACGGGGGCGGAGGTAAATAAATCCGCGATCGGCAGCATAAAGCTTTCATACCTCGTCATTTCAAGCACGAGTTTCTTTTATTGTTAAATGCCATTTGGATCAATGCTATAGTACCATTTCAAACCGTCAGCCTTCGCTTGCTATAAAAGGAGAGCTCTAGTTTAGTAGCACATCAAATTGCGTCCTTATGCATTGATTCAGTTTGATTAAAATGCAAATATTTGTGATAGAATATAACCATAAATTATTTTGACGGTAGGAGGAAGATAAGAAGCAGCTCTTTTTCAGAATAGAACGCCAACTGTGGAAGAATATTTGGTAAAATCTGTAGAATCGTTCTTTAATATTTGTAAAATTTCGGAAGAGAAAAGCACTTCTAATTTCTCAGTTTCATGTATTACAATATAGTATGTTTAGAAAATGATCTGGAGCGTAAAGGTAGTCTTCACCTTGTGAAATGAGCTCACGTAGAATATTGTAAGATCTTAACGTTTCACTTCTAGTTTCGTGATGCTTTCATGTTGTGTAGTAATGCACAATCTTACAGAATATTTAAATTGACATCTTAATCCTTGGCAACTAAATTAAGTAAACTACTGTTACGCTAGTAACAAGAGAAAGACTAATAACTCCACAAGAAATATCTACAAAATCGTGAAACACAGTTGTGAAAATGCTCTGTCGTCCGAAGGTTAAAATAATAATTACATCTGGCAAACTTGGACGGCCCCCTATAAATAATAGCATACACAAATGGCCACATTTAGGCCGCTACGACAGCTTTCATTTTCCTTCGAAATAAATTTTCGATCTCAAGAGAAACAGCGGGAGAGCTATACGTGTAAACAGAAATGCGGCACTGCTTAATGGTGTCAACGACCCGCGAGATCCCGGTAATTAATCTTAAACAGCCTGAGCCATCGTTTTACAATACCGTTGAATTTCTTTAAGCCGCAAAATAAAAGGGAAAGGCCAGGCTTGAGGGACAGAGGAGCAACGGTCGAGAGCAAAAACCACGAAATCCGTTTAGCGAAAGGAGGATGAAAGACCGCGGAATTTAAGGTACAAACGCTCATAACAGCGTTATTCCTTACGTAACTTGTCGACGCGTTGCAAAGACTTTGTTTCGCCATTGAAAAGCGAATGGGTCGAACGAAGAGGATTTCGTCGAGAAGTTTCAAAAGAGCGATGACGCGTTCTATTTTTCTGCCGAAACCGCGTCCTTTGTTTCCGATTTTAATTGCAAAATATTACAGTAGCGTGTTTTGTTTACTTTTAACAGCATTCCTCATTGCACAGCCATACTCTTCGTAGCTTATTGAATAACACTCTTTTCCATATAACACGCTTTTTTACTTTACTCGCCTTTCATAAAAGCATTCTAACGCCTTAACTGTCGCGCGTGACAGATTGGCCGCGACATTGTGTTGCCACGGAGTGCTGGCTATCGATCGACCATATTGTTTCGTTTCTCCTCTTTTTAACACTTCGTTTTAATTAATATTTATGAAAGAAGTGTGTTTCTGTGGAATAAAACGAGAGAACGTTGAATTCTATTTTAGAGACAGCGAATAGGTATAGGTGCCTGTGCAAGTAGTGTCATCATCGGATTGAAATTTTTATGCATTTATGAGAAAAACGAGTAAGTCAAATGCGAAACAATGAAAATGTATTTAAAGAATTTCACACGACTATAAAGAATTTAATAATCGTCTAAAGCATTTAATAATATTCCAGTTGACTCCCTTTTTGGATACACTAAGGAATTTAAATATAAAATTTAATTATAACAGATTTTTAATAAAACTTAAATTACAGTAGATTCTTTTGTATAGATTCGCGCTTGATTTTCTCGTACAATGATACTATTATATTTACGAAATTCTTATATTCGTCTGTGCCTGCAATCAAATACGATTGACATGACACCAGTATTTAATATACATACGTGCATATGCATTCTCATCAAAATATGCAAAACGCATGCATAACAGTAACGGCATATCGAAATATGCTTGCGACGTATCCATACGTCACTGCAATTATCATCCACGTTTTTAACAAAATCGTTCAAATTCAAGGCTGTCCAGTCTGGCATCTTTCTATAAATCGGACAGAAGTATCCGAGACTCGCAGCAGGTGACTACGAATATTTTAATAAAAATATTGAATTTCATCGAAGCGATGTTATCTCACAGTGAATAATTCAAAAGACGTCGGTACCTTCCGCAGCGATCCAATATGTGAGAATGAGAGCGCAATGCTCACTGACGGGACCAGGATCAAGTACAAAGGACGAAATAAACAATTTGTCTCTCCAATTGAAACAGATTCAATTCGAACATAAACATTTAAGAGACATTCTGTCTTTGTATACAGATGTTCTTTTCGGCTGAAAAAGAGTTCAATCACGACGAATTCGATTTTGATCCAAATTGCTGTGATCTCCATGAAAATCCACAGTATTTTTCAAAAGAAAAGGGCCTGGCCGATTAAGATGGCCAAAACTGCCCTTAAAGGTTTTCCAGTGACTTTTATACCGTTCGATAGCTGATTAAGAAAAACTCATACATGCAAAATTTCAACCCTGTAACTTGCCCGTGAGGGTGGAGTTACTTAGTCACAGTTAATCCAATATATTTGAAACATAAACTTGGTTCGCTGTAATGATAAAAATATAAGGTTAGAGAATCGATGAAGTAAGGGATACCCCAAATCTATTTTTGTATGTATTTTGCCTTAAATATGTTTTAAATATTTAAAAAAATATTTTTAAAATATTACAAACATATTTTTAAAGTCATGTAAATAAATACCTGTCATGAAATTGGAAAACTAAACCCCGCCCCTTTGGCATTCGCCCCGCCCCTTTGTGATTAGCCTCTCCCACTTTTGTATAGCCCCCGCCCCTTTTGTATAAGTTCCACCCTTTTGGGATTGGTCCGCTCCCTTGGCGTTAGCCCGTCCCCGTTTGCGATTGGTCCCCCCCTTTTGGAATTGGCCTTTTGTATTATTTTTAGGGGTACTTTTAGGGTAGTTTTAAGGTAGTTTACAGGTAATTTGGGGGAAGTTTTAAGGTATTCTTAAAGTTCTACTGTACATTTGCTCGATCAAACCATTTGCATCAGTCAAAAACGAAACGATCATTTGGTACACCCTAATATCTACCACATAGTTTTACAACAAGCTACTCCAGACCAAAATGCGAATTATTTCTATAATTGGGAATGGATACTATGGAACGCAGCCGTTCTCTAGCAAATCGAACGCTCAATTCTGCAAGCAGCGGTGCTTGCCTTGATGTTTCGATTGACGTTAGACAGGAAGGCAGCTCGAGAGATCAATTCGGCATGGCGAATGCGCAGGTTGGAGGGTATCGTATCAATCAGGTTCCATTTAGGGTTCGTTCTCAGTAAGCAGCCGACGCAACAAAGGATCGTATTAATTCTAGCACGTCCACCTAATGTTGATACCTTAATACCTGATTACGCATGCATGTTTCCTGGTACGTACTGGCAGGCCGGATCAGACTGTATCCGCGGAAACGGCTGGCCGGTCGTTTCGGTCTAGTTTAGCATTGAGCCTTTAATCTGTACGTTATACCTCTTATCGAGGCGAGGGGCTGCCTGGACGAAATCAGCCGGTGGCCAGATCCAAAATTCTGCGCGAGGCCATTCATTCTCGGCTATCTGAACTCGGCGAGTTGGCGAGCTGGAAGACTGTATTTCGGTCGGAATCCCTAGCCGCGAATACCTGGCGGCTGTACACCAGGTTAATTAGACAGACGGCGGAGAATGATCATCGGCGCGGCGTTCGTTAGATCGCTATAACATTAGATAGCTGATTAACTTGATCAGGCTGTTTAGGCGGTCGGATTGCTTGCTTAGAAAGCCCGCTAATTATGAGATGATTGTTTCGCAGTTGGAGAGTGAATTAGTTCGTTAGCCGATATTGAATATACCGTGCAGCGAGCCACGCGGATCAGCAGCGCTGATTGTGCCAGGAAAGGATTGAAGTCTTTTCAATGGTCAGCCCGATTCAGCGAATTCGGAATAATCAGAATTCTGAGATTTTTATTCCGTCGGTCACGAAAGTTTATTTACTATTCGAACCGTTGAGGTAAGAAAATTGTGAATAATTTTTCCGTAAATTGATCCGTTTTTGGAAAACATTCAAATTATTTTAAGAATATCAATCTTATTATTACAAACAAAGCGTGCTCCTTTCGGTACATAGAAAAGAAACAAATATCACATTTTTAGAGCAACTAGGCGTATACATGATAGATTCGCGTTTTAAATAACCAATAGGAAACATTATACAATCCTATCGATGCGTGGGCCTCTTCGCATTCTTACTTTGAAGCTAGATGGTGCTGCCAAACCGGCTGTAGGTCGAAGACTGAGAATGTGTTACCATTTGTAGTGAGAACACAAGATGCCAAATCGATCGGTCGAATGGTTACTGTGAAAATAGTACACGAAAAAATTGAATTTCACAGGTGAAGCATTTTTCTGATGTCTTGCTTCCGTTGCTTCATATAACACGCTCCCTTGTGAGCATTTTTCAACCACTTATAGCACTAGAAAAATTAATTACAGATCCTGACCCTGAATATTGTCGATTATGTTCCACCTTGTATTCCCATATTTACGTCGAAAGTGTAATCACTTGTTTAGTTATTTTATTTTATTTTTTCAGTCTCAAAAAATCTGACAATTTTAACAGTTAATAAATTTCTGTTGCAAGTTCCAATATTTGTTATGGGCAACATCAAATGATTCACGAGTAGATTAACAAACATGAAAGATTATTTCGTTATGAATCAATTTTTCAACGTTTGAGAAAAAGTTAATTGTGAAAATCAACATGGAAGAAGTTAATGAATGAACTATAGAAAATAAGACTGTATATTCTATCATTTCTATTCCAATCGACAATTTTACGGACGAATTCCTGTACAAATCAATTTTTATAAATTTGTATTCGGACAAATTTTGATTTGATAGTGTCGAATAAAATTCTTCTCGTTAGTCTTTATCTCTTACTCGTTGTCCGAATAAAATTTTGTCCAACGTTGCGTGCGGAGAAGTTGCAGAGAAAATTTCGAATTTAGCAATTGTCACGTTTCCGAGCGCATTGGCGTAGGTCGGAGTTCTAAAAATTGTGCGCCGGAAAGAGTCGACCGAATCGAAAACAGCCTAGGAGAAAGTTCGACGCGGTACGGAGCGGATCGGTTTCAATCGGAAATGGGCTTCGAACCAGTCGAATAAATGACAACCGAACTGTGATATACGATGGCGATGCAATTTAAACTTTCTCGTTCTCGCCGGCTTACGTGGGTCTTTTCCTTCGCGGAACAGCTACAGATTTTGGATGACAGTCCGTAAGAAAGATGGCGATAGACGAACGCACCGATAATGCGGAAAAACCAAAGTGACTCCTGCGCGGAGTCGGGAACGATTTTAAAGGAGACCGCCGAAGATTTTTGGCGGGGATCCAGCCCGGCGTGGCGGATGGCTCGCCTAACCGGAAACAACGATCAGATATTTTCTCAGCGAATGCAGAAGGAAAACGTTCCGCGGATTCTTAAATATTTGCCTATACGCCATACTTACGGGAGATGCGAATCTACAGGCGCTGCGCAATACAAATATTTGGGGAACACGTATGATGAAGTGGATGAGAATATGAGGGAACCGGTAAACGCATTCTAATATTGCAGTTAGCCGACGATAGAGCGTGGAATTTTTAAAATAGAAGTCTGAAAACATTGCTCGCGTTTAAGGAGGTATTCCAGCCTGGTCGCGTTCATTCGGGGCGACACTTGGGAACTAATTACGGGAAAACGACCGAACTTGGTGAGCTGAAATGTTGCATATATACAGGGTGGGTTGGAATTCGTGGTACAACTGAGCAGGGGGTGGTTCTACGTGAAAAAAATAAGAAACAAATTCGATATTTTAGTTGTCGAGAAAATCAACTTCAGTTCGTCTTTGTAAAGCGTTTACTTGCCGTACGTTCTACGTACCAACGCAGTGTTTACAAACAGTAATTGTTGCGAACTATGTAGTGCATAGAATGTTTCCATCATTAGCAATGTTTGTATACAGTATCTCGGACGGCGGCAGCTGCGGACGAGAATAGTCCAATATTTCATCATTTACAAAGATGAATAAACTTTAAAATCGATTTTCTCGAAAACGGAATTCCGTATAAAAAAATGTTATACCAGATCTGTTTCTTATTTCTTCACGTAGAATCACCTTTTACTCGGTTCTACTACGAATTCCGGCCCATCCTGTATGCTTATGCGTGTTTAAAGTAATCGGCAAGTGTAGAAGTTATTAATTAATGTTATGCTGCGGGAAATTGTCAAATGTGGCGCGTTGATTTCGTTCGTTTTAATAGTCCAAATAATTTAGCCTGCGAAATATCAATATTTAATTCGAAATAAATGTACTTTCGGAACGACATGAATAATATATTTTGTAAATATATTATTTCTCCAATAATTTAAAAATCATCCGTTCAGCTCCCTAATATATTCAAGTATCTATTATGAAACGTTTTTCGGTGGGTATAAGATTTTCATCGATTTTATGACAATGAAAAGTTTTTATTGTTGAATACTTGTACTACTGTTCGATAAATTGATGTTCCTAGATAACGCAATGGACTTTGAAATATTTGAAGTACAAGCATGTACCTACTATGGAACGCTGTTCTCGTCGCATGCCCCCGTGTTGATACTCAATATCCCTATTATGTATCATGCATATTCTTAATTGCAAGCATCGATGTAAATCGTGGACTGATATATTTCGATTATTATATCTTTTAATGTATGCAGAAAGGTTTTAAACGGGCAATTAATTTTCCCTTCCATTACTTTCGTGAATTTATAAAGAATAATGTTCAAAAATATGGGTAGAATGTTTACATCCACTTTCATGTGCTCCATCTATTTTTTTATTGTATCATTTGTGCTACTGTTCCAAAAAGGGATCACAATTGAGGCGGTGTTTCATAATAGGCACTTTTACCTTAAACGCTCCGCGGAATTGAGCTACTGTAACTACACTACCAAAAAAGGATTCCGAGGCACACTCACGGTCATAATAGCTGTCCTCATATCTTGAATCACTTCAGACTCGTAACGCGCAGATAACAGGACAGCTATTATGATCATCGGTGCTTCCCGTGTCTCCATTTTTCGATAAACAGACTATTAAGAGCGTAATCATTTCGCAGTTTAGTCAGCAAGTGGTAGTCTCCACCGAGGGATGAGGATTCACGGGATCGATGATTCTACACATGTTGAGGTCCCCGCTTCGACACAGAGATACATCACAAGTGTAGCCTACTATAAGGTCGTCACTGCGTATCTTTTCGTTCACTCGATCGAAGCACTCTCCTTAATGAACGTTGCTACTGGGTGTCTGCAGCGACACAAGAACGGACTGCTTACCTATATCTACTACAGTTTCTGTGAATCGTTAAATTATTTGTCAGCGATTTTCTGCAGAACCTTAGATACAGGAAGCAATTCTTTTAATTTACAGACATTAAAGTGGTGCTGGAAATCGGGCGATAAATCAATGACGATTGCAATTCTAAGCGAATGTTTAGAATTTTCGACGAACATTTATTTTACTAATCTTATACAAATATTTATTGTAAGATAGTTTGTAGTGTCGTGTTTACTGTATTTTTTTACCAATATTTAATGTATCGATGCACTTCGTTTTAATAGCTCGCTATTTTATTTACATACCTGATTAATATATTTTAAAAAATTACCATTTCGAACAATTTTACGCTTCACATCATGTTATCATGCTAACGTTAGTGAATGGGAAACTTCTTATTACTTTTTTATCCTGTTTGTTATCGATCAAACGCGTGAAACACTAAATGCCA